>CAJUWN010001485.1:1800000-2169908 GCA_910589765.1 Avena atlantica | reverse complement strand
GCACAGCTGGTCGGCAATGCGCGTGCGGCCAACGGAGACAAAAATCATAGGTCGCGGCAAGCTGCTGGAAATCGGCGTACAACCAGCGCCGGCAGCGAATCAACAATGTGAATCCCCGGTCATGGTGAACGGTTCCAGCCCCGCTTAAAATAGCTGACCTCATTGCCGCGCTGGATAATCTCACGGCGCGGCCCATCCATCTGCAACAGCTGGCAAAAAACTTTGTTGTCGATAACGGTATGACGGTAGCGAAGCGATTCAATGCCCATGCGGGAGACATTGATATAGGCAAGTTCGTAACTGAGAGACTGGCTGGCCTGCTCCATCTGTTGCAATAGTGCCCCGGAAGGCGTTTTGCGCGGCCGGGGCGACAAAGGAGTACATCAGGCTGCCAGCCATAAGGCTGACTGCACACCAAAGCTGCTTTCATTACTGCGATTGCATTCCTAACGACTGGTTACCTGGAACCTGAGCAGCGGCTGCTGATCGGGGCTTTGCTCAAACTGCAGCTGTTCAGCATGCAGACGGCGTTGCAGTTCATAGTCCTGCAGCGCGCGTTCACGCGGCGGCGCTGGTCCTGAACCTGCTGGTTAGCGTTGCTATTGTTAGTGTTCGCGTTGTCCCCGCGGGCACACCCAGGCTAACCGGGGAAGCCTGCCCCATCATCGGCAGCGTGTTAAAACACCGGGGCGTCGGAAGACTGACCGACCACGGTTTATTGTACTGCTGCACGCCGACAATAACGGCCAGAGAACGCAAGCGGCGACGCCAACCTGAGTAATCTGAGCTGCCCACGGGCGCACTTTTGCCCAGAACGGCATCACGGCAGCCTGTTCAGGTTTAGGCGTGTTCAACAATCAGAGGCAGTGACTTTTAGGAGTCTTTTGCGCTGGCTCGTTCTCAATCGCCGCCATGACGCGCGCCGGAGATATCAAAATCGAGCAGCTGAGGAACATCACCGCGCAATGTGTCGCGAATCAAGGTGATGCTTTCCCAGTTTTTCTGCAGCACAACGTCTTTAGACAACGGGAAATGGCTTCATTATCCAGCGTTTCACCGTCCATCATCAGAGCGGAAAGTTGTTCTTTCTGCATACCTCAATACCCTTCCTGTGTCCGCTATCGCTAGCGTTGGATAAGCGGTTGAATTTTATTATCGATAGCTTCACGGGCGCGGAAAATACGGGAGCGAACAGTCCCTACCGGGCAATCCATGATCACGGCTATCTCTCTCATAGCTCAGGCCATCGAGTTCACGCAGGGTATAGCCATGCGCAAGTCTTCGGGTAACGTCTCGATGGTACGAAAAACGATTGTCGTCGCAACTCTTCTGACACATTAAGTTCTCAGGGTTCGATATTTCTTTCAGAGCTCCCGCACTTTCGAAATTTTCTGCATCGATCGCGTCCACATCGGTAGACGGCGGGCGGCGCCCTGAGCAACCAGGTAATTTTTGGCCGTATTGACGGCAATACGATAGAGCCAGGTATAGAAAGCACTGTCGCCCGGAAAAGATTCCAGCGCACGATAGGCGCTTAATAAACGACTCCCTGCACTACGTCAGGCCGTCTCCGAGGGCACATAGCGGGAAACCAGGCTCGCCACTTTATGCTGATAGCGAACTACCAGTAAGTTGAATGACTTCTGGTCCTCCTTTCTGTAACACGCTCTACGAGAAACTGATCCGTTAACTGCTCGCTCATCCGAGGTAAATTCTCCCAAATCTGTCTTCACGCGTAATCGCACTTCCAGCAATAACTCAATCTTTTTGAGCAAGCATGCGGTTTGAGTCGTCATCATCAGAAAGTTCCATTACACGCCATTATTTTTTGTGTTGCCGCCGGGGACAGGACAAATCAGCACCTTTTTTATGCATTCTTTACGGATTTGTCGGCCACTGCCTCTCTTTGTTCCTGAAACAGTGACGCTCAGGAGCCCAACAGCCGTCGCAGAGTACCGGCAAGGAGCCTCAGTTTTCACCCTATAATCACGACAATAAGTGAACGTTCGTAATATTTTAACGCCCTCTTACGCGAAATTTTCAAAAAGATGTCGTATTTGTGACGAGCACTATTTGATTGGCTCCCACTCTCGAGCGTGGTCGATAAAAAGGCCTTTTTGCCTGTTAATTTGAGTGCTATGCTCAGCAAACACCTGTTTAGTAAATTAAACACCATGACTCTCTCTTCTTCCGATTATAGCTGACGTGTTGATTATTGGCAGCGGCGCAGCGGGCCTTTCGCTGGCGTTACGGCTGGCCGAAAAACATCAGGTCACCGTGCTGAGCAAAGGCCCGGTCAGTGAAGGCTCCACGTTTTATGCTCAGGGCGGTATTGCCGCGGTGTTTGATGAAACTGACAGCATCGAATCACACGTGGAAGACACCCTGATTGCCGGCGGCGGCCCTGTGCGAACGTGAGGCCGTCTCCTTTATCGCCAGCAACGCCCGTCACTGCGTGCAGTGGCTGATCGACAACGGCGTGCTGTTTGATAAAGACACCCGGCCAACCATGAACAGCCCTACCACCTGACGCGTGAAGGCGGCCACAGCCATCGCCGTATCCTGCACAGCGCCGACGCCACCGGCAAAGCCGTGGAAACGACGCTGGTCAGCCAGGCGCTGAGCCATCCGAATATTAAGCTGATTGAACGCAGTAACGCCGTTGACCTGATTGTTTCCGATAAAATCGAGCTACCGGGCGAGCGCCGCGTGGTGGGCGCCTATATCTGGAACCGCAAGCGTGAAGCGGTGGAAACCTGCCGCGCCCGCGCCGTGGTGCTGGCAACCGGCGGCGCGGCGAAAGTCTATCAATACACCACCAACCCGGACGTCGCCTCCGGTGATGGTATCGCCATGGCCTGGCGTGCAGGCTGTCGCGTCGCCAACCTTGAGTTTAATTTCACCACCCAACCTGCCTGTTCCACCCGGATGCACGCAACTTTCTGCTGACCGAAGCGCTGCGCGGTGAAGGGGCCGAACTGAAGCGCCCTGACGGCACGCGCTTTATGCCTGACTTCGATCCGCGCGGCGAGCTGGCCCCGCGTGATATCGTGGCGCGGGCGATTGACCATGAGATGAAGCGGCTCGGCGCTGACTGCATGTATCTGGACATCAGCCACCAGCCGCCGGAATTATCCGCGCCCATTTCCCAACCATTTATGAAAAGCTGCTGACGCTCGGCTTTGACCTGACGAAGCAGCCGATCCCGATTGTGCCTGCGGCGCACTACACCTGCGGCGGGGTGATGGTCGAAATCAGCAGGGCGCACCGATCTCAGCGGCCTGTATGCTATTGGCGAGGTGAGCTACACCGGCCTGCACGGTGCTAACCGCCTGGCGTCAAACTCGCTGCTGGAGTGCCTGGTGTATGGCTGGTCAGCCGCCGAGGATATCCATCGTCGCCTGCCGGACCTGCCGATGGTGGCGGGACTACCTGCATGGGATGAAAGCCGGGTCGATGATTCGGACGAGCGCGTGGTGATCCAGCATAACTGGCACGAGCTGCGGCTGTTTATGTGGGACTACGTCGGTATTGTGCGCACCACTAACGCCTTGAGCGCGCCCTGCGCCGCATCAACACGCTGCAGCAGGAGATTGACGAAATATTACGTACGCCATTTCCGCATCTCCAATAATCTGCTGGAGCTGCGTAACCTGGTTCAGGTCTCCGAACTGATGGTGCGCTGCGCGATGGCGCGCAAGGAGAGCCGCGGACTGCACTACACGCTGGATTACCCGGAAGCGCTGGAAGAAGCGCTGCCGACCATTCTGCGGCCGCAGCTGAACGATTAATTAGCGGAACAGATAGAAATCGCGGGTCAGGCTACAGTGCGCTTCAGAGTACTGCTGGTCAGGCCCGCGAATCGTCATCCGGTCCAGCAGTTGTCACCGGCTTTCGGGGAGAGCGCCAGCAGCACGCGGTAGGTGGCCGCGTCTCGTTATCAGACACGTCGGTGCGAAAACGCAGATGCCAGCCGCGCTGCAGCGCCAGCTCCACCAGCTTACTTCCGGCCGCTTCCGGCAGGACCACGCAGAAAAAGCCCTCTTCAGCGATCAGATCCTCAGCACACTTCAGCAATACATCGTGCGTCAGGCTGGCGGTGTAGCGCGCGGATGCCCGCTGCGGGCTGGCGCACTCCGATCCCGGCGCAAAATAGGGAGGATTGCTGACAATCAGCGAATAGCGCTGCAAACAGCGTTCGCTCCAGCTAACAATATCCGCCTGATGCACATGCACTCTGCCGGGCCACGGCGATGCTGCGACATTTTCTTTGGCCTGCCCGGCTGCCGCTTCATCGAGTTCCACCGCATCAATTTCGACGTTCTCAGCGGTTCTCTGCGCCAGCATCAGGGCAATTAAACCACTGCCGCTGCCGATATCCAGCGCACGCGTAACGTTCGCCACCGGCGCCCAGGCGCCCAGCAGCACGCCATCGGTGCCGACCTTCATCGCACAGCGATCGTGAGCAACAAAAAACTGCTTGAAGGTAAATCCGTTGGCGCGAAGAATGGCTTTCTGTTGTGACATTTGACTGACCTGAAAGGGAAACGGCGCTAGCATAGGACAATCCGCGATGAAGGAAAAGTCATTAACTCGACACAAACAGATGAAGATCGCGCTCAATCTGTCTATAATCAGCGCCCCAAACTGAGGTAGACCATGACTGTAACCACTTTTTCCGAACTCGAACTTGACGAGAGCCTACTGCAAGCCCTGCAGGAGAAAGGCTACACGCGCCCTACTGCCATTCAGGCAGAAGCTATTCCGGCAGCACTGGGAGGGTCGCGACGTTCTGGGTTCGGCACCAACCGGTACAGGCAAGACTGCGGCCTACCTGCTGCCCGCGCTACAACATTTGCTCGACTTCCCACGTAAGAAGTCCGGCCCCCGCGCATTTTGATCCTGACCCCGACCCGTGAACTGGGCGATGCAGGTTGCAGACCAGGCGCGGTGAGATGGGGCGAAACATACCCACCTTGATATCGCCACCATCACCGCCGGCGGCGTGGCGTTTATGAACCACGCCGAAGTTTTCAGTGAAAACCAGGATATCGTGGTCGCCACCACCGGCCGCCTGCTGCAGTACATCAAAGAAGAAAACTTCGACTGCCGCGCGGTGGAAACGCTGTGCTGGATGAAGCCGACCGCATGCTGGACATGGGCTTCGCTCAGGATATCGAAACCATCGCCGCCGAGACCCCTGGCGCAAACAGACGTTGCTGTTCTCCGCCACGCTGGAAGGCGAAGCTATTAAAGACTTCGCAGAACGCATTCTGAACGAGCCGATCGAGATTGAAGCCGATCCGGCACGCCGCGAGCGTAAAAAAATCCAGCAGTGGTACTACACGCGCGGACCATATCAAACACAAAACCGCACTGCTGATCCACCTGATGAAGCAGCCGGAAGTGACCCGTGCCGTGGTGTTCGTGCGCAAGCGCGAGCGTGTGCACGAGCTGTGCGGCTGGCTGCGCGAAGCGGGCATCAACACCAGCTACCTGGAGGGTGAACTGGTGCAGGCCAAGCGTAACGAAGCGATCAAACGCGTGGTTGAAGGCCGCGTTAACGTACTGGTGGCCACCGATATCGCCGCGCGCGGCATCGACATCGACGATGTCAGCCACGTGTTTCAACTTCGATATGCCGGTCACCGCAGATACCTACCTGCACCGTATTGGCCGTACCGGCCGTGCAGGCAAAAAGGCATCGCCATCTCTCTGGTTGAAGCCCACGACAACATGCTGCTGGACGCATCAGCCGCTACATCAAAGAGCCGTTGAAAGCGCGTACCATTGATGAGCTGCGCCCGAAACCCGCGCGCCAAATGAGAAGCTGAAAGGCAAACCGTCGAAGAAAGTGCTGGAAAAGCGTAAGCAGCAGAAAGAAAAAGAGAAAGGCCGAAGAGAAACCGCGCGTCAAAGAGCGCCATCGCGACACCAAAAATATCGGTAAGCGTCGCAAGCCAAGCGCGGCGAAAACTGACAGTGCGGATAATCACACTGCATAACAAAAAACCGCCTCGAGGGGCGGTTTTTTTATTGGCTGATGATGAGCCAAAATGGACCCTAGCGTTTAGGATATCGTCAGCCAGCAAAAAGTCTCAACCTTAGCAATCTCTCAGCAAAAACCAGGCCTAAAAACCGCCGATATCAGTTGAGTAGACAACACAAAGCGCATGGCGCGATATTCGCCATCCGCTTATTAACCGACGCCTGTTAATGCTTAAAGGCTTTCAGTAAAGGTACGCGTAATCACGTCACGCTGCTGTTCTGGCGTCAAAGAGTTAAAAAAGCACGGCATAACCGGAAACGCGAATGGTCAGCTGCGGATATTTCTCCGGGTGCTTCACCGCCTCTTCCAGCGTTTCACGGCTCAGGACGTTGACGTTCAGATGCTGACCGCCCTCCACGCGCACCTGCGGTTTCACCTCCAGCGGGATTTCACGATATTCGATTTCACCGAGATCGCTGACCGGTATTACCTGATCTTCGCTGTAGCCGGCTTTAGCACAAACGCAGCGTGCTTCCGCTTTGTCGCTGTCCAGCAGCCAGAAAGAGTTCAGCAGGGCATTATTGGTTGCTTGAGTAATTTGAATTCCGGTAATCATGTTGTTGCCTCCCAGGCAATGGGCGCTGAAGAGAAGCTCAGCGCCAGGTTGATGGATAAACCCGTAATTGACTGGGATTGTATACCAGCCTGTGGATATGGCCTCTTTGATGCAAATCAAGCCATCGCTGGCATACTCGCTGGGTGATTGAGCAACTTTCTGTTTTATATCAATTTTAGCCGGATAATAATTTCTTTAATTCGTGTAAAAATTCAATTATTTTTTAAGTGTCACCCCGTGGGAAAGCGCGCTAAGCTACGCCCTTTGATGACGTTAAGGAGACGGTAATGGTCAATACCATGACCTGGCACGATGTGCTGGCTGAGGAAAAAGAGAAACCTTACTTTAAGGAGACGCTGGCCCGGGTAGCGGCAGAGCGTGCGGCTGGCAAAAACCGTCTATCCCCCGCAGAAAGATGTTTTTAACGCTTTTCGCCTCACCGAACTGGGCGCGGTAAAAGTGGTTATTCTGGTCAAGGACCCCTTATCACGGCCCCAACCAGGCGCATGACTGGCCTTTTCCGTACTGCCGGGGGTCGCAGTGGCCCCTTCGCTGGTCAATATGTATAAAGAGCTGGTGACGGATATTCCGGCTTCCAGCGCCCGAATCACGGCTTCCTTGAAAGTTGGGCACGGGGGGGTGATGCTGCTGAACACCGTGCTGACGGTGGAGGCCAGCCAGGCGCATTCGCACGCCAAATTCGGCTGGGAAACCTTTACCGATAACGTTATTGCCGCCATTAACCAGCATCGCGAAGGCGTGGTCTTTCTGCTGTGGGGCTCGCACGCGCAGAAGAAAGGCAGCATTATGACCGCCAGCGCCATCATGTCCTGCAGGCGCCGCACCCTTCCCCGCTCTCCGCGCATCGCGGCTTTTTTTGGCAGCGCGCACTTTTTCCAAAACTAATCAGTGGCTGAGCGAGCACGGCGAAACGCCGATTGACTGGACGCCGCAGCTACCGGCTGAATAGCCTGTAAATCAGGGGGAGCCGCCCCCTGAAAAATAATTGCCCTGCTGAATTACTTACATTTCCACACGCTTAACTGCGAAGTCCGTCACAATTTCTTATCAAGTTTTCCCCTCTGCTGCCGATGGGTTCGAACTCGAGGAGCATAAAAATGCTCCCTTTCTGGCTCGAACTAACTTAGGGGTAAATTCAATGTCATCGCTAAAGAATATGAGAGTGGGCGTGCGGCTTGGTGCCGCATTTGGCCTGGTGATCCTGCTTTTGATCATCGTCAGCGCTACCGCAATTATCAAGACCAGCAACATTAATCATTCCATCGACAGCATCATCAGCGAATCGCTACACCAAAGTCCGCCTGTCGTTTGATGTGCGCGACGGCGTTAATGACCAGATCAAGTTCTTGCGCGGAATGGTGCTGGATGCCGCCACCCGGGAGCCAATGATAAGCGTTTTTACTCAGCTGGAAGCAGCAACCGCCAAAACCGATGCGGCGATTGACAAGATTGCCAAGCTGCAAACCACGCCAGTCGGCATTCAGAAGATCAAGGATGTGAAAGCGGCAGCAGCCCTGTTCGAGCAGGATAAGCGGGATCGCTGGATCTGGTGCGCGCGCGGGATATCACCAATGCCACCGAAGTGGTGCTGCGTAAAATCACTACCACGCAGAATGCCTTCCTCGATATCGTGGTGGCCTTGCCGACTCGCAGTCTGGCCAACTTCAGGCCGAAGGCGTTAAGGCGGTGAAGGATGGCTCAACGGCGATTAAGATCACGCTGATCTTCTCCGCGCTGGCGATGATTGCGGCGGTGCTGCTGGGTTATTTCCTCACCCGCTCTATCGTACGTCCGCTGCGTGAAGCGGTGAAAATTGCCGAAAATGTCGCGGCGGGCGATCTGCGCAGCGCCATTCATGTCACCTCAACGGATGAAACCGGCCAGCTGATGCAGGCACTGAAGAACATGAATGAAAATCTGCTGAAAATTGTCTATGAAGTGCGGTCCGGCACCGACCTGATTGCCAATGCCTCCAGCGAAATTTCGGCGGCGGCAATATGGACCTCTCCGCCCGTACCGAGCAGCAGGCCAGCTCGCTGGAAGAGACAGCTTCGGCAATGGAACAGATCACCTCAACGGTGAAGCAGAACGCCGACAACGCACGCCAGGCCAACCAGCTGGGCCGCCCCAGGCTTCACAGGTTGCCTTGCAGAGCGGCGATGCGGTGAAACAGGTGGTCAGCACTATGGAGATGATTAACGGATCGTCGAAAAAAATCGTCGATATCATCAGCGTGATTGACGGCATTGCCTTCCAGACCAATATCCTGGCGCTGAACGCCGCCGTTGAAGCCGCACGCGCGGGCGAGCAGGGGCGCGGTTTTGCCGTGGTTGCCTCAGAAGTACGCAGCCTGGCGCAGCGCTCGGCTTCCGCCGCGAAAGAGATTGCGCAGCTGATTCAGGACTCGGTGAGTAAAGTTGATGAGGGTGGCAAACAGGTGGCGAAAGCAGGTTCCACCATTGATGAAGTACTTTCCAGCGTGAAAAGCGTGACGCAGATTATTGGCGAAATCTCGATTGCCAGCGCCGAACAGAGCAGCGGTTATCGATGAGATCAACATGGCGATCACCCAGATGGACCAGGTGACCCAGCAGAACGCCGCGCTGGTCAACGAGTCAGCCGCGGCAGCGCAGTCGATGCAGGAGCAGGCAGATCAGCTGTCGGTCGCGATCCGCGCATTTAAGGTTAACGAACCTGCTTTCCAGTAAGCGCGCATAAAAATAGCCGCACAAGGCGGCTATTTGGATACTGCAGGAGCGACCGGGGAAAAGGTCGCCCCGTGCAGGCATTAAGCTTTGGCTTTGGCGACGGCAACCATCGCCGGGCGCAGCAGGCGACCGTTCAGGGTATAACCGCGCTGCATCACCATCAGCACGTGGTTTGGTGCGACCTCTTCAGACTCCATCATCGACATCGCCTGATGCACTTCCGGGTTGAACGGCACATTGGTGTCGCCAACCACTTCCACGCCAAACTTACGTACCGCACCCAGCAGTGACTTCATGGTCAGAGGTCGATGCCTTCAATCATCGAAGCCAGTTCCGGGTTCTCTTTATCGGCCACTTTCCAGCGCGCGCTCCAGGCTGTCGATCACTGGCAGCAGCTCGTTGGCGAATTTTTCCAGCGCAAATTTGTGCGCTTTTTCCACATCCAGTTCGGCACGGCGACGGATGTTTTCGTTTCTCTGCCTGAGCACGCAGCTGCGCATCGCGCACGCCACCCAGAGAATCGGGCCAGCTGTGCTTCCAGTTCAGCAATACGCTCATCACGCGGATCCACCACTTCTGCTGTTTCCGCGTCCTGGTTTTGTGCCTGCTCATCTCGATTTCGTCTGAAACTTGCTCGTTTGGTGTGTTCTGTTCTTTACTACTCATGAATTTCTCCGCGTTTGTGCATATTCATCTCGCTGGTTCGCTTATTATGGGGATCAGAATCGCGGTTTCAAGGGAACCAGTCACATTGTCGGGGCAGTTTACCTCGTAAGGAATGCCAGTAATATGAATACCCACTTCAACTGCATCGGGATCGTCGGCCATCCACGCCACCCTACTGCACTCAGCACCCATGAAATGCTGTATCGCTGGCTGACCGGGAAAGGCTATCAGGTCATTATTGAGCAGCAGATCGCGCGCGAGTTGAAACTGGATGGTGTCCTGACCGGACGCTGGCGGAAATTGGCCGCAAGGCCGATCTGGCCGTCGTGGTCGGCGGTGATGGCAATATGCTGGGTTGCGGCGAGAGTGCTGGCGCGCTATGACATCAAAGTGATCGGAATTAACCGCGGTAACCTGGGTTTTCTCACCGACCTTGACCCGGACAATGCGCAGCAGCAGCTGGCCGACGTGCTGGAAGGCGAATACTTCGTTGAGAGCCGCTTCCTGCTGGAAGCGCAGGTTTGCCGCCAGTCCGGCACGCCGCGCATTGGCACGGCGATAAACGAAGTGGTGCTGCACCCGGGCAAAGTGGCGCATATGATCGAGTTCGAGGTCTATATTGACGAGAACTTCGCGTTTTCGCAGCGATCGGATGGCCTGATCATCTCCACGCCGACCGGTTCCACCGCCTATTCCCTCTCGGCCCGGCGGGCCAATCCTCACCCCGTCGCTGGATGCCATTGTGCTGGTGCCGATGTTCCCGCATACCCTGTCGGCCCGGCCATTAGTGATCAACAGCAGCAGCACCATCCGCCTGCGTTTTTCCCATATGCGCGGCGACCTGGAGATCAGCTGCGACAGCCAGATAGCGCTGCCTATCCAGCAGGGAGAAGATGTACTAATCCGCCGCAGCGATTATCACCTGAACCTGATCCACCCGAAAAATTATAATTATTTCAACACGCTAAGCTCAAAGCTCGGCTGGTCAAAAAAATTATTCTAAAAAGCGTGCTGCCTGAGTTTACTGTTTATAAAACCAGTATATACTGTATGAAAAACCATATCTGTGTTTTCATACAGGAAAGACAATTATGCTGGCACAACTGACCATCAGTAACTTCGCGATTGTTCGCGAGCTTGAGATCGACTTTCAGCGCGGAATGACGGCTATCACCGGGGAAACCGGTGCGGGTAAATCCATCGCCATTGACGCGCTGGGTTTGTGTCTGGGTGGTCGTGCCGAGGCTGATATGGTGCGCCAGGGGGCAGCACGGGCCGATATCTGCGCGCGCTTCTCCCTCAAAAGATACCCCTTCCGCGCAGCGCTGGCTGACGGACAACCAGCTGGATGACGGTAATGAATGCCTGCTGCGCCGTGTGATCAGCAGCGATGGTCGCTCACGCGGCTTTATCAACGGCACTGCGGTGCCGCTCTCCCAGCTGCGTGACCTCGGCCAGGCGCTTATCCAGATCCACGGCCAGCACGCCCATCAGCTGCTGCTCAAACCTGAACACCAGAAAACACTGCTGGATGCTTACGCCGGTGAACCTCTGCTAATGCAAAACATGGCGCAGCACTATCGTCAGTGGCACCAGAGCTGCCGCGCGCTGGCGCAGCATCAGCAGCTGGCGCAGGAGCGTGAAGCGCGTCGTGAACTGCTGCAGTATCAGCTGAAAGAGCTGAACGAGTTTGCGCCGGTCAGTGGCGAATATGAGCAGATTGATGAAGAGTATAAGCGCCTGGCGAACAGCGGGCAGCTGCTCTCGACCAGCCAGCAAGCCCTGCTGATGCTGGCCGATGGCGAAGAGAACAACCTGCAAAGCCAGCTGTATACAGCACGCCAGCTGATGACCGAGCTGATTGAGATGGACGACAAGCTGAGCGGTGTGTTTTGGCATGTTGGAAGAGGCCGCTATCCAGATCAGTGAGGCCAGCGATGAGCTGCGCCACTACTGTGACCGCCTCGACCTTGATCCTAACCGCCTGCACGAGCTGGAGCAGCGCCTGTCGCGCCAGATTAGCTTGGCACGCAAGCATCACCTCGCCCCGGAAGAGCTGCCCGTATTTCATCAGCAGCTGCTGGCAGAACAGCAGCTGCTTGACCAGCAGGAGAGCGACCAGGACGAGCTGAGCGCAAGCCGTCAGCCTGCACTATGCTGCTGCCCTGAGCTGCGCACAGCAGCTGCACGAGCGCCGCACTCATTTCGCCAACGAGCTGAGCGGGCTGATTACCGACAGCATGCATACGCTGTCGATGCCGCATGGCCGCTTCAGCATTGAAATTCAGTTTAACCCGGACCATCTGACGGCTGAAGGCGCGGACCGTATCGATTTCCGCGTCAGTACCAACCCTGGCCAGCCGGTTCAGCCGCTGGGCAAAGTGGCATCGGGCGGTGAGCTGTCGCGTATTGCGCTGGCAATTCAGGTGATTACCGCACGTAAAATGGATACGCCGGCGCTGATTTTCGATGAGGTGGACGTGGGTATCAGCGGGCCAACCGCCGCAGTGGTCGGTAAAATGCTGCGCCAGCTGGGTGAATCTACTCAGGTGATGTGCGTGACGCACCTGCCGCAGGTGGCAGGCTGTGGCCATCAGCATTTCTACGTCAGTAAAGAGACCGACGGTGCGATGACCGAAACGCATATGCAGCCGCTGGACAAGCGCGCCCGCCTGCAGGAACTGGCACGTTTACTGGGCGGCAGCGAGGTCACGCGCAACACGCTGGCGAACGCCAAAGAGCTTTTAGCCGCCTGAGCATTGCACTTTTTACCGGATTGTGGTCATATCGTTGCTTCGCAGAGGTTTTAAACTGCGGAAAGGTTTATTATCATCGGCAGCTTACACTGGTATCGTAGTTGCACACTGATAGACCCATGTCCTGGAGCGGTTTGTTTCAGGGAGTCCGGGGATACGAATATAGCCACAAAGGAATAAACATTGATTATGCGCTGTAAAACGCTGACTGCTGCCGCGGTGGTTCTTCTGATGATGACCGCTGGATGTTCCACTCTGGAGCGAGTGGTTTACCGCCCGGATATCAACCAGGGCAATTACCTGGTCGCCAATGACGTCGCCAAAATCCATACTGGCATGACCCAACAGCAGGTTGCTTACACGCTGGGCACGCCGATGATGCACGACCCGTTTGGTTAAAAACGTGTGGTATTACGTATTCCGTCAGGAGCCAGGCCACGAGCCGGTGAAACAGCAGACGCTGACCCTGACGTTTGATCAGAACGGACGCTGACCAACATTGATAACAAACCTGCACTGAGCAAAAACGAAGGTTAATCCTCTGTTCAGCCAGAGGCCGCCCTTTTTCGGTTGGCCTGTAAAAAATAAGGCGCTCAGTGCGCCTTATTTTTTTGCTGCCCGTTCCGCCCGCTGGCGACGCAGATCTTTCGGGTCGGCAATCAGCGGCCGATAGATTTCGATGCGGTCACCGCTCTGCACTTCATCCTGCAGCTTCACCGGGCGGCTGAAAATCCCCACCTTGTTCTGCTGCAAGCTGATGTCGCTGCGTATCTCCAGCAGGCCGGAGGCGATGATCGCCTGCTCTACGCTGCTGCCTTCCGGCACTTTGACGCTGTAAAGATACTGCTTGTCCGGCAGTGCATACGCCACTTCCACCACGATATCAGGCACTGTAGACCTCTTTCGCCCGCTGGGTAAACGCCTGCACCATGCTGCTGGCCAGCTCTTTAAAGATGCGGCCAAACGCCAGCTCAACCAGCATGTTGGTGAACTCAAAGTCCAGATTCAGCTCAACCTTGCAGGCTTCTTCGCTCAGCGCAGTAAAACGCCAGCCGCCGTTTAGCTTGCGGAACGGACCATCAACCAGCTGCATATGGATGCTTTGATTATCGGTCAGCGTATTACGGGTCACGAAGGTTTTACTGATGCCGGCTTTAGAGACATCAACTGAAGCGGTCATCTGGTCATCGCTGGCGTCCAGCACCCGGCTACCGGTGCAGCCCGGTAAAAACTGCGGATAGCTGTCGACATCGTTAACTAAGCGGTACATCTGCTCAGCACTGTACGGCACCAGCGCGGAACGACTAATCTGGGACATAACGATTCCTGTCAATTTCTAGAACTTATAAATAATACCATTGCCAGCAATCAAACAAAAATTCTCTCCGGCCGGGCATCTGCTAGAATACCCGTTTCCCCCGTCAGCGGCTTTACAGGGGATGCCATTAATCACTGCTTCATGTACACTAAGTAGCACTATGACAAAGAAAAAGCACATAAACCCGGTTCCGCTACCATTGCCATGAACAAGCGCGCCCGCCACGAATACTTCATCGAAGAAGAGTTCGAAGCCGGGCTTTCGCTCCAGGGATGGGAAGTCAAAACTCTCCGCGCCGGTAAGGCCAACATCAGCGACAGCTACATTATGCTGCGCGATGGCGAAGCCTACCTGTTTGGGTCAACTTTCCAGCCTTTGAGCGTCGCCTCTACGCATTATGTCTGCGACCCGACGCGCAGCCGCAAGCTGCTGCTGAAAAAACGCGAGCTCGACACGCTGATTGGTAAAGTTAACCGTGATGGTTACACCATTATTGCGCTGTCGATGTACTGGAAAAACGCCTGGGCTAAGCTGAAAATCGGCCTGGCAAAAGGCAAGCGCGAGCACGACAAGCGCGATGACATCAAAGATCGTGAGTGGAAATTAGACAAAGCACGTATTATGAAACACGCTAATCGCTAACCTACTGGTACAGCGACAGGTTTTTCTGATATACTGCGAACAGTACTTGGGGCTGATTCTGGATTCGACAGGATTTGCGTAGCCCTAGGAGCATGCCGAGGGGCGGTTTGCCTCGTTAAAAGCCGCAAAAAAATAGTCGCAAACGACGAAAACTACGCACTAGCAGCTTAATACCCTGCTTAGAGCCTTCTCTCCCTAGCTTCCGTTCTTAAGACGGGGATCAAGAGAAGTCAAACCCAAAAGAACTCGTGTGGATACCCGGCCTGGGGTTGAAGCACTAAAACTAATCAGGCTAGTTTGTCAGTGGCGTGTCTGTCCGCAGCTGGCCGGCGAATGTAAAGACTGACTAAGCATGTAGTGCCGACGGTGTAGTAATTCTGGACGCGGGTTCAACTCCCGCCAGCTCCACCAAATCTTTTCGCGGCGGTTCCAGAGCCGACCGCAGAAGTCCTGAAAGCCCACAAGGTTAACGCCGAGTGGGCTTTTTTGTGCCTGTAACAATCGATACTCCTTCAGCAAAATTTATCCTGATTCGTACACTAATTACGCGGGCTAACCTGATGACACGTAGCCCTCCCTACACCAGCATTAACATTCTTCTAACCAGAGTCATTGATAAAGCTTTAAAATTGTACGATGGCAACAAACTTTCATGGTAAGGGCTACACCGCATCCGCCAGTGCGGTGGGCTACTTATTGATCACCCTGCGGTAACTGGGGAAAAGTAGCAGCGACTTGGCGAGTCCCGCCGCCGGGTTATCCTGCCGTTCCCGGAGAGGATACCGCCGGACGAGCGCGACCCGCAGCTGCTGGACATAATCCGCCTCGAGCTGGCGGTTATCGTGCGTCACCTGATGCAGCGCTTTGCGAAGCCGGAGGAGGCGAGAAAGCTGTTACAGGCACAGCAGACCTCGGGGGAGGTGCTGGAAATAAAGCGCCACGCCGACCCGCTGGTCGACTTCTGCGGCTACCTGATGCCGCTAGCAACTCCGACCGGGCTGTTTATCGGCAATGCCAACATCCGCCCCTGAACCCGAAGCGCTACCTGTACCACGCGTACCTGTCGTTTATGGAGTCAAGAGGGCACCAGCACCCCATGAGCCTGACGGCATTCGGACAGGCTATTCCGCAGACGCTGAAGGAGTATGAGATTGAGCTGCTGAAGCGCAAAACGAAGAACGGCATTCAGACCAGCGTGGAGCTGAGTGAGGATTGCGAATCTGACTGGCTGCCACGTTGCGATGGCTAATCACACCCCATAAGATCAAACCGGCTACGGCCGGTTTATGCCAGAAGCGGAAGTTTGTGACCAGTTAATCATGCCAGCAGGATCTTAACGAAGGCATCCCAGCGGCCTTCGATGTTGTCTTTGTTGATAGGGAGCAGCGTTTTACGCATCGTTATCCCATCAATGGCCGCGAGATCTGCGTCTTTTTTTACCAGGTCTGGCGCGAACCAGAGTTTAAGTGTATGCGGATCGATGGCGCATAGTCCCGCGTCAAAGAGCTTGTGGATATCAGCGCGTAGCAGCAGACCGTTTTTAAAGCTCGCGCCGCCTTTGCGGGCGTGGGCTTTAAGGTGCGCGGCTTCGCAGCGTACCGCAATGGCATTCGTGTAGACGCAACGGCCACCGCAGTTTAGCATCACATCTTCACGGAATTTCCCCTGATCACGACGGCGACGTCCATAGAACGGTACATCTTCTTTGTGTTCGCGTACTTCAGCCAGCGACCGTTCGCCTTGCGTCTCTTCAACTTGGGGTTCTTCGACCACCACGGGTTCAGGTTCGACGGCTTTTGGTTCTTCCCAAGTTCCAAGGAACATAGCAACGCGCTGGGGCATTTTGACACGATTCAAAATCCCAAGGTGCGCTTTTTCCCAAGCCAGGAATTCTTCCAAGCGACTCGCTGGGCAACCATTTTTAAGCGCCGGATGGGGGAGTTCCTTTTTGACTGGAGCGGGCGTGGGAGCAAATACAGTCGTGCTGCTACTGCCTGTGCTGCAGCTGCTGCGGCCACCCACATGGCGTTTAACCGAATTTCCTTCAACCAGGATTTGCTTGTCCTCGTCGATCTGACACTGGAAGAATGCCTCAATTTGGGTGTAGTTCAGCTTGAAGTGGCGCATAACTGCCCCACGGAAAGCCAAACGAACTTCTTCGTTACGATTTGGCGGGCAAGCACGGTCAACGCGCTGGGAAGCATAGGTATCATTCCCCCAGGCTTGCGTACCGTAACGGCTAAATATGACCGTCCAGTTTTTCCCCGATTGGCTGCGATAAACCTTACCATCGCAGACGAACACGAACGGAGACGAAATAATAAACCCGTAAACTTCCATAGCCATTTTAATCCACCTCAACCAGCTTTTTCTCCAGTCCACCCCTTCGAGATCGACCTTGCCAACTTATTTCTGCCAACAATTGCCGTAAGGATAAATGTAGTGACCTGTATTTGAAATCGGTTCGACCTGCATTTACGATTAGCTGATCGCCCCCCCGCTATACCTGCAACTGAAAATCTTGGCTGTTGGATTCCACAAAACGTTCGATTTCTGGATGCTTTGCCATTCAGCGAGCGGGACTGATGGGCGCTGGTGCGCTGAGTGCATTTAGTTATTACAGAAATCAAAGACCAGAAACAACGATGACCTCTGAGTTAATGGAACAACCGCTGGTCACAAATAAAGTGGGTTCGTCAAAATGAAATGCAGGTCGAAGTGTTCGAAGGCAGGTTCATTTGCAGTTAATCCGGGTTTGGTCACCCGGATAGATGCAGGTATTGTGGGAAAAAATGACGCGATAAGTGCGGGTCTGAGCATTTATAAATGCAGGTCACTACAGTTACTCGCTCAAAGCAGCCTGTAAAATGCTGGATCCCTAAAAAAACAGGCTTGACGTGGGATAACTTTCGTTTTCCAAGTGCCCCCTCACAGGCCACAGAAAAAACTGGGGTTCCGGCATAGACCCCCTATTACGTGATGGCATGTACCCGGAGTTATCCGTCAGCGAGACATCTCCTTTACGGCAAGTTGCAGAGATCTTCTTTTCTGATATTACTCACGAATTATTTTTGACCTGCTAAGAAGAAAACATTCCTCTGGAAGTAATTTAAAAATTGATTTCGAAGGCAAGAACATCTCTCCAACCAGTGGAGTCAGAACAATAAACAGCCACATAGCGCTGTGCTGCTTGCAACTCAACGTCTGCTCCTCGCTCATATAAAACCTTCGACCTGCCCGTCAAGTGCCGTGAGTAGATTGTGCGAGCGTATGGATATACTAGATACCTAATGGCTCTTGAGTAGACCTACAAACATTGTCTGTCGCTTGGGTTGAGCATAAAATACCCATTCAATTATATGTGGGTATTTGTATGGAATACGTGGCTTTTGGTGATGAGAGTGGTACGACAGGGAGTGACCGCTGTTACGGCATTGGTTTGCTGTGTGTGCGTAAAGACACGTTGCACATCTTCAATGAGCGCGTCCAGAAATTAAAAGATAAGTACGGGATTGTCGGTGAGTTGAAGTGGTCCAAGATTAAGAACAGTGCAGGGCAGGCAAACATCTGCATTGAGCTGCTGGCAATGGTACTCAAGAACTCGTGCTGCTTCCACTCGATTGTTGTAGTTAAGAACATTTACAACAACTGGCAGACGGACAGGGAGTTGGCTTTTTACCAGACGTACACAATGCTGGTTAAGAACGTTGCTAAACAGATTAAGAGTGACGTTGAGGTAATCATCGACCAGAAGATTGATAAATACAAAAAGAACGATGAAGTGACAGGTATTGTTGCTAACAACATGCTGGCTAGGGCAGGGATGAAGAAGCGGGTTAAGTCTGTGACGATGCACGACTCTAAGCATCATCTTGGATTACAGGTTGTCGACATTCTGACCGGAGCTGTGAACTCTGGGTACTTGAAGTACCTTAATCCCCGGCTAGAACTATCAGTGGCTAAGGAGCTTGCCTTTGAACGTATGGCTGCTCTGCTTGGCTGGGATTTTTTCCATTACGATACATTCCCGAATAAGGATTTTAATATCTGGCATTTCCCACAAGAGATGCGAGCTATGCCGGGTTCAAAGAGTATTCGACCTGATTACAGCGTTCCATTGGTTAAGCGGGAAGAACTGCCCTAACCTTGACGTCAAAAATCGATTGTTTATGCATATGCCGACCAAATTAAAGCATAGGTGTCATTCGATACTGTAGTAGTGCACCACTGGAACAAATATGTAAATGTCCGCTTCTCGCTCACAGCCGCTTACGACGTGGTCGATGTGTTGCATTCGCATACGGCGTGAAACTAACCATCTTCCGCGGTGCGAAGAAAATCCAAGCTGGTCATCCTACTTATTGTCTGGGGATGAATGGTGTTCACATCGGGTGAAGAGTAGTGAAGAGTTACCCGTCAACTGATCACCACATAACAAATGATATTTATGGTAAAAACTATAAAGGTGAACAGGCTGAACACTTTTCCGTAAAATCTTTTTTTTCTGAGGGTTGTCAGAGCGGTCAGCTTCATACCCTTTAAACTGTAAGCTGTCGAAGAGTCACAGACGGAACGACATTGGTATACGTTTAGGTATATCGATTAAACTTGAATTAAATAAAATCATTAAAAAAACAGTAAGTTAATGTCAAAAATCAGATTCCACCAGCTCCACCAAATCTTTTCGCGGCGGTTCCAGAGCCGACCGCAGAAGTCCTGAAAGCCCACAAGGTTAACGCCGAGTGGGCTTTTTTGTGCCTGTTGTTATCTAAGGGCATTCAGCCAGTCCATTTATTATTGCTATATGTTCAGGTGTAAGGCGTATAATTCGCCACTATTAGTGACAGGCAACACAACTGGTGTTCCCGTCAATCGGTTATAAGCATCAGACGAAACTATCATAACTGGCCGCGTCCCCTGCTGCTCGTGTCTGAAGGTAGGGTCAAGTGAGACAGTCTAAATCTCCCCCTCTTTACATCAAATAAACTCTCCACCAGCAGGTTTGTTGTTCAGCCATTCACGGTCATCAGATGAAATTTCAGCGCGACTGTCACATTGAGCAAGCAACTGCTCAAGCGTATAGCGCGGGCGAGATTGTACTTCCACAATCAGTCGGCCAGCATTAACAGCCATACCCACTTTCGCTCCAGCATTTAGCTGCAAAACATCCAGCAGCGCAGGGGGTACGGCCAACATGACCGAGCCCCCCACTTTTCGCAGATTGGTAATGTACATAACCCCTCCTTTTTCATTATATAAATATGTAATATCACAACTAAACGCTACCCACGTAAGCTGTAAGTAAATTGTGAGCCTTGCAAAACATTAACAGGTACCGCCAAAGCAATACCTGTATCCACTACCCATCATCAGTTCTCAGTTAGTAAGTGGTCTTCGCTCTCCAGCCGCAAACTCAGCATCTCAATGCGTTCCACCAGCACCCACAGCAAGATATCGCGGGCTATAGGGTGAGTGAGTTCGGTGATGGCAAAAGCGAGAGCGCGGCACTGGTCGCATAACTCGGTGGTTTCTAGCGGGGTGTAGTCATAAATTCCGTCATTCATCATGGTTATCTCGATACAGTTTTTAAGATATCCACCACCGAAACGCCAATTTACGGGAGGTGGACTGAGCAGGGTTGGCGTACCGACTGTATCACCCGGCGCTTCATAAGAAGCCCCCACTCAGTCCATCACGGATTATGCCCGAAAAAACTATACGGAACATACAGATGTGCAGAGGTTGTGACATTATTCGTAGTTAAAGAAGAATAATGCCGCGATACAAAGGTCAGGACGCCAATCCTGGCGCCGGATTTTGCCGACGCATGACCACCTTAATCCTCGCTGAAGCACTTATTCAAGCACACACTAAGTGTTGCAGCCGATTCTGGAAGGCGGCGCATAAAACGTGAAAACTAGGCGTGCCTAAACAAACAAATCGCGACTCGCTAACCGCATTTATAAGCGCTGCGTGACGAGGAGCGGGGAATTAAAGGCGGTTAAGAACGTGTATATCTCCAGGTTAACCCGCCTTCATACACCGGGTCGTTGGGAAAAGACGGTCGCCCCAACAGTATATGAAGCCCACGCATCTTCCTGCCATCGCCGCGGCTTAACACTCGCAGCGGGCACGCTGTTAACAGGGATGAGGCCTGCCGGAGGTAAGCCGGACGTCACGCGGCAGGGATGCCGCGTGCCGAGGCCCGCAGGGAGCGTCTTTTGCCGTTCCGGCGTGCTCTGGCTGGCCTCAGGCCGGGTTGCTGATCGTATCGCGATGGAAGTCATGTTGGTGCGGGTTTACAGAATATTCCCTGCGACATTTGAGGCAACTGAATTCTGCCTGAGCCTCTGCGGGTCGACCGAAAAAGATGGTCGACCCCTACGGTATATGAAGGATCGGAGACCGACCGAAAAAGAGGAGCGTCCCCAACGGAATATGAAGGATTAGAGACCGACCGGAAAAGACAGTCGCCACCACAGTATATAAAGCCCACCTATCTTCCTGCCATCGTCGCGGCTTAACACTCGCAGCGGGCACGCTGTTAACAGGGATGAGGCCAGCCGGAGGTAAGCCGGACGTCACGCGGCAGGGATGCCGCGTGACGAGGCCCGCAGGGGCGTCTTTTGCCGTTCCGGCGTGCTCTGGCTGGCCTCAGGCCGGGTTGCTGATGGTATCGCGATAGAAGTCATGTTGGTGCGGGTTTACAGGATGTACCCTGCGGCATATGAAAAGCCCCTGATTTGTGCCGGAGCCTCTGCGGGTCGACCGGAAAAGATGGTCGACCCCTACGGTATATGAAGGATGGGAGACCGACCAAAGAAGACGGTCGCCCCCAACAGTTTATGAATAATTGGAGACCGACCGAAAAAGACGATCGTCCTCAACGGGATATGAAGGATCCGAGACCGACCGGAAAAGAGCATCGGCCCCGACAGGAAACCGCGCCGCTTAACTCGCTACCCGGAACACCTTCACCATGCTCGCCAGATGGCCGGCGTCCTGCTCCAGCGTGCTGGCATCGTTCGACGACTGGCGTACCAGGTCAGCGTTCTGCTGGGTGGTAGTGTCCAGCTCATGAATCGCCTGACCAATCTGCTCAATGCCTTTACTCTGCTGGTCAGAGGCTTCAGCAATATCATTCATCAGCTGATTCACCTCACTGACCTGCTGCAAAAATCTCACTCATGCTGGCCCCCGCGTGATTGACACGCTCGGTGCCGGTTTTTACCCGGCTGCGCGACTCATCAATCAGTCCGGCAATCTCTTTCGCCGCCTCGGAGCTGCGCTGGGCCAGATTACGCACCTCCCCGCCACTACCGCAAAACCACGCCCCTGGTCGCCGGCGCGTGCCGCTTCGACCGCGGCGTTCAGCGCCAGAATATTAGTCTGAGCGGCAATGCCGTTGATCACGTTAGTGATATCGTTAATGCGCTCCGAACTATCAGCTATCTCATTCATCGTGGTCACCACTTCCGCAATCACTTCCCCACCTTTGGCAGCATTGGTCAATACGCTGTGCGAGAGCTGGCTGGCTTTTTTAACGTTGTCCGTGGTGTTTTTTACCGTCGCCGTAATCTCTTCCATACTGGCGGCGGTCTCCACGACCGCGCAGGACTGCTGATGCGTGCGCCGATCGAGGTGCTGATTGCGCAGGGCAATCTCGCCAGACGCCTCCTGCACTTTACTGACGATAGTGCGAATACCGCCTACCATGCTGCTGAGCTGCCCGTTCATCGAGCGCATTGCACGACTTAGCTGCGCCACCTCCTTAATGTTACTGCTGGCGTTGAGCTGCGAGGTTAAATCCCCGCGCTCAATATGCTCCGCCAGTGACACCGCCTGATGCAGCGGAGAAATCAGCTTACGGCGCACAATAAACAGCATCCACGCCATCAGTACAAAAGTGAAGATCAGCAGCACAGCGCTGATCGCCATGCCGGTACGGAGATCGCGGCTCGCCATCTCGTTCATCTGCTGCGAATAGCGTTCATGCAGCAACAGTTCAGCATCAAGGTTTTTTTCGAACACCCGCGTCAGCTCGCCCACACTGTGCTGCGCGCTATCATAGGCGCTGTCGTCATTGCGCTCCGCCGCCACCAGCAGCGGCTGTAATCCCTGCTGACGCAGCGCCAGATAGCTGGCGCGATAGCGCGCTCTTAAATCCTTCTCATCTGCAAGCAGTGCCGTTGCGCTGAAATTGTCAAAAGCAGCATCGGCTTTCGCCAGTACCGCCTTTGCCTGCGCCAGATACTCTGCGATGCGCTGTTCGCCAGCCCCACTGTTACGCTCATACACGTAGTGGCTCAGATGCACCTGGAAAGTGCGGCTGTGAATAATCGGATCGATTACCGACAAATCACGCCGACCTCCTGATTCATGCCGTTGAGCGAGGTGTTAGAACGGTTGAGGTGTGCAGGCCAGATAAGGTGCTCATCAGCGCCGTCAGCAAAAAGATGCCAAGGCCAATCAGCATATATTTTCTTAAAGACATCATTCCATTTCTCAATATTTGCAGGTGTGTAATCCATACAGCGCGAGCTGCAGTAATGTCCTCAGAGGCAGTGAAAATAAGTGGGGGTTTACTCTTAGCGGTAAACTACCCAGGCGCACCGCTTGTGCCATGCGCCTGTTTTCTTCATGAGGGGGTTATTCTGCGAGCGCATCAACCATCGAGCCAACCACCTGCATCTCTTCGCGGCTCAGCAGCATTTCGATATTCACCAGTATCACCATGCGCTTATCCAGCACGCCCAGTCCCGCAAGATAGCGGCTGGTCATCACCGAGGAGACGTCCGGGGTGGGCTTGATCTGGCTGTCGTTTAGCGACAGCACATCCGCGACGCCATCGACCACAATGCCCCATCACCCGCTCTTTCAGGTTCAGCACAATCACCACCGCGCTGTCGTCTTCCGCCACTACCGGCAGCTCGAAGCGCGTGCGTAAATCGACGATCGGGACAATGACGCCGCGCAGGTTGGTGACGCCGGTAATAAAGTCCGGCACGTTGGGGATGCGCGTTACGCGGTCGCAGCCGCGGATCTCCTGTACCTTTAAAATATCGATGCCGTACTCTTCATTTCCCAGGCGGAAGACCAGATACTTATGTACTGCAGCGTCGGCCGCAGCAGAATGACTGTCGGTTGATAGCATTATTGATTTATCCCTTTCTGCGCGGCGGGCAGGTCACGCAGCCCCGCCAGCTCAATAACATCGAGGATCAACGCTACGCTGCCATCGCCGAGGATGGTGGCGGCGGAGATACCCGGAACTTTGCGATAGTTGTGCTCAAGATTTTTTACCACCACCTGGTGCTGACCAATCAGCTGGTCAACCCACAGGGCGTAACGGCAGCCGCCGCTCTGCACGATCACGATAATGCCGTCATCGCCGCTGGCTTCGCCCGGTACGGCAAAAGCCTGGCGCAGCTCGATTAACGGCAGATATTCACCGCGCACGTGGACCAGCCGTGAATCGCCGACAAACGGGTACAGCATATCGTCGCTCGGCTTGAGCGACTCCATCACCACGTTGAGCGGCAGCACGTAAATCTCGTCGCCGACCTTCACCGACATTCCGTCGAGGATCGCCAAAGTGAGCGGCAGCAGAATGCGGATAGTCGTGCCCTTGTCGCGTACCGAGTGCACCTCGACGTGGCCGCCCATGGCCAGGATATTGCGCCGCACCACGTCCATGCCAACGCCGCGCCCGGAAACGTCGGTAACGTTCTCCGCAGTGGAGAATCCCGCGGCGAAGATCAGCATCCACACCTCTTCATCCGGCGCGGAGTCGCCGATCTGCGTGCCGCGCGCGCGCGCCTTCGCCAGCAGCTTGTCGCGCGGCAGCCCCGCCCCGTCGTCGGTCACTTCAATCACGATATTGCCGCCGTGATGCTCTGCCGACAGCGTCAGATTGCCGGTTGCGCTTTTACCTTTACGCAGGCGCTCCTCTCTCTCTTCAATACCGTGATCGAGGCTGTTGCGTACCAGATGCGTCAGCGGATCGATAATGCGTTCGATCAGGCTCTTATCCAGCTCGGCCGAACCGCCTTTCAGCGTCAGCGCCACGTCTTTATTCAGGCGGCTGCCGAGGTCATGCACCAGGCGCGGGAAGCGGCTAAATACGTAATCCATCGGCATCATGCGGATCGACATTACCGACTGCTGCAGCTCGCGCGCGTTGCGTTCCAGCTGGGCCACGCTGCTGAGCAGCATGCCGTATTTGGCTGGGTCGAGCTGCGCCGTCAGCTGTGAGAAGATCGCCTGCGTGATAATCAGCTCGCCGACCTGATTAATAATCTGGTCCACCTTTTCCACCGCCACGCGGATGCTGCCGGATTCGGTATTGGGCCGGGCGTTTAGGGACAGCAGATTTTACTGCGGCTTCTGTCACCGGCGGTGTAACGGGCGCGGGCGGCTCAGGGGGAGTGGGTGGCGCAAGGGGAGTGGGTGGCACAGCGGCGGCGGCGATCGGCTGGATCGCAATCTGTGATTCATCGAGCACAAAGCACAGCACCGCGCTGATATCATCAGCCGCAACGCTGGTCTCCAGCTCCACCGTCATCCGGCTTCCGCTGGCTGATAGCTGATAATTTCACCGAGGTTCGCCAGCTCGTCGCGCAGCAGCGTCCGATCATCTTCACCCAGCCGCGACAGCGTAATCATCAGGCGGTCATGGCGGGCAGGAGCGTCTGCTGCCGGGGCAGCGGCGGGAACATCCGCAGTCGCGCAGCCCTTCTCCAGCTGCGCGATTTGCTGAAGTGCTTCGCAGATATAGCGGAAGCTCTCTTCATCCGGTTCCTGCGACGACTGGTAGGCTTCCAGCTGCGCTTGCATAATGTCCTTACTTTCCAGAAAAAGGTTAATCATCTCGCGGCTCAGCTGCATTTCGCCGCAGCGCGCTTTATCCAGCAGGTTCTCCAGAATGTGCGTGGTCTCCTGCAGCACATCAAAACCAAAGGTCCCTGCCCCGCCCTTCAGCGAGTGGGCCACGCGGAAGATGCCGTTCAGCTGTTCGATATCCGGATTAACGGTATCCAGCTGCAGCAGCTGCTGCTCCATCTCGGTGAGCAGCTCCTCCGCTTCGGCGAAGAACACCTGAGAAAATTCATTCACGTCCATGATTATCACCCTGCACTGCGGTCACGGTTGTGCCCTGCGGCAGCCTGGCGTCCGGCTGCTGCAGGACAGTATTCTCTTGCAGCACCTGGCGCTCTTTCAGCTTGCTCAGGACCAGAATGCTGATGCGACGGTTCATCGGGTTGTCCGGGCTGATGCTCGTCAGCCCCATGCGGCTGCCGGTGCCGATCACGCGCAGGAAGCGCTCGTCATCCAGCCCGGCCTTCACCAGGACGCGGCGCGCAGCATTCGCACGGCCCGCAGAGAGTTCCCAGTTGCTGTAGCCGCCGTTACCCCCGGCGTAAGGCAGGAATCGGTGTGCCCGGTCAGGCTGATCGGGTTGGGCAACTGGTTAAGTAGCGGTACCAGTGCATGCAGGATGCCGTTCATGTAGGGCGCGGGCGTTTCGCTGCCGGTGCGGAACATCGGCCGCTCCTGGCTGTCGGTGATCTGAATCATCAGACCATCGTCGGTGAGCGTCAGCAGCAGGTTGGATTTGAAGTCGCTGAGGCGCGGGTCGGTTTCAATCATCGCCTCCAGCAGCGCTTTGGCACTTTTCAGGCTCTGCACGTTCTTAAAGCGGTCCAGATTATCGACCTTGTGCTTAAACACTTCGCCATCCTGCTTCATCGGGTCGTCGCCGCCCCCCGGAATAATGCTGTCGCTGTAGCTGGTTTTTGTTACCGTTGGCCATGGTGGGCTAAGCGGCATGCGGAAGTAGTCTGCGATCAGCTCGCGCTGCATCGGGGTAGAGGATGAAAGCAGCCACATCACCAGGAAGAAGGCCATCATCGCGGTCATAAAATCGGCGTAAGCGATTTTCCAGGTGCCGCCATGATGCGCATGTTTTTTATGCTTGCGCTTGCGCGAACGGATGATGGTCGTGGTGCCCTTCATTCCGTCGCTTCCGCCGTTTTACCACTGACGCTGGCATTGCTCTTGACCTCACGCACGTGGTTTTCCAGCTCTTCGAACGATGGGCGTTCGCTGGTGTACAGCGTTTTGCGACCAAATTCGACGGCAATCTGCGGCGCATAGCCGTTCAGGCTGGAGAGCAGCGTCACCTTAATGCACTGCATCATTTTGAGCTGGTCGCTGCTCTTCTGGCGCAGCAGCGTGGCCAACGGCAGCACGAAGCCGTAAGCGAGAAGAATACCGAGGAAGGTACCGACCATCGCGTGGGCGATCAGCATACCCAGTTCGGCCGCGGGGCGGTCGGCGGCGGCCAGCGCATTTACCACGCCCATCACCGCGGCAACAATACCGAATGCCGGAAAAGCATCGCCGACGGTATTCAGGCTGTTGGCCGGGACTTCCAGCTCCTCCTGGCGGGTTTCGATCTCTTCGTCCATCAGATCTTCGATCTCATGGGAGTTCATGCTGCCGCTGATCATCAGACGGAAGTAGTCGAGCACAAAATTGATTAGGATAGGGTCGTTAAGCAGTCGGGGGTAGGCAGCAAAGATGTCACTACTGGCGGGTTCTTCAATATCTTTTCCAGCGACATCAGCCCATTAATGCGGCTCTTCGACAGCAGCAGAAACAGCAGCGCCATCAGGTCCATATAGACCGCTTTATTGTAGCTGCGCCCGACAAACAGGCGCCCCAGCGCCTTACCCGTTGCTTTAAGTGATTTAGCGTTATTACCGACAATGAATGCGCCAACGCCTGCACCGCCGATGATCAACAGCTCAATCGGCTGAAACAGTGAGGCCAGGTTGCCGCCAGACATCATGAACCCGCCAAATACTGTAACAATTACAACAAGATAGCCAATAATAACTAACACAACGACTCCTATCTACTCTTCAAGTCCGATGTCGGCATCTCGGCCACCATCGTGTAACAGCCATCTCGTAAACTGCCGGGTCGGTTAAGCGGATGCCGCCAGCTGCTGCTGGTTGAATGCGTTAACATAATCCTGGCTACTGGCCTGTGAGCGTTTCAGCGCACGCGAAGGAGGGCTGCACAGGCTGCAGGTAAAGGGATTTTTGATGTATTCAGTCGACACCACAAACCCGCCTTTGCACACGCTGCAAGGCTTTTGAGAAATAATGCCGCAGCTTACGAAGCGTAATAAGGTCCATGCACGGGTTAATCCCAGCACGGGTTTTTCTGCGGAACGAACGCGGATAGCACTGTTCCAGATAAAGACGGTAAGCCTTCATCAGCGTTTCAATCGGTCGGCCATTTTCCGTCTTTTGCAGATACAGGCAGATGTTATAAAACATCGACGAATGAATATTCTGCTCCCAGGACATAAACCAGTCTTCGGAGAATGGCAGCATGCCTTTCGGGGGGGGACAGCCACGCAGTTCTTTATACAAGCGCAATAAACGACGGCGGCTCAATGAGGTTTCTGATTCCAGTACCTGCATTCTGGCCCCCAGGGTAATCAGTTCCATGGCAATATTGACCTCATGAATCTCTTCGAGCAGGCTTTTGTTATCGCACATTTTTCTCACCCTCATTGACAGCGTTATGGTGCAGGCACAGATTGTTCAGTAAATCAGTGGATAAAATAATACCGGTGTGAATCTGCTGGAGCGCTTCAATACGCGAATCTTTAGTCAGGTTTTCAATCACCACTTCATCGTCCACGCGCAGACGGCAAATAAGCTGATTTGTCGATGCCAGCTTCATTAACTGTGGCAGCGACAGTTCCTTCAGATTATCGATCGTCCCTTCGGACAAACCGAGGCGGAAACCAGCGGCAAATTTATCCTTGCGAATAAGTTGCTGTGCCAGAAGCAGGTAGGACAGGTTAATATCATGAATACTTTGCAGGCTTTCATCAAAATTTGGCATTTGAAGTTTCTCAACTTTACGCAGCTGATAATGGACATGTGATTAGGAGAAGTAGCCAATCACACCCTGATTACTTAAGCTGACGCAGAGAACGTTTTGGTATTGTCCCCCCTGTTTAGCCACGCGAATATCATCCAGCATGGAAAAACCAAAGAGAATACGTTCAACACCAAACGGCGGCTGCATCAAAATGTGCGAGCATCCTAACCAGCTTAGTTTCAGACCACAACACACCCAAAGATTGTTTCATGCAAAACACCAACCTATCTCATTGATATTGATCAATATTAATAAAAATTAATCATTATTAATTTGAAGGGTATTAATATAACAAGAGCCATCTTAAAAATATAAACACACTTATAGAACAAAAAATGGACAGTGCGATTATTATTTTCTCTGCCAGACAGTATTATCTGGATGGTCGAGAAGCATCCATTCTTGCTCTTATTCTTTTTATCGCCAGGCTGTGGAGCTGGCTGACTCGCGTTTCAGTAAGCCCAAACACCAGCCCAATTTCCTTCATGTTTAAATCCTGCTGATAATAGAGCTGTAAAATCCTCTGCTCTCTCTCCGGGATCATACTGATATGTTCGCTGATTTTACCGATCAGATTATCCTGCATCGCCTGGTTAAGCGGATTTAACGACTCATGTTCTTCATCGACGCGTTCGTAAGCGTCTGCAAACTGCTCTTGTAATTCATCCAGCGAATAGACCTGGCTGCTATTGGTATCCGCCAGCATCTGCTGCAGTTCCTGAACGCTGACATCCATTCTTTCAGCAATATCAGCTTCGCTGGCTTCCCCGCCCTTTTCCTGCTCTATTTGCTGGATCATGACGGTCATTTCGCGCGCGTGTTTGCGCACTCGTCTGGGTACCCAGTCACGCTCGCGCAATTCATCCATTAATGACCAGCGAATTTTTTGTGAAAGGTAAGCACTTAACGTCACACCTTTCTTCGGATCAAAACTATCGATGGCAGATAAAAACCCCAGTGATGCGGCCTGAATCAAATCGTCAAGCTCAACGCTGGCAGGTAAACGCTTCTGTAAGCGAAGGGCTTCCTGGCGGGCGATATGCTTATATTTCGCCCACAACGCCGTTTTATCTTCAATGCCACCTGAAGTATATATTCCGTCCACGCTACCATTCTCAGCTGATAATACCAGCAAGAATTATCAGGTGAAATACCGTATTAAATAGTGCAAAAAGACTTTATAAAAACGGCTAATCTTTCACTTTGATTACAGAATGATAATTAAGATGATTAACAGCGATAATAATCGACACTATTGACGCTAATTCTCAGGATTAAAACGTTTCCCAATTATCATTGTCATTATCCGTTACTGGCGGTTTAAAAGTACGCCCCGGTGCTACCCGTGAAGTTGCCACAGTCTGCGGCTGCTGCGCGTCACTGAGGACAAACTGCGACACCAGGTTTTCCAGCGCATCAGATTGCATCTCCAGCTCGCCGGAGGCCATCGCCGCCTCTTCCACCATTGCCGCATTCTGCTGAGTGACCAGATCCATCTCATTCACCGCCTGAGAAATCTGGTTGATACCGGCACTCTGCTCATCAGAAGCTGAGGTGATTTCACCCATAATTTCGGTGACCTGAGTCACGGAAGAGACAATCTCCTGCATCACGGCGCTGGCCTGTACCACCTGACGCGAACCGGTGTCCATGGTCGCCACACAGGTATTAATCAGCTGATTAATCTCTTTTGCCGCTTCCGCGCTGCGCTTCGCCAGGTTACGCACCTCTTCCGCCACCACCGCAAAACCGCGGCCCTGCTCACCGGCACGCGCCGCTTCAACGGCGGCATTCAGCGCCAGGATATTGGTTTGATTGGCAATACTGTCAATCACACCGTTGATGTCGGCTATCTGACGTGAACTGCTGGTGATCTGCTGCATAATCTGCTCAAGATTGTGCATCGCCTCACCGCCGTTGCGCGCATTGCCGCTGGCGCTTTCTGCCAGCTGGCGCGCCGTGTGCGCGTTGTCTGCATTCTGGCGCACGGTGGTTTTAATCTGTTCCATGCTGGCGGCGGTTTGCTGCAGTGCAGATGCTTGCTCTTCGGTACGTGACGAGAGATCGCTGTTACCAGTAGAGATTTCACGCGCGTTTTTATGAATACCCAGCACGCTTTCACGAATGCCCGAGATGGTCGCGGTCAGCGAGGTACGCATCTGCTCCAGCGCCTTCAGCATCAGACCGATTTCGTTACTGGCACCGCTCTCTACCACTTTGCTGAGATCGCCCGCTGCGATGGTTTCCAGCGAGTAGATCGTCAGTTCCAGACGGTTAGCGAGGGTACGTTTCAACCAGATCCGCACAATAAACAGCATCAGCAGTGCGCCAATCAATACGGTCACGCCCAGCGCGATCATCTGCTGGTAATCTTTCTCCGCTTCATCCAGATATTCCCGATCGTTACTGTCTGAGTATCCCGCATAGGTCGCCATTTTTTCCCGCAGCAGATTACGGTTCTGCACTTCATCTTCCAGTGAGCCCGTGTAGGCGGCAGGGTTAGCGATGTAATTCTTTTTCAGCATCGCTGTTTATACAGCGCTTCAAACACCGCCTTAACCTCATTTGCCGCGTTAGCCTCTTCAGCGGTATTAAACGGTGAGGACATAAACAGATCCATGCGCTCGCGGGCGTTTTTCAGGATCCGGTCAGCCGTCTGCACCATCTCAGGTGATGCCGGATTGCCCAGCTGCTGTTGCAGCATCAGTCCGTTAATGTGGCCAAAGCTGGAACTGATGTTATAGGCAGCATCCCTGAGCGAGCGGTCATTCACCGATGAAACAACAATGCGCTGGAGGTTTTTGTTATTTCCCGTGGCGTTATAGACGGAAAAAACAGTGGTGAGTAACAGCACCAGGCAAACAGACCGATGATCAGGCTGATTGCGCTTTGTATTTTTAGATTCTTCAACATAGTGTCCATACGCTATCCCGCCGGGAGAGTGAGCCCCCGGTGGGATACGCCTATACAAATAAGGAGGAAAGAGGGTTATGACCTGAACAGCGTCATTTTCTGCATCGCCTGGAATACCAGCATTGAGGATTCCATCGCATACTGCGACATTTTTGCGTCACCGGACAGGCGGCCATGGTGCCCATATCCGCGCCGAGCACGTTGGTCAGTTTTTCCATCATTGCGTCGCGATCGGCATCACCCTGCATATTGAGTCGTTCAATCTGCTGCATATGGGTACCCAGCTCGGACTGAACCTTACCAATGCTGCTGATACCGGCATCAACCGCGCGGTTGGCATCGCCCAGCGCCAGTTTCACCGCATCCGGATCGATCGGGTCGGCCGTCAGCGCCGCCGCCGCCGCCTGCAGATTTTTAAACAGATCGTCCGGCTCACCACTGTTAAAGATATCCTTGCCCAGGTGCCCGGTCTGGATTTCGGTCCCTTCGTCGATGGTCTGCCGCTGTGCCGTATCGCCGCCCATGTAGTTACCCAGATCGTCATACGGTGCGATATCAGTTTTGAAACCGGAGAACAGGTAACGCCCGCTGCCATCGCGGGAGTTGGCTAAATCCGTCAGGCTGCTGGTGATGCCGCTAATCTCTTTACCCAGCGCGGCGAGATCTTCCTTCGATGCCGTCCCGTTCATCGCCGCAAGGATCTTGCTATTCAGCTCTTTTGATACCAGCTGGCTCATCGACTGCAGTACGGAATCGGCCTGCTGCATGTTCCCCATGACGGTTGAGCGCGTGTTGCTGTACAGCTCCATTTTTGCCAGCGCATTCTGATACTTCACCGCATCTGCCGCGCCCTGCGGGTCATCCGAGGCGGCCATCAGGGTTTTACCTGCGGATAAACGTGAGTAAACGCTGTAAGTTTCATTAATGCGCGCCGACATGGTTTTGATGCTCTGGTTAAACATATGTTGCGTACTAAGGCGCATACTCTTTCCTCAATTATCTGGGCCGTTATCGAATGGCCAGTAGAGCATCAAACATGTCGGTAGCGGTTTGCAGGATCTGCGCGTTGGCATTGTAGTACTGAGAAAACATGCGCAGCTTCATCCCTTCTTCGTCAATATTTACCCCGACCACCGACTGCCACTTTTCACCCAGTTCGGTCAGTACGCTTTCCGCCGTTTTCAGGTCGGCCTTAAGTGAGCTGGCTGACGAACCAATGGCGCTGACCAGGCTGGCATAGGCTTCGCTCAGCGTGGCTTTACCAATCAGTTTTTCATCCTGGATACCTAGCAGTTTTTCCAGGTTGGTATTATCGGATTCACCGCCATCAAAGGTGCCCGCCGCGGCAATCCGATCGCCGCTGGTAATTGCCACGTCCAGACCTTCCGCAACGCCCTCAGCCGGATTGAGCATAAAGCTATCGCCTTCAAGCGGCGCACCGCTGACGCCAATGGACAGACCGTCAAACTCAAGCTCGCCCATTGGGTTAGTGGTGTGTGGAACCACCCGGCCGTCCGCCCCCTTCACTTCCCAACCGCTGGCGGTGCGGGTGATGGTGTAATCCTCGGCATTCACGCTCCCGGCAGGGCCATTGAAACGCGGCATCAGGCTGGCATCACCGCCATTATTGCGGTTGGCGTAAGCGCTCGGGTCCGGGATCTTGAACAGATCGCCGCCTTGTGTTCCGTCAGCATCAAAGCCGTCACGGTTGACCTCGTTAAAGCGTGCTGCCATCTGCAACGCCATCTGGTTCAGCTCGTTACGTGCCTGGCTCAGATCGTCGTTACGGAATTTAAACAGCCCGCCCAGCTTGCCAGCGGTGAAACGTTCCTCATTCAGCTCCCTGGCATTGCCGCTGCCATCAACATACGACACCACGGTTTTATTAGGGTTGGCATCAGAGACAGAGGTTTCCAGCTTGAACGAGCGGTTGCCGGACACCAGCGGGCGGCCATCCGGCATCGCGACATCCACGCGGCCAGTCTCTTTATTTTCCGCGATCTGAATGCCCATCTGCCCGCTGAGTGAATCCAGCAGGTTATCGCGCGCATCCAGCAGATCGCCCGGTGGAGTACCGTGCTGCGCGGTGATTTTCTCGATCTCTTCATTCAGCTTCGCCAGCTGGGTGGTGGCATCGTTAATCTCTTTAACGCTCTGCTCTATCTGGCTATTGGTACTTTTTTCCAGGCCGCTAAGACGTTTGCTGGTGGTATTAAACTGGTAGCTGACTGAACCCATGGTGTTAAATGCCGACTGACGCGCGGCTGGCGAATCCGGTTCACTACTGAGGGTTTTCAGCGATTTAAAGAAATTATCCAGCGATACTGAGGGGTTAGCATCGCTGTTGCCCATCATATCGTCGATCTCCGCCAGCTGCTCATAGCGGCCAACCAGCGCGCCAAAGTTGCTGTTTGCCCCCCGTAGCTGGCCGTTCAGGAAACTGTCATTATTACGATAGACGCCGTTAACCTGGGCACCGTAACCGTAAAAGCCATTGCCGGTGCTCAACCCGCCCGCTTCGCCAATAATAATATCGCGGCGGCTGTAACGGCGTTTGTCGCATTATTGATGTTGTTACCGATGACATATATTGCGGAATTCGCGGTACTGAGACCACTTTTGGCTAAATTAAATAGATTCATATTTTATCCACGAAATTCATCGTGCGCGGCCCGAATCAGGGTTCAGACGGCGCCTGTTTTTTACTGTCCTTATTACTTCATCGGTGATTCACAAATTTACTAAAACGTCTTTACTAAAAAAGTTGTGACAGGTCGGTTTTATACGCCTGCAAGCCCTGGGTAATATTGCCTTTGACCTGTTGGATAATATTGATCAGCTTGTTGGCATAGGCCGGATCGGTGGCGTAGCCCCCGCCTGCAGCGCGCGTGCGCCCTGCTCGGCAGAGGATGACTGCACGACCTTCTGATAGCGTGGGTTGTTCTTCAGCAGCCGCGCATAGTCACTTAATGCCTCGCCGTAGGAGTCATAAACGCGAAACGCCGCCTGGATTTTCTGCGGCGTGCCGTTGATATATTCGGTGGTGGTAATTTCGGTGGTTTTGCCCTGCCAGTCTCCGCTGGCCTTAATGCCGAACAGGTTGTGGCTTGGCTTGCCCTCCCCGGTGAGAATTTCGCGTTTTCCCCATCCGGACTCCAGCGCCGCCTGAGCCAAAATCAGATGCGGATGGATGCCGCTGCTCTGCGCGGCCTGCAGCGCCGGGCGCAGCAGGCGGGAGATAAACGGCTGTGAGCTGCTGCTCTGGGCAGTCATCGCGCTGACCGGCGTGGCCCATGTGCTTGCCGCCACGGAGGTGGCGTTCAATGGCGCATGAGGGAGTGAATAAGGCCCCGGGGCCGGCGCGGCAATGCGCTGCGCCTGCCCGGCCGGATCCTTCACCTCTCCCCCCATCTGGCGCACGATCATATCGGCAAAGCCGAGCGGGCTTTTTTGCGCCAGGTCCTGCGCCAGCTGCTGATCGTGCATCGAGGTGTACATCTCCGAGGCCTGGCTATGCATCAGGCCATCCTTAAACCCGGCATCACGCATGCTTTTCAGCATGATCTGTACGAAGATCCCCTCCATCTGCTTCGCTGCGGCGCGCAGCGCCTGCGGTGACTCGCTGCTCCCCGCCTTCAGCTTCAGCGGGTCCAGCGAGCGCAAATCCCAGGAAGCCGTATTAAACTGGTCGATCTCGCTCATCAGTTGGTCTCCAGCCTGGCATGCAGGCAGCCCGCGCTTTTCATCGCTTCGAGGATCGACATCAGCTCGTTTGGCGTTGCCCCCAGGCCGTTGAGCGCCCGCACCACATTGTTGAGATCGGTGCTGCTGCTGACGTGCTGCAGAGCGGCCGCCGCTATCGCGCACCGAGATATCAGTCTTTGGCACCACCACGGTTTCGCCACCGCCAAACGGCGTATCCGGCTGGCTGACCTGGTTATTCTGCGACACTTCCACCGTCAGGCCGCCGTATGCCACCGCGCAGGAATCCAGCGTCACGTGGCGGTTCATCACTACCGCTCCGGTACGCGAGTTGACGATCACTTTGGCATCCTGGATCCCCACGCGCAGCGGGATATCCTGAATATTGGCGAGAAAGCGCACGCGCGAGGGGCCATCAGCCGGGGCAAACAGGCGTACGGTACGCGCATCTTCCGGCATCGCCGCACCGCTAAAACGGCGGTTAATCTCATCGCTGATCAGCTGTGCCAGCGAAAAATCGGTGTCGTTGAGCTGCAGACGCAGCGCGCTCTGGCTGGCAAAATCGTTCGGCACCGCACGTTCAACGCTGGCACCGCCGCTAATGCGCCCGCCGTTGAGCTGGTTAACCTGTACCCGGCTGCCGCCCGCCTGCGCACCGCTGCCGGAGATCAGCACGTTGCCCTGCGCCAGCGCATAGATCTGCGCATCCGCCCCCTTTAGTGGCGTCATCAGCAGCGTGCCGCCGCGCAGGCTTTTGGCATTGCCGAGTGACGAAACCACAATATCGATGCGGTCACCGGGACGGGCAAAAGCGGGCATCTCCGCCGTCACCATCACCGCCGCAATATTTTTCAGCTGCATATTGGTGCCAGCCGGTACAGTGATGCCCAACTGGGACAGCATGTTATTCAGGCTCTGCCCGGTAAAGGGCGCCTGCATGGTCTGATCGCCGGTGCCGTCCAGCCCGACCACCAGGCCGTAGCCCATCAGCGAGTTAGATCGCACGCCCTGCACCGTCACCAGGTCGCGGATGCGCTCGGCGTGAACGCAGGTTGGCGCCAGCATCGCCATCGCGCTTAATAGCATGGTGCAGAGTAAAAAAGTTTGTTTTTTCATCGTCATATCAGAATGGTGAGAGGTTCAATAACACGCGCTGCAGCCAGCCCATGTTCTGCGCTTCATTGATGTAGCCATTGCCCACGTATTCGATACGCGCATCAGCCACCTGGATGGAGGACACGGTGTTATTGCCGCTGATGGTGCGCGGATTCACCACCCCGGAGAAGCGGATAAACTCGGTGCCCTGGTTAATGGCAATCTGCTTTTCACCCACCACCTGCAGATTGCCGTTGGGTAGCAGGTTCATCACTGTCACGGTGAGGGTGCCGGTGAAGGTGTTGCGCGCCGCAGCGCCGCCCTTACCGGCAAAATCCGACTTGCCGCTGGCTGCGAAATCTAACTTGCCGTTACCCAGAAAACCGCCTACCGAATCCGGCACGGCAGTCAACCCGGCCCCGGCCGAGCCATTACGGTTGGCGCTGGCGCTGGAGCTTTTGCTGGCGCTGACGTTCTCCTGCAGCAGGATAGTCAGCGTGTCGCCGACGTTACGCGGCCGCCTGTCTTCAAACATCGGCTGATAGCCATAGTTCATCCCCTGCCCACTCTGAAACAGCGAGCCGTTTGCACGGGTCGCAGCCATCGCTAACGGTGCTGCGCTGGTCGGGCCCTGTACTAAAGGCTGCTGCAAAATATGCGCGCAGCCACTGAGGAACATCGCCGCGCTCAGGGCGGCGCTGGCGGCACGCCCACGACGATAAAACTCACTGAATATATTCATTTTATTGGCAACTTAACGGTCCGAAACCCGCCAGGCTTGCGCACTGACGGGTACAGGTGAGGATTACAGCTGCGCAAGGCGCTGGAGCATCTGATCAGAAGCCGAAACTGCCTTACTGTTGATCTCATAGGCGCGCTGAACCTGGATCATGGTGACCAGCTCTTCCGCGACATTGACGTTGGAGGTTTCCACATACTGATGCTTGAGGCGGCCTGCGCCATCCATGCCCGGCGTGGCTTCATTCGGTGCACCGGAGGCCTGAGTTTCCACATACAGGTTGCCGCCGATGCTCTCCAGACCGGCATCGTTGATAAAGGTGCTGAGCGTCAGCTGCCCGACCTGCTGCGCCGCCGCCTGGCCTGGTAGGGTCACGGTGACAATCCCGTCTTCACCGACGGTCAGCTTCTGCGCGTCCAGCGGCACGGTAATATCCGGCTGCACCGGGTTTCCCTCGGCGGTAACCATCTGGCCGTTTTCATTGCGCTTGAACGACCCGTCGCGGGTATACGCGGTGGTGCCATCCGGCATCTGTACCTGGAAGAAGCCTTTACCCTGAATGGCGATGTCGTAGTCGCTGCTGGTCTGCGTCAGGGAACCCTGGGTGTGCAGACGCTCGGTCGCCACCGGCGCCACGCCCGTCCCCAGCTGCATGCCGGTTGGCAGCGTGGTCTGCTCGGAAGCCTGTGCCCCCGGCTGGCGCATGGTCTGGTACAGCAGGTCCTGGAATACCGCGCGCTGGCGCTTGAAGCCGTTGGTGCCGACGTTGGCGAGGTTATTAGAAATAACATCCATATTGGTCTGCTGGGCTTCCAGACCGGTTTTTGCAATCCATAAAGAACGGATCATGTTAAGACTCCTGCGCGCGCATTAGCTCACGCTTAAAAGCTGGTTAGCCTGTTTGGCATTTTCATCGGCGGTACGAATAGTTTTCATGTTCATGTCGAAGCTGCGTGCGGTGGCGATCATTTCGGTCATCGATTTGACCGGGCTGACATTGCTGCCTTCCAGTGCTTCGGGGCTGAGGCGCATCGCTTCATCGGCGGCCAGCGCACCGCCGCCAGCCGGGTGGAACAGCCCATCATCGCCGTGCAGCAGGCTCTGCATCTCCGCCTGCGTCAGCTTGATACGCCCGATCGGCGTCACCGCCGTTGGGTCATCCCCGGCGCCGAGCGCCGTCAGCGTGCCGTCCGGCGCAATGGTCACGGCGGACTGCGGTGGCACGGTCAGCGGTGCGCCGTCGCCCATCAGCGGAAAACCGTTAATGCTCAGCGCCCCTTCGCTATCCACCTGAATCGCCCCGTTGCGGGTGTAAGCTTCCTGCCCGTCGGCCATTGCCACGGCCAGCCAGCCGCCCTGCGGCAGAGCGACATCGAGGCTGCGCCCGGTGTGATTAATCGGCCCCATGCTGTTGTCGTGGTATGGCGTGCTCTCAGCCACCAGCGCACGGGTGGCGTGCGTTTCACCCTCGATCGGCACCGAGCGGAAAGCCGCCAGCTGGGCACGAAAGCCGGTAGTGGAGCTGTTAGCCAGATTATTGGCGGTGACGGCCTGACGGTTCAGCGCCGCATTGGCGGCGCTCATAGCGGTATATATCGCGCGATCCATTATCTGCCGCCGTTATCGCAGGTTAACCAGGGTCTGCAACAGCTCAGACTGGGTTTTGATGGTCTGAGAGTTGGACTGGTAGTTGCGCTGATAGACGATCATGTTGACCATTTCAGCGCCGAGATCGACGTTGGAGCTTTCCAGCGCCCCTCCGGTCAGCTTACCGAAGCTGCCGGTGCCGGCGATGCCGACCACGGAAGGGCCGGACTGCGGTGATTCGACCCAGGTGTTATTGCCGTTCTGCTGCAGCCCGCCGGGTTGGAGAAGTTTGCCAGTACCACCTGGGCGATCAGCTGTTTTTCACCATTGTCATAGTTGGCAACGATTTCGCCGTTATCGCCGATCTGGAAGTTGACGTATTTGCCCGGCGCGTGGCCATCGATGGTGGCAGGATCCATCGCATTCTCACCCGAGTTCTGCGTCAGCCCTGAAAGGTCGAGGGTCATACTGAGCGGTGCTGCGCCGTTGAAAGCGCCGCCCAGCACGGACAGTTTGGCCGGATCGGTAATCAGTTTTCCGTTGGTATCGAACTGGAGATCGACAGACTTATAGCTCACGGGAGTGGTCGGTGATGTGCTGTCGTTGCTGTATGCCGTCCACTGGTTATCGGCGGTTTTGACATAGTAGATATCAACAGTGTGGCGGTTACCCTGGCTATCATAGGCTTCAACCTGGCTGGAGTAGCTGTAGGTATCGCCATCTTTCGGATCGAAAGGGGTTTTCGTGACAATCTCTTCACCTGACTTCAGGTTGCCGGTCAGTTTGCCGCTGGTGGATGCCACTGGCGGCATACCGGTCTTATTAATCTGAATCGGCCCCACGCCCGCGCCCGGTTGAATCGCCGGTGGCGTGCCGGTGGCCTGATAGCCGGTCAGGCGCAGGCCATTACTCATGTTAGTGATGTAGCCATTAACATCGGTATCGAACTGGCCGTTACGGCTGTAGTACGCCTGCCCTGCTTCATCCATCAGGCGGAAAAAACCGTTGCCGCTGATGCCGAGATCGAGATTACGCCCGGTGCCGGTTAAACCGCCATCGTTGAAGTTCTGGCTGGTACCGGCTACCTGCACGCCCATGCCCTGCGCACCGGCGAAGATATCGGCGAAGGAGACTGAACCCGCTTTAAACCCATAGGTTTGTGAGTTGGCAATGTTGTTACCCACCGAGTCCAGCGCGCGCGATGCCGCATTGAGGCCGCTCAGGCCTTGTGAAAAGCTCATAGTAAAATTCCAGAAAGTGAAGTGAGTAGTTAACGAATAACGAAGATCTCGCTTAACGTCGTGGTTTTGCCCTTAGCCAGATGCAACACCGCGCCCTGTGCTCCGAAGGAGACCGCTTCAATCTTCTCGGCAACCAAACCAACGATCTCAGGCGCCTGGCCCTCGGCCGCGCTGGCGCTATAGGTCACGGTGTATTCCATGTCTGCTTCTGGCTCAGACGGTTTGAAGTTCTCCAGGTCGTCGAGGCTGAACTCGTTAATACCCGCTTTCGTCTTCGACCCTTTCAGCTCGGCGGTATAGGCCTTACCTGCTGCATCGGTCAGCGTCACGGTGACCTTCTCTGCTTCCCCCCCGAGGGCAAAGCTCAGCGGTTTTTCGTCACTGGCGGTATCCACTCCCCCCCAGGTCACTTTCTGATCGCCCTCAACCATGACTTCGCGGCCAACCCAGGATGCCGAGCTCATTTGCTGCATATTGACCAGCAGCCCGCCCACGGTATTAAGCGATTTATTCAGGCTCTCAACCCCGGCAGCGGTGTTGAACTGTGCCAGCTGGGAAGTCAGCTGGTTATTGTCCATCGGGTTAGTCGGGTCCTGGTTCTGCATCTGTGCCACCAGCAGCGTCATAAAGCTGTTGGTGAGGTCGGCAGCGCTGCTGCCGGTGCCAACACCGTTATTGCTGTTGTTGTTTACGGAAGAAACTGCCATAAAGTTATCCTTACTGGCCGAGTGACAGAGTTTTCAACATCAGCGACTTCGCGGAGTTCATCACTTCGACATTGGCCTGATAGCTGCGGGAGGCGGAAAGCGTGTTGACCATTTCGCTCACCACATTGACGTTCGGCATGCGCACGTAGCCCTGCCGATCCGCCAGCGGATTGCCCGGCTCATACACCAGCCGGTCCGGCGCGGTACTTTCCACCACCTCACCGATTTTTACCCCACCGATATCGCCCCCGGCGTGAGTATCCACCTCAAAAGTGACCTGACGGGCGCGATACGGCTGCCCGTCCGGACCGGCCACGCTGTCGGCGTTAGCCATATTGCTGGCGCTGACGTTCAGTCGTTTTGACTGGGCGGTTATTGCCGATCCTGAAATATCAAAAACGCTAAATAACGACATTTTTATGATTCTCCCTAAGCGAGGACGCTCATCATTTTTTTAATATCCGCACCGAGGAAGGTCAGGCTCGACTGATATTTCACGCTGTTATCGGCAAAGCTGATACGCTCGCGATCCATATCAACGGTATTGCCGTCAGCGCTGGGTTGATCCGGAATGCGGTACAGCAGACTGGCATCGTCAAAAATATTGCCCTGCCCCTCAATATGGCGGTTAGAGGTTAATGAGAGTGACACCGGTGATTTCGCCATTGACTGATTCGCCAGCGAGTTTTGTAACTGCTGAGAAAAATCGATATCGCGCGCCATATAGCCGGGCGTATCGGCATTAGCAATATTTGATGCCAGCACTTCCTGCCGACGCGAGAGCAAACTCAACGCCTCCTGCTGAAAGCGAAACGCATCATCAAGTTTATTAATCATCGAAGTTAGGCCTCGCGCCTGAAAATTTAACCGTCATATTTTAGCCAGCGCAGTTCAAATATTACACTGCAAAGAACTGACAGAAATAAGCGCTTTTAGCGGGTTAAAATTTCCGGCGAGATATATCAAATAACGACACCATTAATTGGCGACAGAAGTGTCTGCATTTAGCGTAATAACATTCTCAACAGTTAGTTTATAATTTAATCATCAATCACCGAGTTGGCATGATTTATACCCGGCAACCAGAGCACTTTATTATTATGTTTTTTCGTTCCTCTTTTCTGCTGCTGACGCTGTCTCTTAGCACCTCGCTGTATGCCAGCACCCAGGCACTTTCTGCCAGCGAGCAGCGCCTGTTGACAACCATTAACGGCCTGCTTAATAAAGGTCGGCCAACAGGTGAGAAGCGCAATCTGGTGCAGGTCGCGACGCTGTTAAGCCCGGCGAGGCAGCTGTCTGCACTCTGCGCCGAACCGGTGCTGACCCTGGCGGGGAATGAGCGCCGCCTGGTCGGGCGGCGCAGCGTGGTGGCAACGTGTGGCGCGCGGCGCCACTACCTGACCATTCAGGTGCGGGCGCAGGGAACCTGGTGGCTGGCGAAAAACCGCCTGGCAGCGGGCAGCCGGGTTTCCGCAGGCGATATTGAACCGTTCACCGGCAGCCTTGAGCACCAGCCCGATGGGATTATTTTTGATGCCGCAGAGATCATCGGTCAGATAACCACGCGCGCCATTGCGGCAGGCAGCCCGCTGCGACAAAACCAGCTGCGCCAGCACTGGCGGCTGCGCAATGGTCAGACGGTGGAGATTGTGACCCTGGGAAAAGGCTTTCGTATTCGCAGCGCGGGCAAGGCGCTGGCTAACGCCGCGGTTGACGATATGCTGAAAGTGCAGACCCGGGGTGGTCAGACCGTGAGCGGTAAAGTGAACGCTGAAGGCCAGGTGGTGATTTTTCTGCAAGAATAATTTTAGTTTCTCGCGCAATCACCGATGAGAAGGTTATAAGCAGTCACTTTTACCCTTTACCAGGCGAGATCCACCATGAGCATTGACCGTACTACTCCCGCTACCGCTGTTAACGCCATTGCTGCCACCCAGGATATGCGCATTCGTCATCCTCAGCAGGAAGCAGAAACCGCGCGCGTGCAGGCGACCCTCGATGAGCAAACCGACGTAACGCTGAGCGCACTGACGCAGCAGATGAAAGCGGATACCCACGGTGACATCAACTATACGCGCGTTGCTGCGGTGCGTGCTGCACTGGAAGCCGGCGAGCTGCCCATTGATCCGGAAAATATTGCCCGTTCGCTGGTAATGGATATCTTTCAATTTAATTAAACACTGAGCCCATTAAGCCATGGACAAGCTGCACTCGATATTGTCACAAATGAAAACGTCGCTGAGCGAGCTGGAGGCGATCATGATTGAGGAAGTCAATCAGCTGAATCGCCCACAGATTAATCCTGTGTCTCTACAGGTATTAACGGACAATAAAAGCCAGCTGTTGTCGACCATTCAGTATTACGACGAGCTTCGTCGTCAGGAAGAAGCCGAGCGTAGAATGGCTGCGCCCTATCGTCAGCAGGGTAAATTGTTTAGCTGCTGGCAGCAGGTCACCGGGCAGATCCAGGCAACCAAAGATCTGAACGGTAAAGTCGAAGAGCTGCTGAATATCCATATGAAAAAAAATCAGCAGCTGAAGAAAGTGGTGGATGGCGTAAACGGCAATAATATTTACGGCTCTGCCGGTGAAGCCCACCGTGCGCCAACCGCACGCGCCTATAACATCAGCGTCTGAACATCCCTTTAGCGTTTACCTTGTAACGATTTGCCAGCACGCCGCTGGCTTTTTTTTGTATGAAAAATGTAATCAAATAGACGCACTGCTACAACAATAAAATCGCTGCAGCAGTGGTGACAGCCGGGAATTAACGGGTAAGAGAGGTGAAAGGCGCGGCGTACGCATTGCTGGCCGCTTTACCTTTATTTAACGTGGTCATTTCACTACGCAGGGTGTCGAGACGTGTGCGCATGCGTTGCATCATCAGTTCTTCATTGGCCATCAGTTCGGCAATAATCTGGCGAACGTGGGTCTGCTCATCTTCACTCAGATCGTCACGATCGCAGGCGATGGCCTCACTCAGCAGCGTGGCATATTCGGTCATCGAATCAATAAACTCGTCCCACTTCCCTTCACGGGTAAGCTCCATCAGATTGCTGTTCAACAGCGCCGCTTTCTGCAGCCCGCAGGTCAATGTCTTATCCATAAGTCACCTGCTTTTTCGCCGGCTCAATCTCTTTCCAGGTGGTTGAGATGGTGCTCATAATCTCAATCAGGTGCGGTAACTCCTCCGGCGTCTGATTAAGATTGATCAGCAGCAAATTGCGCGAAACATATTCGTACAGGCTCTCCAGCTCTTCGCTAATATTGCCGCCAACCTCATGGTTCAGCGCGCAGCGCAGACCGTTGTCGATAATATTAATCGCCCGTGAGATCATCTCGCCTCTCCTTGCGATATTTCCCTGGTCAAAATAGATTTTCGCCCGCAGCATGGCATTCACCGCGCCTTCCAGCAGCATGGTGATCAGCTGATGTGGCGTGGCGCCTGCCAGCTGGCTTTCCAGCGATACCTGCGCGTAGGCGCTCTGGCCTGTCCTGCTATACATAGTGAGTTTTCCTGCCGGATATCAGTGATACCCAGCGTTAAAAAAGTTAAAGCCCGGCCAGCATCGATGCCAGCTGATTGCTCATGTTATTCATCTTGCTCATCGCCAGATCGAGGCGTTCGAAGTCTTTGCGGTTACGCTCCACCACGGAATCGATCATCTTTTCCATCTGCTTAATGCGGTCGCTGACCTGGGAGGTCTGATCCTGCAGTCCTTTGGTGATCTGCTCGATCACGCCTTTCACTTTTGGAATAGCGTCTGAATCACCAATATAGTTTTTGATAATGCTCTGCATCTTGTCGGCGATGCCTTCGTTGCTGCCTTTGCCGAGGAACAGGGCTTCAATTTCTGCCGGGTTCTCCTTGACCGCCGTCTCCAGCTTTTTACTGTCAATGGTCAGCTTGCCGGTGGCGGCATCTTCGGTTTTGACTTCGATACCCAACTTCGCCAGCGAGGCAAAGACCTCGCTCAGCTCACTGTTGCTGCCCACCGTCACTTCCCGCATATCTGCCGTCAGACGGCGCAGCGTGCTGTTGCCCATCAGCGCGCCGTTGCCCGCATTGGGTTCATCCTCTTTACCCTCAGCGGGTGGTTTCCACGCACTGGCGCTGCTGGACTCAGACAGGAAGGCGTTATACAGCTTCACAAACTCTTCAACAGCACCTTTGAATTTGGAGGTATCGCTGGTAACAGAGAGGTTTTCATAAATGAATTCGCCGCTGTCTTTATCTTTTTCAGAGATCTGCTGCAGCTCCAGCGTGATACCGTCTATGGCATCGGTGATGGTGTTGCTGCTGCGGTTGAGCTTGACGCCATCAATCACCACAATGGCATTCTGCGCTTCAACCGTGGTCGCCATTTTGCCTGCCGGTGGCCTGGCGGCTGTCGGGTCGAAGTTCAGCACTTCGCCCAGTTGATCGTCCCCTTCGACTTCGACTTTGATCTGGCCCTCTTCCCCGGTTTTCTTCGAGGTCATTACCAGGGTGAATTTGCCATCCTCGGTCGGGCGCACTGAGGCGGTAACATCGCCTTTCTCCTGATTAATCTTTTTGGCGATCTGATCCAGTGAGGTCTGGTCCTCTTCCAGTTCGATCTCCATCGGCTTCCCATCAACGACGCTGATCTTCAGCGTGCGCTTATCCACACTTTGATCGCCAAGATTGTCGGTGCGGCTACTCTGTGCCCCGGTGCCAATTTTGTGCGCGCGCGCCAGCTGCTCAACGTAGACTTCATAACTGTCGGGCTGCGCGCCGGAAGTGGCGCTCGCTTTAAACGCTTTATTCGTGCCGACGGTAACGCCGTGGAAGCCATCGTCACCGATCTTTTTCAGATTGTCGTTGAGCGCCGACAGCGAGCTGGAGATTTTTCCCCAGGATGACACCTGATTATTGAATCCGGTTTTCTTTTTGGTATACGGATCCAGCTTTGACTGCTCGGCTTTTTTAATCTGAGAAAGCATGTTGTCAAAATCGATGGTACCGCCAGAACCCAGCCCTGGAATTGCAAACCCGGCCATTTTACTCTCCTGCTCGTAGGGTTAATGTGTTATCACATAAATAGCCATCGGATATTTTTCACTTTAGTTTAATTTTTTACAGTTCTGGCGACAACTGCCCGCCCTTAATCGAACACGGGTGCCATCTGTTCTCCGCTTTGAATTTCGTATAAAGGAAAGTCCGCCCCCCTAAACGGATAATTAGCGTCATAGTTGACTGCAATTTGATGATTTAAATTATTCCGCGAAAAAAATTTCAGTCATTTTTAATTCCCACCGATAGCTTAGTTATGCGCAACAACGAACGACGCATAAGTTAATAGCTTTTAATACAATCCAACCTATTCAAGAGGATTTAAATATGGCCCAGGTCATTAACACTAACTCACTGAGCCTGATGGCTCAGACTAACCTGAACAAATCACAGGCTTCTCTGGGTACCGCTATCCAGCGTCTCTCTTCTGGCCTGCGTATTAACAGCGCCAAAGACGATGCAGCGGGTCAGGCGATCACCAACCGCTTCACTGCCAACATCGAAGGCATGACTCAGGCGGCCCGTAATGCCAACGACGGTATCTCCCTGGCGCAGACCACAGAGGGTGCGCTGAACGAGATCAATGACAACCTGCTGAACATCCGTCGCCTGTCCGAGCAGGCGCTGAACGGCACCAACTCAGAATCGGATAAAAAATCTATCCAGGAAGAGGTCACCGCGCGTCTGGCCGAAATCGGCCGTATCGCCAAAGACACTGAATTCAACGGCGTAAACGTGCTGGATGGCTCAACTTCTTCACTGCAGATTCAGATCGGCGCGAAAGATGGTCAGACTATCGGTATCGACCTGCCGGCAATGGACCTGGAAAAACTGGGTCTGGATGACTACAGCGTAATGAATGCCCTGAACGGCAAATACGACAAGCCAACGCTGGAAGCATCGGGTGCCAGCGTTGCCTCTGATGCTACCATTGGCGCAGGTACTGCTGACGAAATTACGCTGGATGCTGCGGCGATGGGCCTCATCTCCACCGCCGTCGGTGCAGGTGCAGTGGCGGACCTTGAGCTGTACAGCACCACCGATAAAGATGGCAAAACTCAGTACATTGCCTATGACAAAGTGAATGATAAAGCCACCGAAATTAATATGGTCAGCGATGGTGCCGGTGCCGGTGCTGGCGTACTTGACTCTGTCACCCCAGGCAAAGTCCTGAGCGCAGTGGATAGCGATATCCTGCGTAGCGGGCCAAGCACACTTAAGGGTGAACTGCAGACCTACGGTGAAGGCAAAGAGATTACTCTGGCCAGCGGCAACAAGCATACGCTGCAAGCTGCGGACCTGGAAGCTATCGCCACTGAACTGGGCGGTGATGCCTCTTCTGTCGCCAACATGGAAGTGATCGGTCTGGCAGATAAGAACGGCGACGTTTCTTACTACGCGGTACACACCGATGCCACCACGGGTAAGCAGACCGGTATCGCTATGGACCTGGATGATGCAGGTGGTACTTTCACCGCAGCTAAAACTGACGATCTGAGCATCAAAGATCTGCAGAAAATGGAAGAGCTGAACTCTGGCAACGGCATTCTGAAAACGATGGATGCTGCGCTGGCGCAGGTTGACAGCTTCCGTTCTGGTTTGGGTGCGGTGCAGAACCGTTTTAACTCCATCATCAGCAACCTGAACACCACCGTGAACAACATGACTGAAGCGAAATCACGCATCCTTGATGCAGACTTCTCTTCTGAAGTGTCGGCGATGAGCCGTGCCAACATCCTGCAGTCAGCCGGTATCACCGTGCTGTCCCAGGCCAACCAGGTGCCACAGAACGTGCTGCAGCTGCTGCGTTAATTCGCGTAAGTTTCCAGCCCATCCTGTCAATTCTGGGCTGCAGCCCTCCCTTTGGGGAGGGCTTTTTTATACGTGCGCCAAGTACCATTAATTAACTGAATACTTCACCACTCCCACGCCCTGCTTTCTGCCTATTAATCACGATTAACAAAGTTAAATCTCTTTCGCTCATAGCAGAATATTCAATGTCCATTTGCTAATTAACAAGCATTTACAAGATTAATAACCCTGGCAACCATCGCGACTTTTGGCCATATGTGGTGCATAATACGCTGTGAAATTAATAAATTAACAGAAAGAAGCAGCCCTTCCATCACTATTAAAACATTAACAATGCTAAATACAGCAACCGTTTCAGGCCTGGCGCTCCTTTCCCTTACTAGGAAAAATCCTAATACATTCAATTAAATCAATAGCTCACTAAATATAATAACTCTTAAAGAAGATTCGTCACTCTTATGCATAACACTATCGCCATTGGCACCTCGCTAAAACTCGACCGGCGTACCCGCACGCTGGCGAATATTAAAAACGGAAGCAGCGTCACGCTGCCGGCTTCTGCCTGCCGCTGCCTGAAAGCGCTGGTGGAGGAGAAAGAGAACGTCCTGTCCTATGAACAGCTGATGGATATCGGCTGGCGCAATTCCGGGGTAGAAGTCACCGAAAACAGCGTCCGTGTGATGATCACCAAAATCCGCCGCGCGCTGGTGACGCTGAAGGTTGACGAGTGGATCCAGCTGGTTGCCGTTACCCGCAGCGGCTATCGCCTGATCGTCAATAAAGAGGTGGCCGTGATTACCGCTGCGCGCCACGCTGAGGCCAGCATTCCTCAGCTAGAGCCCCCCATCCCGCCAGCAGCGGCCTCACCGTCACTGCCGCCGCTGCCCGCGACCCTATCAGGCGAAAAAACCGCCGTGTGGCCACGCCGTCTTTTGGCCTGTGCCGTCGGGGCGTTACTGGGCTGGCTGGCGGTGTTGATCATCAGCGGGTATTTTAAATTTACGCCGCAGCGCACCGACTTTACCCGCTGGTATGGGGAGGCAATACCGCCCGAGACCGAAGTGTGGGTTCCGCATGGGGAGCTGTCCGCCGCACAGCAAAAAACGGTAGTCCAGACGCTTCAACTCTATGCACTTTATGCCAGCAGTTATGAAACTAATGCCGAAAAAGCGCGCTTCCTCTACATCACTATTGGCCATTCCCCCGTCATATGGGGCTGATTGCCTGTGCTATCCCGCTGCGAACCTCGGAGAATAATTGTGAGTCGTATTATTTTACCAAACGTTAAGTCATCCACCCTGCTGTGGTCTGGCGGGAGCTTCCTGCTGGTACTGCTATTCTTTTGGGTGAAAGAGGTGATGTTTTATCCATTGAAAAATACCTGCGTGGCGCCGGAATCCTACTACTCCATTGATGATAATAACCACTGGACCGTTGCCCGGGGCGTTTATCACTCCTATCGTGAAGGGCTGTCGCAGGTGCGTATCGTGTATAACGGCACCATCCAGCACTACACCAGCGGAATGCCATCGATGCGGGCGGTAACGGTGCTGCGCGAAGTGATCGTTGAGGGACATCTGAGACAGAATCGCCTGCACAGCACCGTGCTGGAACAGAGCCGCAAGCTGGGCGATCAAAGCAGCGATCAGCAGGTTTTGCAGTACGTTTTCCCGCATATCAAGCCCGGTGAAAAAAGCACCACCTGGATCTATCTGTTAAATGGTTTAGCCATCGCGACAGGCAGTGAAACCACACCGCGTACGGTCTGTGTTAACTGACGATCGGGGGTATCACCACTAATTGGCTCAATTCCTGCCCGCTTAACGCGCTAAAGATCGGGGGACATATCGCTTAAAATACCTGCCAATCAGACTCTGAGAGAACAGCGATGGAAAGGTTGAATCCGGGTTATTACAGCGGTGAGCAGTTAAGGGAGATCGGCTTCAAGTCGGCAGGGGAAAATGTGCGGGTGGCGAAAAACTGCACCATTGTCGGGTTAGGTAATATTAGTCTGGGTGACCATGTCAGAATTGATGGTTTTACCACTATCATTGCGCCTGAAGAGGGGTATTTAACGCTGGGTAGTTACATTCATATCGGCAGTCACTGCACCCTGCTTGCCAGTGCGGGGATCGTAATGCGCGATTTCTCCTGTCTGTCGCACGGCGTCAGGCTGTATACCAAAAGCGACGACTATAGCGGGCAGTTTATGACCAATCCAATGGTCCCCTCGCACCTCACCAATGTGACGTCGGCCCCGATCGAGATTGGCCGTCACGCCATTGTTGGCTCACAGGCCAGCATTATGCCTGGCTGCTCTCTTGCCGATGGCACCGCGATTGGCGCCAACTCCCTCGTCACCAAAGATTGTGAGGAGTGGACAATCTATGCCGGTTCACCCGCCCGAAAAATCAACCAGCGCAAGCGTAACCCGCTGGCGCTGGAAAAATTCATTACCGCGCCAGCCCCATAGTTCTGGCGCGCTACGACTATGCCGCAGTGTCTTTTGGCGCATAGCGTCTGATAATCCCGAGAATAACCTCAATGACATCCCGCTCCAGTCCCGGATAGAGCGGCAGGCAGATCACTCGATCGGCAGCCAGATGCGCATTCGGCAGATTGTCAGGATTGGCCCCGGCCGAGTGACGGTAGATATGGAAGCTGCTGATCAGCGGATAGAAGTAGCGGCGTGAGATAATATTTTGTGCGACGAGCGCCTGGTAAAGGGCGTCACGGCTTAACCCATATTCCGCTTCGACCACCAGGGGGAAATACGCATAGTTCCAGGCCACGTTTTGCGGCACCTGGGGAACGTGAATGCCCTTCACCCCGGCCAGCCCCTGACGGTATAGGGCATCCACCGCCGCGCGCTGGCCGATCGCATGTTCGATATGCTCCAGCTGCAGCAAGCCATAAGCCGCCTGCAACTCGTTCATTTTGCCATTGATTCCCGCCGCCACCACAGTGGTCTCATCAGCAATACCAAAGTTTTTTAGCAGGTCGATACGCCGCTTCATGCTGGCGCTGTGGCTGATAATTGCCCCCCCTTCAATGGTATTGAAAACCTTGGTAGCGTGGAAACTCAGCACCGACAGATCGCCCTCCAGCAGCACGCTGCGCGAGTTGTGCTGCACGCCGAAGGCATGGGCGGCATCGTAAATGACTTTCAGGCCATACAGGTCAGCGATCTGCTGAATGCGCGCGCTGTTGCAGGGGATCCCGTAGCAGTGCACCGGCATGATTGCGGTCGTGTTGGCGGTGATCGCCTGCTCAATTTTATCCGCATCCATATTAAATCCGCCCGCTTCGGTATCGACAAATACCGGCGTCAGGCCATTCCACAGCAGCGAATGGGCGGTAGCAACAAATGAGTAGGGCGTGGTGATCACTTCGCCGGACACCCTCAGCGCCTGTAATGCGGTCAGTAAGGCAATGGTACCGTTGGAAAACAGGCTCAGATGCTCCACCCCAAGGTGAGAGGCCAATGCGTTTTCCAACTGCTGATGGTAAGGGCCATTGTTAGTTAAAATCTGGTTGCTCCAGATCTGCTCAAGATAAGGCATAAACTCGGCCAGTGGCGGCATGAGCGGGCGGGTAACAAAGGTTTTTTTATTTGATGACATCGTGTTGCTCATCCCAGCGGTGTTGATCTTCGATAAACAGCGCAGACGGTGCCTCGCCCGCCTGATGACGCTGCCAGACGGTTTCGATCATCTGTTCAAAGTAGACCGCATTATGGCTATGGCTGGCTTCGCGCTGTTTGATACGTGCGCGCAGCGACTGACGAATGGCGCTGAGACAGTCATAGCGCCGATCGAGCTCAATCACCTTTTCTGCATACTCATCCAGGCTGGCGGTGACAAACTCGCCAAGGTTGAAGGTTTTCATCGTTGCCGCCGTAGTACGGGAAACGGCAGATCCTTCCGTCGTCGTTACCAGAGGCACGCCCATCCAGCAGGCATGCTGTGCGGTCGTTCCGGCAGAATAAGGGTGTGAATCCAGCAGAATATCGACCTCATTGTGCATAGCCAGATAGTCAGCAAAGCTCTGCTTCATACGAAAATCCAGCTGCTCAGGATTGACGCCACGCCGGGTCATTTCTACTCGATAGCTGTCGATCATCCGTTCATCGTCCATATAGGCGAACAGCAGTCGGGCATGTGGCAACGTACGCAGGATTTTGGCCCAGCAGTCGAGGATTGCTGGCGTCAGTTTTTGCGGCCGGTTGAAATTACCTAACGTCAGATAGCCATTTTTCAACGCTGGCAGTTTACCCACTTCCGGCGCCACTGAGCTGTATTCAAATATTTTTGCCGAAGGCAGGGAGACTAATTTTTCCGTGAAGATCGCATCCAGCTCACCGGGTGCCATTAAATGATCGTGGGCAATGTAATAATCCATCTGCTGCAGCCCGGTGGTGCCGACGAATCCAATCCATGACATCTGTAGCGCAGCGGGTTTCAGTGCAAAGGTCAGCAGGCGGTTACCTTCGGTAAAGCCAGAGAGATCGATTAGCACGTCGATATTATCGCTGGCAATTTGCTGCGCCAGTTCCAGCGCGCTCAGGGCCGCAACGCTGCGAAACACTGTCGCAATGTCGCGATATTGCTGGGTGATCCGATCCTCTCTGCCCGTTGCATAAGCATACAGTTCATAGCGGTCGCGATTGATGCTGTGCCACACCGGGTAAATGAAATGATGAACCGGGTGCCCTCTTAAATCCCCTGAAACGAAGCCAATGCGGATTTTGCCCCTGCCGTCCGAAGGAGTCTGTGCGCTTCGCGCCAGCGTAGTGCTTTGCGCCCACTGGCTGGCCAGCACGCCAAAATCGACGTGGGCATGGAATTTTTCTTCCGCACTGAGAACGGCATCATGGGACAAAAGAAACAGGTAAAGCGCATGGCTATTTAGCCGATTAATTGCGCCCATCGGTAATGCCAGCGCTTGCGTGCACAGCGCTTTTGCCTCTTCCATCCGCCCGGTGTGGCTATACAGGGTGGCGAGACGTAACAGGCAGATGCTGTTTTTCGCATCATGCTTTAAGGAAGCCTGCAGGCACTGCTCCTCGCGTATTTTATCGTCGATTGCGTGGTAGCAGCTGGATAAATCCAGCCAGCGCTCGCCGTTTTTGTCATCCTGCTTTAACAGCTGCTGAAACAGTAATCGTGGGGTAGATGATTTTGCCTCAAGGCTGGTAAGCACCCGCGCCAGCGAATTCAGCACGGAGTGCAGATCGCCGCCCTGTCCAAGCCTTCTCGCCAGCAGCGTCAGCGCCGTTTCGTTATCTCCCGCCTTATTGCAGGCCGCGGCCGCCAGCATCAGTAAGGTACTGTCCGTGGGGTGCTCTATCAATAGCCCGGCAATATCCTCGCGGGCTTGCTGAATATGCCCTGCATTGAGCAACTGCTGGGCTTTAGACGCTTTTTTGGGGTTGACGCTGACACGCGGTTTTATTGCTCGCAGGCTACGTTCCATACTGGCTGATAACAAGCCGCCCTGCTTTTCTGCACTGGTAGCCAGCAGAAATGCGCGCATGGCGCCCTCAATCAAGGCGCGATCGCCACAGGCAATGATGCGCTGCCAGAAGTGCGCCCAGCTGGTAGCGCTGCCAATAAGCAGGCCTTTGCCCGCCAGTTCAATGGCGTATCTTGCATCGCTCAAATTATCCGGGTGCGGCCATCGCTGCCACGCCGCAAACTCTTCACGCTTAAACGCCAGCCGCTCGCCCCACCCGTTGGTACGGGCGCAGTAAGCGCCGTCGGCCACTTCCGTGGTGCTGAAATCACAGATCAGCTTCAGCTCACCCTCGGCACGGTTATAGGGTGACGGCGCGGCGCTGAGATACAGCGATGGCGGCTTATTGAGGAACAGCTCTTCCAGCGCGGCCATCATCCTTTCGCGATGGTCGACCGGGTTTTCTGGTTCCAGCGTCAGCTGGATGAGTTGTTCTGTGCTGAGACTGCGCGGCCATGCGGCGCTCAGCCAGTCGAACAGGCGGCGAATATCAGGGCTGCGGGTATTGACCTTTTCACCGTAGCGGGTGATACGCTGGTTTTCATCTTCGGTCAGCGCACAGCTCGCCGCCCAATGCATCGTCTTTAACTGGTTGAGTTCCGGACGGTGGCTGAAAGGGTGACCGGATTTCGCGCTAATCAGCAGGCTAAAGCGCTCGCTGCGCTGCACGGCAAAATCGAGGTACTGCTGCGCCTGAAGAGCATGACTGCCTGAAGCAACGGTCTGGTGCAGCAGGGCTATCGGCGCGCCGTAATGCTCAGCCAGCTCAGACTGCGGCACGACATCTCCCAGCAGCTGCAGCCGTTCGGCCTTCACCCGCTGCGCGAAATCGCTCAGCAGACAGGCGTCCTGATTATCTTCAAGATACTGTCCAAGCAGCTCGGCATCAGTCAGCTTCTGTGCCGACGCTGCCGCCGCTTTCACTTCCCCTCTGCTGTCGGTCATCTCCATAAATGTCAGCATCGCTCTGGCGCTGGTCAGCCACGCCTGTTCGCTCTGCGCTGCAGCGCAGTGGAAGGCAATCGCCTGCTGTAATATCTTCTGGCTTCTGGCCCCGGCAGGGTATTCCAGCGCACCGCGATAATCCCATTATCGTTGAGCTGCCGCTGGCACCATTGCATCAGTGCACTGCGCGCGCTGTTATCCAGCAGCGTGTACATCGCCGGGATAATAATATAATCGAAGCGGCCCGCATCTATGGACAGCAGATCCTGTAAGCCCATGCAGTAAAGGTGGAGATTATTCATCTCAGACTGGCGGGCATTATTCTGCGCTGCCTCGATACGCTGCGCATCAATATCCACACCCACACAAGTTGATTGTGGATAAATCGTGGCGTGACGAATTAAATTAGCGCCATTCCCGCAGCCAATTTCCAGAATAGCGGCGCCAGAAATATCGCTACAGCTGTAATTATAAAGCCAGGCCGCAGCCGAAATTGCCGTAGGAGAGTGATGCCATGAGGTATATAAACTTGCCACAAATAATTCCTGAGTGAGGGTGAATCCTGCCTGCGCTGCGCGCCATAAAATAAGAATATGACCAGGGTAAAATTCTATCATTCAGCGGGAAAAGTCGAGCTGCGGATAAACGGGCATAAGTGGTGACAATTAAACTTTTTAGCGGATATTAAGCCAGGGCGTGAATGAGGGCGGCCATATGATCAAATACCGTTGCCATCAGCCTTTCGATAAACGGTGCGAGGGTTTGGGAAATCAGCGACAGCGCCATCATGCCGACGGTCAGCGTCAGCGGGAAGCCGATAACAAATATCGACAGCTGCGGCGTCATGCGGTTAAGCAGGCCGAGGATAAAGTTAATGCACAGCAGCAGCGCGATAATCGGCAGCCCGAGCATCAGCCCTTGCTGAAAAACCATGCCGGCCTGATTGACCAGCAGGTAAAACCCGCCCAACTGCAGCGGAGCATCATCCACCGGCAGCTGCTGGAAGCTTGCAGCGACCATCGCAATCAGCCACAGATGACCGTTGAACACCAGGAACAGCAGAGTGACCAGCAGATTGAGGAAGCGTGAGATCACCGGAATATTCCCGGCGTTGGGATCGAAGAAGGTGGCGAACGACAGGCCCATCTGCATGCCAATCATCTCCCCGGCCATTTTCACCGCGACAAACAGCAGCTGGATCGACAGCCCTAACGCCGCGCCGATCAGCACCTGTTTTGCCACCGCCCAGACGCCCTGCAGCGAGTACAGCGCGATCTGGCTGTCCGGCAGCTGGCCGCCAATCAGCGCGGCAATCAGGACCGATAACCCAACGCGCACGCGCACGCTGACGCCCTTCTCACTAAAGACTGGCGCCACGGTTAACAGCGCGGCAATACGCACCATAATCAGGAAATAGTGGCTGAGCAGCTCATAGATCTGCGGCAGGGGAACGGAAAAGGCCATCAGCCGATAACTGACGGAATGTTGATAATCAGCGCGCGGGTGTATTCGATAAAGTTACGCATCATCCACGGCCGAGGATCACCGCAATGCCGACAATCACCAGGATTTTGGGAATAAAGGTCATGGTCATTTCGTTAATCTGCGTGGCGGCCTGCAAAATACTGATAATCAGGCCGGTGGCCAGCGCGGCCAGCAGCAGCGGCCCGGCGACCATCAGGCCGAGTTTGATCGCCTGGATGCCGAGGTTCATAACGCTTTCAGGAGTCATGGCGGGTTACCTAACTGTAGAAGCTCTGCGCCAGCGAGCCCATTAACAGGGTCCAGCCGTCAACCAGCACAAACAGCATCAGCTTAAACGGCAGCGCAATGGTGGCGGGCGGCACCATCATCATCCCCAACGCCATCAGAATACTGGCAATCACCAGGTCAATAATCAGGAACGGGATAAAGATGGTGAAGCCGATCTGGAACGCGGTTTTCAGCTCGCTGGTGATAAATGACGGCACCAGAATGCCCAGCGGCACCTCTTCCTGCGTGTTGAACTCCCCGGCTTTGGCGATCTGCGCGAACATTGCCAGGTCGTTTTCCCGCGTCTGGTCCAGCATAAAGGCCTTCAGCGGCTTGATGCCCTTCTCCAGCGCCACCTCCATGGTGATCTTATCGTCCTGCAGCGGCTGCCAGGCTTCATCGTAGATCTGGTTAAACACCGGCGACATCACGTAAAAGGTCAGGAACAGCGCCAGCCCGACCAGTACCTGGTTTGGCGGTGCCGTCGGCGTGCCGAGCGCGTTACGCATCAGCCCGAGTACGATGACAATACGGGTAAAGCCGGTCATCATCAGTAGCAGCGCAGGCAGGAAAGTCAGCGAGCTGAGCAGCACCAGCGTCTGTACCGGCAGCGTCCAGCCGCCATCGCTTTGCGGATTCGCCAGGGTGATATCGCTGTTGGCCGCCAGCGCGCTCGCGGCAGGCAGCAGCAGTGCGCCCAGGCCGCAGAACAGCCGCAGCAGGCAGGCACGCGTCATGATGCCGCGCCCCCGCGATGTTTCTGGCAGAACTTATGCAGCAGCTGGCCGAAACTTCCCGCGCCTGCTGGCGCAACCTCTGGCTGCGCGCTGGACGGTTTCGCCAGCGTGGCCAGGCAGGCGATCTGCGTCGCCGTTACGCCCAGCACCAGACGCTGATCCTCAACGTCAATCAGCACGATGCGCTCGCGGGCGCCCAGCGATTTACTGGCGACCACCGCAATCAGGCTGCCGTCATTAAAGCGACGGGCGATACCGCTGCGGCGCGCCACCCAGGCCAGCAGCACCATCACCAGGATAATCAGCGCCAGCGCACCGGAGACGGTCAGCAGCACGGAGTCAGCCCCGCCTGCCGGGGCTGTATTGATCATTGAGGAAGAGGTTTTCATTAGCGGCTCAGGCGGTGCATACGCTCGGACGGGGTAATGATATCGGTAATGCGGATGCCAAACTTATCGGACACCACCACCACTTCGCCCTGCGCAATCAGGTAGCCGTTAATCAGGATATCCAGCGGTTCACCCGCCAGGCCGTCAAGCGACACCACCGACCCCTGGCTCAAGCGCAGCAGCTCTTTAATGGTCATTTTGGTGCGACCCAGCTCTACCGTCATTTTGACCGGGATATCGAGGATTAAATTAAGTTCATCTGAAAATTGTGGCGCTGATATTGGCTGGGTCATTCCCGCTGAACTCTGCTCGCTCATCGCCTCCCCCCAAAGGTCATCCGTCTCAGAACCCGACGAGAGTTTATTGTCGCTCATGGGGAAATTACTCCTTATCAAACGTGTGTAATGCGGATTGAATCATCTGCTCTATGCGAAGAGCATACTGATTATTCACGGAGCCATATTTCGCGGTAAATACCGGCACGCCGCCGACACGGGCGGCAATAAGCTCCTGCTTATCTAATGGGATCACATCGTCAATTTTGAGATTCATCACGTTCGACAGACGGGTATCCACATCGGCAAACTGCGCCACCAGCTCCAGCTCGGTCTCCCGCATCTGGCTGACCAGCAGGCCGCGCCAGCGGGTATCTTCGTGACCGGGATTCTCCATCGGTGGGTTGCTCAGTACTTCACGCAGCGGTTCAATGGTGCTGAACGGAATACAGATATTGAACTCGCCCTTGTGCGATCCAATCTCCACCGAGAACGGCGTCGTCACCACCACATCATTGGGTGACGAAGTGATATTGGTAAATTTCACCTGCACTTCAGAACGGATATATTCCGTTTTGATCTTGTAGATAGTGCTCCACGCAAACTCATAAGCTTCCTGCGCCATGGTCAGCATGCGGTGGATTACCCGCTGTTCGGTCGGGGTAAACTCGCGCCCGTCGGCCTTGGTCTGAAAGCGGCCATCACCGCCGAACAGGTTATCCACTGCCATAAATACCAGCCCCGGCGAGAACGCCATCAGCGAAGTACCGCGCAGCGGGTTCAAATGCAGCAGGTTCAGGTTGGTTGGCACCGGCAGGTTGCGGGCAAACTCGTGATACGGCTGGATCTTAATACTTCCGGCGGTAATATCCGGGCTGCGGCGCAGCAGGTTAAATAACCCCATACGAAACTGGCGCGCAAAGCGTTCGTTAATAATTTCCAGCGAATGCAGACGCTCGCGGATCACCCGCCGCTGGGTGTGCGGGTCGTAGGGTTTCGCCTCATGATCGGCGGCGCTATTCAGCGGCTCAACGCTGCTGTCGCTGTCGGCATTGAGCAGATGATCGATTTCCGCCTGGGATAAAAAGTTATCAGACATGGTTATTACCGCAGAATAAATTCGTTAAACAGGACATCAGTGACTTTGACCGCCTGTTTAGATGCCAGTGGCTTACTCACTTCATCTTTAATTTTGTCCATCAACTGCTGCTTACCTTCACTGGTGGACAGCTCTTCATAACTTAACTTCGACAGCAGGATCAGCAGGCGACTGCGATATTCCGGCAGAAACTTTTCCAGGGTCAGCATCGACTCTTTATCCGCCATGCGCAGCGACAGGCCAATAAACAGCACGCGATCGCTCTCTTTTTCTGTGGGCTTGAGGCTGACGGTAAAAGTGCTTAAAGACTGATAGATTGGCTCCACTTCCTGCGGTTTTTTTACTTCCACGGTTTTATCCGCACCGGCAGAATGACTCTTTAACTTTTTTATTTCCCAAAACATATAACCCGCAAAACCACAGGCCGCAATCGTCACTATAAACATCAAAGCCATAAGAAATGGGCGCTTCGAGCTGCCACCCTTTTTTTTATTTTTATTACTCATTTAATAAACTCTGTAATGAAAGCGCTGTTCCGGTTTCTGTCAGACCAGATAAGGCGCGTATTGTAGTCCACTTATTCACCAGGATAATTACCTGATGAAGTTCCATTAGTGCGGGTATTTCACTGCATCATGCAAAGGTATTAATCCCGGCAGCGGAGCTCAGGTTATGCAGCGCGATCGGCGGAGTTATCTCCTCTTCCCGCAGAGGTTCAGCGGCCCCCTGCCGCGCGTGGCCATGGCCGGATGAACCGTTGCCCTGGGCCTGAGCGCCTGCGAAATGCGGATTATCCGCGCTGACGCTGGTCTGCCCCAGCTGGACGCCGGTTTCTGCCAGCGCGCTGCGCAGCTGCGGCATTGCGGCTTCCAGCGCCTGACGCACCTGCGGATGTTCGCTGACGATATGCAGCTGCGCCTGGTTCTGCTGCATGCGCAGGGTGATTTGCAGCGCGCCCAGCTCTTCCGGGTGCAGCTTGATCTGCGCGTTATCCACGCCATCACGGCTGAAGATCGCCAGCTGCTGACCGAGTGACTGCTGCCATGCCGGGGTGCCAACCGGGTGCGGGTTAACGACGACTGGCGGCGCTGCCGGAGCGGGCAAGGTTATGGCGGTCAGTACCGGACGCGGCGCCGCCATCAGCGGCGCATCGCTGGTGCTACGGCTATCCAGCGGCAGCAAAGCCTCGCCCTCAGGGCTGACCACCAGCGGTTTAGTGGTGTTGACGGCCAGCGCGCCGAGCTGCGGCAGGGTGGCTGGCAGCGTTTCCGCTACGGCGTTCGCCGCCTGATTGAGCGGCAACGGCTGGCGCGGCACCGGGGAGCGCGATGGCCGCACGTCCGCCGTTACCTCGCGCAGCAATGGGGCATCCTGCGCATCTGCCCCGGCGTTTTGCGCCACCAGCTGCTGTAGCTGCCAGCCATCGGGCAGGGCTGGCTGAGCGGGCAGCACCGCGTCGGGCGTCAGCAGCACAATCTCTGGCAGGGCGGAGTTGTCATCCGCGCCAATCACTGGCGGCAGAGTACTCTGGTCATCCGCAGCAACCCCTTCCGCCAGCGGCGCGCCCGGAATCTCTTCCCCGGGCTGCCCTGGCAGCAGCGATTCCACATCCACCCGCGCTTCCGGCAGCAGCGGCGCGTCGTCCGTCAATCCTGCCAGCAGTTGAGCAAAGTGCCCTGCTTCCCCTGCAGCCAGCGTCTCATCAGGCCCTGCCAGCCTGCGGGCCGCACTGCCCAGCAGCACATTGATATCAATATTCATAGCCTGTCTCTTTTTTGCCCGGCTCGCTGCGCGAACTCGTCCATCATTTTTTGTTCATGGCGGTTTTCCGCCAGGGTGCGGGCGTTTTCACGCCGCGTCAGCAGGGTCTCAAACGCGTTGAGCCGCTGCTTGTCCTGCATCCAGCTCTGCTTCGCCTGGGTGACGTTCAGCTCGCACTGGCTGACGTGCTGGTCATGCTGCTTCACGACCTGATTCAGCGCTAAAATAAACGCCTGATGATTCACCAGATCGGCCACGCTCATGCCGCGGCTCTGCATGCCGCTGCGCAGCGACTGCTGGTATTCACGTTCATAGCCCTCCAGCTGCTCGCCCTGGGTTAGCGCCTGCTGCCAGTTTTGCTGCGCGCTGCCTAACGCCTGCGTGGCCTGCGTTAACTTCTCTGCGGCCATCTCACGCAGCATGACCATCGTATTTTGGCTTTTCATCGGCTTATGCCCTGTGCGGTAACGTCAGGAAACAGCTGCGCCAGCGCGCTGACGGCCCGGTCGTAATCGCAGCTTTCGTGGATCGCCTGGTGCAGATACGCTTCCATCGCCGGATAGTGCTGGATAGCCTGGTCGAGCAGCGCATCGCTGCCCGCCACGTAAGCGCCAACGCTGACCAGGTCACGGTTGCGCTGGTAACAGGAGAGCTGCTGCTTAAAGGTCTGCACTTGGCGGTACTGCGGGTGCGGGATCAGCTCGGTCATTGCGCGGCTGATCGACGCTTCAATATCGATTGCCGGGTAATGCCCGGACTCCGCCAGACGGCGCGACAGAACGATGTGGCCGTCGAGAATGGCGCGTGCCGAGTCGGCAATCGGGTCCTGCTGATCGTCGCCTTCGGTCAGGACGGTGTAGAACGCGGTGATGGAACCGCCGCCGGGCATACCGTTACCGGCCCTTTCCACCAGCGCGGGCAGGCGGGCAAACACGGATGGCGGATAGCCTTTGGTCGCCGGGGGTTCGCCGATCGCCAGCGCCACCTCACGCTGCGCCATGGCGAAGCGCGTCAGGGAATCCATAATCAGCAGCACGTTAAGGCCGCGATCGCGAAAATCTTCGGCAATGCGCGTGGCGTACACCGCGCCCTGCATGCGCAGGATCGGTGACACATCCGCCGGGGCGGCAATCACCACCGCACGCTGGATCCCCTCTTCACCGAGGATATTTTCAATAAAGTCTTTCACCTCGCGTCCGCGTTCACCGATCAGGCCGACGACGATGACGTCGGCATCGGTAAAGCGCGCCATCATGCCGAGCAGCACGCTTTTCCCGACGCCGGATCCGGCAAACAGCCCCATGCGCTGGCCGCGCCCGACGGTCAGCAGGCCGTTAATCGCACGTACGCCAACATCGAGCACTTTTTGATCGGGTCACGGTGCAGCGGGTTAAGCGGCTGGGTAAACAGACTGGCGCAGTCGGTTTTCAGCGGCGCCGGGCGCCCGTCCAGCGGGCGACCCTGGGCGTCCAGCACCCTGCCGAGCAGCTGTGGCCCGACCGGCAGCTGTTTGCCAACCTCTTCGGACTCCGGCGCGTAGACGCGGGCGCCGGGCAGGATGCCATCGACGTGCTCCAGCGGCATCAGGTACAGCACCTGATCTTTGAAGCCGACCACTTCGCTTTCCACCGGCACCACGCCGTGACGGGTTTGACGCTCAAGAATGCACAGCGCGCCAATCGGCAGCTTCAGCCCGACCGCTTCCATCACCAGCCCGGTGGCGCGCGTCAGCCTGCCATACTGGCGAAACGGTGCGATATCGCCGATGCGCGTTTCTACGCGATCGATCGATTCAAGCCAGCGTTGCAGATGCGCTGTCATGCGGATAGCTCCTCGTGCGCCAGCTGGCACAGCTTCTGCCAGCGGGTTTCTAAGGTGGCATCCAGCTCCACTTCGTCGGTCAGAATGCGACAGCCGCCGGGTAACAGCTGGCTGTCGGTATGCAGCTCCCAGCTCATCGCTGCCAGCGTCTCACCGAGGGCGGCGTCAATCAGCGGACGATCGTCCGGGTGGATCATCAGCCGGATCTTGCCGTTTAGCAGCGGATCCTGGCGCATCAGCTGTTTAATCTGCTGCTGTAGCTGGGTATTGCTGCTGCCCTGCTCGCTGCCGTGCAGGTTCTGTACCGCCTGCAACGCCAGCTGCACCAGCCGGCTGGGGATCAAGCTGTCAAGGCTGTCCAGCGACAGCTTGAAGGAGGCGATCCACCCTTCGACGTCCTTCATCGCCGCCTGTTGAGCGCTCTGAGCTTCGCTGATGCCCTGCGCTATGCCAGCTTCGTGTCCGCTGTGGAATCCGGCTTCATAGCCCTGCTTTTTGCCCTCTTCCTGGCCCTGGGCCAGCCCCTGGTTGTACCCCTGCTGTTCCGCCTGCTTGCGCAATCGTGCCAGTTCGGCCTTGAACTGGGCATCGCTGGCCGGGCTATTCGTCACCGGCAGCGGCTCCTCGTGCACGCTTTCTGTAGCCAGCAAATTATCCGGCTTCCAGCTGCGCCACTGCAGTTTATTCTGCTCATCAGACGTAGGCATCGTCGCTGCTCCCAATCAGAATTTCGCCCGCTTCAGCAAGGCGACGTACCACCAGCAGGACGGATTTCTGTTCTGCCTCGACCTGCGACAGGCGTACCGGACCACGGGATGCAAGATCCTCGGCCATCAGATCCGCCTGGCGGCGTGACATATTGCGGAAGAACTTTTCGCGCAGCGCCTCGTTGGCCCCTTTCAGCGCGATCAGCAGGGTTTCACTTTCGATCTCCTGCAGAATGCGCTGGATGCTGCGGTCTTCGACATCCACCAGATTTTCGAACAGGAACATTTCGTCGATGATTTTCTGCGCCAGCTCGCCGTCGAAATCGCGCACCGCGTTGATGGCTGCCTCTTCCTGCTGGGATTTCATCAGGTTGAGGATCTCCGCCGCCGGGCGCACGCCGCCCATTTTGCTGCGCTTGAGGTTCTGGCCGTGCAGCAGATTATTGAGCACTTCGGTCAACTCCTGCAGCGCGGCAGGCTGCACGCCGCCAAAGGTGGCGATACGCAGCATAATGTCGTTACGCTCTTTATCATCAAACTGCCCGAGGATATCTGCCGCCTGGTTACGCTTCAGATGCACGAGGATGGTGGCAATAATCTGCGGATGCTCCTCGCGGATCAGATCGTATACCGTCTGTGGATCCATAAAGTTGAGCGTTTCAATGCCGTTGTTGCCCTGATGGGAATCCAGCAGATCTTCCAGCAGCGACGAGGCGCGCTCTTCGCCCAGCGCTTTCACCAGCACGCTGCGCAGGTATTCGTTGGTGTTCAGGCTCAGCGCCGCATACTCGCTGGAGTCTTTGGCGAACTCCTCCAGCACTGCCGACATCTGGTCATGGGTAAAACCGGCCATATTGACCATCGAGCTACTGATCTGTTTGACCTCGTGGGCGTTGAGATGCTTAAAGACTTCGGCCGCCAGCTCATCGCCGAGCGTCAGCATCACGATGGCGCTTTTGTCACAGGCATTCATGGTTTTTGCTGCTCCTTATTTATCCACTGGCGCATGACCAGGGCGATCACTCGCGGCTCCTGTTCCGCCAGTTCGCGCAGCTGCTGACTGTTCATCTCGCTGTCCACGCGGCGCTGCGCTTTGGCATGAGCCTGCATCTCTGCCACTTTCTTCTTCTCATCCAGTTCAAACTGGCGTACCTGCTGCTCCATCTCCATACGACGGATCGCGGTTTCCTGATGGCGCGTCCAGGTTGGCTGCACCAGCTTGCGCCACAGCACCCAGGCAATAATGGCAATCACCAGATAGCGGGCGATGGACATCATCAGCGCCTGGAAGCTCTGCTGCTGCCACAGCGGGGGTACCACTTCAGCCTCTACGCCGTTAAACGCTGAGTTGACGATATTGATGCTGTCACCGCGTGCAGCGCTGTAGCCGATGGCTTCTTTCACCAGGGTGTTGATACGCTCCAGCTCGGCGGCGGCCAGCGGGCCTGGCTTGCCCTCTTTGCCGGCAGGCAGGTAGTTAATCACCACCGCCACCGACAGCCGTTGGATCTGCCCGACGCTGGTTTTGGTGTGGATCAGGGTGCGATCAACCTCAAAGTTGGTAGTTTCATCGTTGCGGTTGTTATAAGGCTGGGCGCTCTCGTTGCTGCCCGCGCCTGCCGTTTGCGTGCTGGTGCTGTTGTTCTGACCCTTGGCGGCCGGAGTGGCTGGCGTCAGCGGTTTCGTCAGGGGAGCCGTTGCCGGGGTTGGCGGCGTATTGCTTAACGCGCCCGGAACGCCGCCGGTGGTGCGTCCGTTGCCCTGCGCTGACTGGCTGGACTGGCGGCTGCGGATCGCCATTTTGTCGCTGTCTGCATTGGGCTGATACTGCTCATCGGTGCGCTCCTGCTGGGTAAAGTCCATTTGGGCGGTGACCTGGGTGCGCACATTGCTGTCGCCCACCAGCGGGGCCAGCAGACGCTGAATGCGCTGCTGATAATCGTTTTCAATCTCGTTGGTATACTTCAGCTGTGAGGTCTGCATGCCGCGCACGCCGCTCTGCGTCAGCAGGTTGCCGCGCTGGTCGACAAGGGTGACGTTATCCGCCGATAGCCCGGTGACCGCACTGGAAACCAGATGGGTAATCGCCGTGACCTGGCTGTCGTCCAGCCTGCGGCCCTGCGCCAGGGTGACGCTGACCGAAGCGGTTGGCTGCTTCTGGTCGCGCACGAACATTGACGGTTTCGGCACGGCAAGATGCACGCGGGCTGTGAGGATTGGCCCAAGATTTTCGATGGTGCGTGACAGCTCGCCCTCCAGCGCACGCTGGAAGTTAATCTGCTCGCTGAACTGGCTGATGCCGAACTTCTCCTGGTCAAGCAGTTCAAAGCCAACGGAACCGCCCTTTGGCAGCCCCTGCTGAGCCATCTTCATGCGCGCTTCGTGCACGATCCCTTCCGGTACCATAATGGCACCGCCCGGCGTATCGATGCGGTAAGGGATATTCATCTGCGACAGCTGAGTGACAATGGCACCGCCATCCTCATCGCTGATGTTGCTAAACAGCACGCGATACCCCGGCTCCTTCGCCCAGATTAGCAGTGCAATGATCGCGGAAAGTGCCGCAGCAGCGGCGATAACCAGCAGCAGTTTAGGGTTGGCGCGAAATGAGCTCATTGCCGCCTTTATACTGTCTGCCGGGTTGCTCTTTAAATCATTTGTTGTGGCACTCATGCCGTAATCCTGTAAGAAATAATCACGCAGCCAAAACCTGCGAACAAGCCTGCCGGTGATGCAAGACAGCAGCCGATGAACGTATATTTTGAGAAATTTTGAGGGGCGTATTATCGTCCTAAAGGCGTTTTTTTTAAGCATAAATAAGCTCGAAGTTCTGTCAGCTTATCGGGTTTTTCGCCCATTTCTCCCCCGTGTTAATATGCATCCGTCTAAAAGCTGCGCAATTTTTATTGCACCAGAATTCATTAATTAGCCGGAATAAAAATAATGTCAGCATCAATTCACAGTGTGATTGGGCAAATGCACGCCCAGGCCAGAAAATTTCGGGATCCGCTGATTTCCTCTCTGCCGGAAAGTTAACAGATAACGTGGGCGGCGCGACATTCTCGGACGCTCTGTTTAACAGTATCAATGAAATCAATAAGACACAGCAGGTAGCCAGGAAAAATACCCAGGATTTTATGTCCGGAAAAAGCGATGTCGGCCTGAATGATGTGATGCTCTCAATGCAGAAATCATCGGTGGCATTTAGCTTTGGCGTGCAGATGCGTAATAAAATGCTCAGCGCCTATCAGGAAGTTATGAGCATGCCGGTTTAAGGCATTGACGAACATCATCATGAATGAAAATTTGCGCGTACCGCTTCGTACTCCCCAACTCTCAGACGCGCTGAGCGACCGGGAATTACAGCGTATCAGCCAGCTGATATATCAGCGTGCCGGTATTGTTCTCACCGAACAAAAGCGAGACATGATATTTAACCGCCTGTCACGCCGCCTGCGTGAATTAAAATTAGCGCGCTTCAGTGAATATATTCAGATCCTGGAATCCAGCCCGGACAGCCCGGAATGGCAGGTATTTATTAATTCTCTGACCACCAACCTGACCGCGTTTTTCCGCGAGGCGTACCACTTTCCAGCGCTGGCAGAACATGCCCGCCAGCATGCCAGTGACTATCGCGTCTGGTGTACCGCGGCCTCGACCGGTGAAGAGCCGTGCTCAATTGCCATGACGCTGGATGAGGTTCTCGGCCCGACCATCGGCGGGCCGCGCATCTGGGCAACCGATATTGATACCGATGTGCTGGCGCGCGCCAGCGCCGGGGTTTACCGCCTGGCAGACGTGCAGAGCCTTAGCCCTGCGCAAAAGCGCCAGTTCTTTTTGCGCGGCACCGGGGATAACAGTGAACAGGTGCGCGTGAAGCAGGAGCTGCTCGCGGCGATCCACTATCAGCGCCTGAATCTGCTGGACGCCAGCTGGAATGTGCCCGGCCCGTTTGACGCGATTTTTTTGTCGCAACGTAATGATCTATTTCGATGCGCCGACGCAACAGCGGCTGATCCAGCGTTTTGCCCAGTTGCTGAAGCCAGACGGACTGCTGTTTGTCGGCCATTCGGAGCATTTTAACCACCGGCAAAGCCCGTTCCGCCTGCGCGGACAGTCGGTGTACGCACTAACGGAGACAGGACGTTGAATAAGATACGAGTGCTGTGCGTCGACGATTCTGCCCTGATGCGCAACATGATCACGGCGGTCGTCAATCAGCAGCACGATATGGAGATGGTGGCGACGGCGGCCGATCCGATCACTGCCCGCGAGCTCATCAAGAAATTTAACCCCGACGTGCTGACGCTGGATATCGATATGCCGCGTATGAACGGGCTGGAGTTTCTTTCACGCCTGATGCGCCTGCGCCCGATGCCGGTGGTGATGGTCTCCTCACTGACCGCCAAAGGGTCCGAAGCCACTCTCACCTCACTGGAGCTGGGGGCAGTAGATTTTATCGCCAAACCGGATATCAGACAGAACAGTGAAATCGACCACTGGGCGCTGCTGGTAGCCGATAAAATCCGCGTGGCGGCGCGGGTCGAATTATCCCCGCGGGCGCACGCCGCGAGCGAACGCCACAGCATCAGTGCGCCGCACCTCGGGATGGAAAAAATTATCGCTATCGGTTCCTCAACCGGGGGAACGGAAGCCCTGCGCCGGGTACTGACCCCAATGCCAGCCCACTGCCCCGCCGTGCTGATCGCTCAGCATATGCCAGCGGGCTTCACCCTGTCGTTTGCCCAGCGTATGAACTCACTGTGTGCGATGACGGTGAAAGAGGCCGAGGAAGGCGAGCCGGTGCTGAGAGGCACCGCCTATATTGCTCCTGGCGATCGTCATATGGAGATCGCGCGTCAGGGCAGGGGTTATCAGATCCGTCTCAACAGCAATCCGGCGGTTAACCGCCATCGCCCTTCGGTCGACGTGCTGCTGTATTCGGTGGCCGAACATGCCGGGCAGCACGCCGCCGGGGCGATCCTGACCGGGATGGGCAACGACGGCGCGCGCGGGCTGCTGGCGATGCGCCAGGCGGGAGCCTGGACGCTGGCACAAAGCGAACAGACCTGCGTGGTATTCGGTATGCCGCGCGAAGCCATTGCGCTACAGGCCGCGCTGGAAGTGACGGACCTACAGCATATCAGCCAGCGTTTGATCGACAGCTTCACGCCGGCGGATCGCAGTAAAACAGCAAAATAACAGCGGGATACCTCCACCGTTTGCAGGAGGATTTTCAGGATAACACCATGTTGGATAAGAGCTTACGTTTTCTGGTTGTTGATGATTTTGCCACGATGCGCCGCATCGTTCGCAATCTGCTACAGGACCTGGGTTACAAGAATATTGAAGAAGCGGAAGACGGACAGGATGCGCTGAACAAGCTGCGCGCGCCGGCCGAATTTGATTTTGTGGTCAGCGACTGGAACATGCCGCATATCGATGGTCTGGAACTGCTGAAGACCATTCGCGCGGATGCGGCAATGGCCAAACTCCCGGTACTGATGGTCACGGCAGAAGCCAAGCGCGAAAACATTATTGCTGCTGCTCAGGCCGGCGCCAATGGCTATATCGTTAAGCCTTTCACCGCCGCCACGCTGGAAGAGAAGCTGGGCAAAATTTTCGAAAAACTCGGTTAATGACAATGACAGAGAATAATTCACCCGCCAGCGATAATTTTAAAGACATCTTTTTACGTATTGGCCAGCTGACGCGCGTGCTGCGCAACAGCATGGCTAACCTTGGCCTCGAACAGGCCTTACAGGAAGTCGCTGAGGCCTTCCCGAATACCCGCGATCGCCTTGACTACGTTGCGGAAAAGACCTCCCAGGCTGCCGACCGGGCGCTGACCTGCGTGGAAGTCGCCCGCCCGCTGCAGGAGTCACTGGGTAACGAGGCAACGACGCTGAACGCCCGCTGGGATGCCTGGTTTGTCGAGCCGCAGCCGCTGGAAGAAGCGCGCGAGCTGGTCACCGCCACGCGTGCCTACCTCCGTCAGGTTCCGGACGTCACCCGCAGCACCAACCACCAGCTGACCGAAATCATGATGGCGCAGGACTTTCAGGATCTGACCGGCCAGGTGCTGCACAGCCTGGTCAATGTGATAGAAGTGGTGGAGAAAGAGCTAATCAGCGTCCTGCTGGAAAATATGCAGGAGATTGAGCCGGTTAATGCAGATGAAAACGCCCATCTGAAAAATGGCCCGCAGATTAACACCACCGCCGAAGGAATTGTTGCCTCGCAGGAACAGGTGGACGATCTGCTGGAATCACTGGGCTTCTGAGTTAACTGAATCGCCGCTATGTCACAAGAAAGTGATAACGAAAAAACCGAAGACCCCACGCCGACAAAACTGGCGAAGTCGCGTGAAGAGGGGCAGATCCCACGTTCAAAAGAGCTGACCACGCTGCTGATGCTGCTGGTGGGATGGGGGCTGATGGTCGGTGGCGGTGAGAGCCTGGCGCGCAGTCTGATGCATCTGCTGCACAACGGACTGACTTTCGATCGGCTGCTGACGGCCGACCCGGCGCATATGCTGCAACGCGCTGCCAGCCTGCTCGGTCAGGCATCTCTCGCCACGCTGCCGTTTGTCTGCGGCCTGTTTATTACCGCAATTGCGGCACAGCCGATGGTTGGCGGGCTGAACCTGAGCGCGAAGTCGATCAAGCTGAATCTGAAAAAGCTTAATCCGCTCAGCGGCATCAAGCGCATGTTCTCGGCGCAGATGGCCTCCGAGATGCTGAAGGCGATTTTAAAAGTGCTGCTGGCCTCGCTCGGCGGCGGGCTTTACCTGCTGTTTAACAAACAGAAATTTATCCGGCTGATCTTCGAACCGCTCGGCATGGCGCTCAGCGATATCGCCAGCCTGCTGATCGGCTGCATGCTGGCAGTGATCCTGTCGCTGATCCCGATGGTGGCCTTTGACGTGATTTACCAGATCTACAGCAACTGGAAGAAGCTGCGCATGAGCCATCAGGAGATCAAAGATGAGTTCAAAAAGCAGGAAGGCGACCCGCTGATTAAAAACCGCGTGCGCCAGATGCAGCGCGCCATGTTGCAGCAGCGCATGATGAGCGACGTTCCCGATGCGGACGTGGTGGTCAATAACCCGACGCACTACTCTGTCGCCCTGAAATATCAGGACGGCAGCCTCGGCGCACCAAAAGTGGTGGCCAAAGGCAGCGGCCTGATTGCCCTGCGCATCCGCGAGCTGGCGGAAAGCCACAGAGTTCCGATGCTGGAAGCGCCCCCGCTGGCGCGTGCGCTGTATCGCCACTGCGAAATTGGCGCACCCATTCCGGCTGATTTATACAACGCGGTAGCAGAAGTCCTGGCGTGGGTTTACGGCCTGCGCCGCTGGCGTAAAGGCTTTGGACAGCGCCCTGTCACCCCTGAAAACCTTCCCGTGCCCGACGCGCTGGATTTTGCCCAAGAGAGTAAAGAGTGATGGCTAATCTCGCCACCCAGTTACGATTACCGAAGTTTAAAGAGACCCAGTGGCAGGTGCTGGCCGGCCCGGTGCTGATCATGACCATCCTGGCGATGATGATCCTGCCGCTGCCGACTTTCGTGCTGGATCTGTTCTTCACCTTCAACATCGTGCTGTCGATCATGATCCTGCTGGTGGCGATGTTCACCCAGAAGACGCTGGAATTCTCGGCATTCCCGACGGTGCTGCTGTTCTCCACGCTGCTGCGCCTGGCGCTGAATGTCGCCTCCACGCGGGTAATCCTGATGGAAGGCCACACCGGCACCGGAGCCGCAGGCGCGGTAGTTGAAGCCTTTGGTAACTTCCTGGTGGGCGGTAATTTCGCCATCGGCATCATTGTGTTCATCATTTTGATCATCATTAACTTTATGGTGATCACCAAGGGTGCCGGGCGTATTGCCGAAGTGGGCGCTCGCTTTACCCTCGACGGGATGCCGGGCAAGCAGATGGCGATTGATGCCGACCTCAACGCCGGGCTGATTGGCGAAGATGAAGCCAAGCGCCGCCGCCAGGAAGTGACGCAGGAAGCCGATTTCTACGGGTCGATGGACGGGGCCAGCAAGTTTGTGCGCGGCGATGCGATCGCCGGGCTGATGATCATGGTGATCAACGTGCTGGGCGGACTGATGATCGGCATCATGCAGCACGACATGTCGGCGGGCATGGCGGCGGAAACCTATACCCTGCTGACCATCGGCGATGGCCTGGTGGCGCAGATCCCGGGACTGGTGATCTCAACTGCCGCCGGTGTGGTGGTGACCCGCGTGGTCAACGAGCAGGACGTTGGCGAGCAGATGGTCAGCCAGCTGTTTACCTCTCCGCGCGTCATCGTGCTCTCTGCCGCGGTGATCGGCCTGCTGGGGCTGATCCCGGGTATGCCGAACCTGGTATTCCTGCTGTTTACCGCCGCGCTGCTGGGCATTGCCTGGTGGCTGCGCGGTCGTGAGAGCCAGCAGAGCGCCCGCGCCGGCGTGGCCGGGGGCAGCGCCGAAGAGAAAGCGCTGGCCGAGGCCGAAGCGGCGCAGGTCAATGAAGCCACCTGGTCCGATGTACAGATGGAAGACGTGCTCGGGCTGGAAGTGGGCTACCGCCTGATCCCGATGGTGGATCAGCAACAAAATGGTCAGCTGTTAACGCGGGTGCGCGGCATCCGTAAGAAGTTTGCCCAGCAGATGGGCTTTCTGCCGCCGGCGGTGCATATCCGCGACAACCTCGACCTCTCGCCGACCTCGTACAGCATTCTGCTGAAGGGCGTGGAGATTGGCCGCGGTGAAACTATGCCGGAGCGCTTTATGGCGATCAATCCGGGCTGTGCCGAAGGAGATGTTCCCGGCATTGCCTGCGTTGAGCCGACCTTTGGTCTGCCTGCGCTGTGGATTGAAGAGGTCCAGCGCGAGCTGGCACAGACCCTTGGCTATACGGTGGTTGACCCGAGCTCGGTGATTGCCACCCACCTGAATCATCTGATCAGCATCCATACCGACGAGCTGTTTGGCCGCCAGGAGGCGCAGCAGCTGCTCGATCAGCTGACCAAACAGTCGCCGAAGCTGGTGGAGGATCTTATTCCCGGCGTGATCACGCTGACCACGCTGCATAAGGTTTTGCAGAACCTGCTGGCGGAGCGTATTTCGATCCGCGATATGCGCACCATCATTGATACCCTGGCGGAATTTGCCACCAGCCACAGCGATGCCGATGAGCTGACCGCCCGCGTGCGCGCCCGCCTGGCTCGCGCCATCACTCACCAATGGTTCCCGGCGGACCAGGATATTCAGGTTATTGGCCTCGACCTGTCACTGGAACAGCTGCTGATGCAGGCCACGCAAAGCGGCAGCGCCATTGAACCCGGCATTGCTGAAAACCTGATGAAGCAGACCGAGCTGGCGTTGCAGCACCAGGAGGGTATGGCGCGCCGCCGGTGATGCTGGTCAACCCGATGCTGCGCCTGATGCTTTCACGCTATCTGCGCCGTATCTTCCCGCAGCTGGTGGTGCTGTCGAGCCAGGAGATCAGCAGCCAGCGCAACGTGCGCATGACCTATATGATTGGTGGCCGCTGATGAAGGCCTGGCTTTGGCTGCTGCTGGCAGCACCGCTGGCCGCAGAGGCCGCGGGCGGTTCCTGGGGCAGTCAAGCCGCGGCGGGACGATCTCAATGGGTAAACAGCAGGTGAAAAGCGAACCGATCACCCCTTCCGGTTCCCTCCCCGCCGGCGCGGTGGCGCGCGCGTGGCATGGCGCATTACCCCCAGCCACACGCCGCCGCCAGATCTGAAAATCACGCTGTGCAGCGCGCAACGCTGCATGGCGCTGCCTGCACTTTCCGGTGAGTTGGCAATGCCGGCTTCCTTCCCGGTAAGCGGACCGTTTTATTTTACCTACTACGCCCAGTCGCGCGGCCCGCTGTTTCCAGTGCTGACCATTCTGCGCAATCAGCTGACGGTGAATTACCGGGTTGCCGCCGGGAACAGATAATTTTGCCAAATGATGTTGGGATGCATCAGGGAGAGATAAAATCAGAGCAGCGGCTCAATGCTCCTGACCGGGAAGAAAAATTTAATTTTATCGTCGCTGGTTTTAAGCTGGATAAAGCCCATTTTGCGCCAGAATCCTGCGGCTTCTTCATCTTTTGCCTCTATCATTACGGACCAGATCCCGACAGAGTCAGAGGCATACCAGGCTACGCGCAGTGCGTCGATCGCTAACTGCGTGCCATAACCCCGTCCTGCCAGACGCTGATCAATTGCCAGTCGGCCCAGCGTGATACATGAGGTTTCATGGTATGGGATCTGATTCTGATATTGACGCGTCATGCCAGATTTTGCATAACTGCCGCCTGACAGAGTATAAAACCCCACCACCTCATGGACGGGTTCATCAGTCACCAGCAGATAGGCTTTCAGTACGTTGCCTGCATGTTGCTTAGCCAGGTGCTTTTTCAGAAATTCATCCAGCTCCGGGCGGCCACAGCTGAAGTTTTCGACGTTGATAATGATATCAGCCGAATACTTCATGATTTTAAGTTTTACCGATTCCATTCCCAGGTCGATCCCTCATGGCTGAGCGCAGCCGCCCGATGCAGTCGTTCATTCGGTGCGGGTGGATTTTCCAGCGCTTCCATCACCGCATTCCATGACTGTTCGGTCAGTTTAATACGGTTGTGCTCGTTGATTACCGTTTCCGCACGTTGCATGGCAGAGTCCGCTATAAATTGGGAGACACTGACACGACTCAGCTGCGCGGCAGTTTCTATTTCGCTTTTAACATCAGGGCTGATACGCAGCTCCAGACGTTCAGTTTTTGCCACGGCCACCATGGGCTTCTCCAGTTTGTACGGTTATCTTACGTACAAGAAAGAGTACATTATATAATCAGGCAGTTCCAATGATCTTTTTCTTCCGGTAGTAAGTTATCGCTGCTGCCACAGCAAGCGTCTTCGGTGTCAGAAAGATTGTGGCCCTCCCGCTGTGATGACGGGGTATTTAGCCGACGTGAGTTTATCCTGACAAGCGCAGCCTGATGCCGCAAACACTTTTCCTCACCCGTTTTAAATTCTGGAAGCGGGCGCATAAAAATATCGCTGCATTACAGCACTTGTCGAATCAATGGAATCATGCGCGCAAATCCTTTTCTATTTCCTTCACTATTTCACAGACTTTACGTCAAAGCTGAATCGTTCCACGCGAAATCCCTTACCCCTTTTATTAGTGGAAACGCTAAATTAATTTTTCCGCCCTGCATCAGTTAAGGGTAAAATAGCATTTTTACTGCTTTCCCCCGGTGTTTTTTTGCCCCTACGATTGCCTGTGCAGAAACTAACCCACTGCATTTTTCAGAACCTGTCAAGGAAGAAAGCGTTATGGCTCAGGATATTTTTATCAAAATCAACGGAGTTGAAGGGGAATCCTTGGATGCTGCACATCGCGGGAAATTGAGGTGCTCAGCTGGCACTGGGCGGTGAGCCAGCCCGCCAATATGCACGCGGGTAGCGGCGGCGGCGCCGGAAAAAGCAGCGTTGAGGATCTGTGCTTTGTGCATCGCTTCGACAAAGCCAGCACTAATCTGTTGCAGTATTGCCTGAGCGGCAAACACATTCCCGAAGCGGTGCTGACGGTACGCAAAGCCGGAGGCTCGCCGCTGGAATATCTGCGTATTATCTTACAGGAGATCATTATTAGCGGCGTACGCCCACACGGTACCGTATCCACGCGCACATTGCGAGAAAGCGTTGCACTCTCTTTCTCTCGGGTAAGAATGGAATATGTTTTACAAAATTCTGAAGGTGGCCCCGCTGGAACAGTGGCAATGGGATACGACATTAAGGCAAACAAAAACATCTAAACCATCACATAAACTAAGGATTAGTTATGTTATATATAGACGATCATGGATACATCGATGATGACCGTATTATTGTTAAAATATTCAATAAAATTGAACGGGAGAAAATGGATAAGGTGAATGGTATCGTTGTCCATCAGACCAATGCCCCGACAGCAAGCAGTACCTTCAACAGTTATCAAAACGCAGGAGCCAACGGTGCCCACTTCCTGATTGACCGCGATGGCACTATTTATCAGACAGCCTCGGTATTTCGGGTCACTTGGCATGTAGGAACAATGAAATCTCGCTGTTATTTAACCAAAAAGTGCAAACCAGCTGAGTTCGATAAAGCTGCTGGTTTGGAAAAGTCGTGGAGAAATTACCCTGAAATAAGTAAATTAGAAAAGAAGAAAAAATTCCCTGACCGTTACCCTGGTAACATTGACAGCATAGGGATAGAAATTGTAGGTAAAGCACAAAAGATGATAGATGAAAAAGGGCTTAATATTGGTGATGTTTATGAGCCAGTTAACGAACAACAAAACAGATCGTTAGATTGGTTGATTAAAGAACTATCTGACACATTGAAGACATCCATGAAAGAGATCTACCGCCATTCTGAAATAGCCCGAAAAAACAAAACGGAGGCTAGCACCGCAACATGGTAAAAATGAATAAATTTTTTTCAGGCTTAATATTACTCTGTCTTTTATCAAGCCAAGCACAAGGAAGGATAGTCAGTCAAATTAATATTAAAGGAATAGGATTACAATATGATGGGCGAGATGATAAAAATGAAGAAAAAGCCTGTAAAATTTTCAGGCCAACTAAAAAACAGCTTATACATTTTTTTAACTCAGCTAAAGAATCAAAGGAAAGTGGAGAATTGCTACATGACTACTACTCACCCTGTGTTTCGTCCGGTTCAATAAAATTCAAAGATGGGTCATCCGGCGACTGGACTGTGCAATCTAGCGGTCTGGCATACGTTATTTTTAGCAACGGAGAATCAGCAACTTTCTTCTACAATCATAACAAATGGAAAGATCCTTTTGCTTGCACTTACGGTTTAGGTGATGAACCAAAATGCTAAATATTGACTGCGCATCTGTATGCGCAGTCTGTTTCTTAATAAACTGGTAAGAGGCTAGCTCAGCAAAATGGTAAAGATTAAAAATATCATCATCATCACCCTGTTTCTTGTCTCAACTCCAGCCATATCCAGGGTAGTCAGCAGCATTGATATTCAAGCAGTGGGTGAACATTACAGCGGAAGAAATGATAAATATGAAGAGAAAGTTTGCAAAGCATTCAGACCGAGCAAGAAACAATTAATTCGTTACTTCAACCTGGCAACAGATTCCGATGATAACGGACCGTTGCTGCATGACTATTATTCACCGTGCATTGCTTATGGACTGGTAAAGTTTAAAGACGGTACGTCCGCACGCTGGACTTTAGAAGCAAATGGCGGCGCATACGTGACTTTTAGCGATAAAAAACAACATCTGTTTTTCTACAGAGATAATCACTGGTTTAATCCTTTACCTTGTGAGCATGGTAATGGCATCGATGAACCTAAAGACATATGTTAATCGTTATTTAAGTCAATTGATTATGCGAAAAATGACGTAATAACTAAGTCATTAAACCGCCAGGGAGGACAACGGAGGCAAATGATAAACGTTAAAAATTCATCCTTAGTGGTTATTTCAACTTTGCTCATCCTCCAGGCCCATGCAGAAGCGAGAGTAGTCAGCCATGTCGAAGTAAAATGGGTAGGGTTACATGATGACGGGCGTAACGATAAGGCTGAAGAAAAGCAGTGTAAATCCTTCAGGCCCACTAAAAAGCAGATAATCCGTTTTTTTAGTTTATCTAAACAGTAGAAGGAAAGTGGCGAACTTCTTCATGAATATTACTCTCCTTGCTCTGCCACAGGTTCCATAACGTTCAAAGATGGGTCATCCGGCGACTGGACTGTGCAATCTAGCGGTCTGGCATACATTATTTTTAGCAACGGAGAATCAGAAAATTTCTTCTACAATCATAACAAATGTAAAGATCCTTTTGCTTGTACTTACGGTTTAGGTGATGAACCAAATGCTAAATATTGACTACGCATCGATATGCGTAGTCTGTTTCTTAATAAACGGGCAAGGAGGCTAGCACAGCAAAATGGTAACTTACCCCCCCCCACAAATAGGGTCATTTTACTACTAACCCTTATCATTTCTCACCAATTTTTTGGAAGGGATGTAGGTTATATGAAAATTAATAAAACGGGTGCACTTGATGGTTCTAAGCACAAGGAAAACGGTGAAGAATAATGCAAGCCATTTAAGCCCCAAAAAAAACTTATCGATTATTTTAAGTCCGCGAATAAGTCCGAAGAATATGGTGGGCTATATGATGAATACGACTCGCCGTGCCTGGCTAACGGGACGGTAGGATTCAAAGACTTAAGAATAAGATTACCCCTTAATAACTAGCATTAGCACTGAAAGTAGAGACTCCCAAAAGTTCAATGCAAGCGCATTTTATGGCGTAATTATTAGCATAAAACTCATATAGACTTCTGCGCACCACATCCCCTTAACGCTATACATGGATTGTAATAATGAACCAGCACTCACGCAAAAAGGCCAATATGCTTATCGGGCTTTTTTTAAGCTCTGCCCCCGTATCAATGGTGTTCGCCGCTATTCCCAATGCTGAGAAACACCCGCTCGCACTTGATTATCGTCACGCGCCTGATCCCTCTGCACTGAGTCAGGAACCGAAGCCAGCCAGAGCGCCCGATCTGTTTGGTAAAACCACCGGTCCACTGCCATTCTTTGGTGAGGAAATTCGTCAGCGCGGTTATGATCTGCCCGATCCTTACGGGATAGGTTATAACTATATGGATATGCACCAAAATATTAAGGTAACAGCATTAACTTTAGCGGACTGTCACTATTCGGATCGCCGCTATCGAGCGATAATTTTAAGATCAACGTCGGACATACCCGTGAAAAATCTCAGACGCACACCGCGCGCCTGGATACCTGGCTATTCCCGTTTATGAACATATACGGCATCGTAGGGCATACCAAAGGTTCTTCCGTTTCCCGGATTGATACGGTGGCAGCGGGCGCTCAGGTTCTGTATAAAGACCTCGATTTTAAGCTTAAATTTAAAGGCACCACCTATGGCGCAGGCACCACTCTGGCCTATGGCTATCATGACTGGTTTGGTACGCTCGATTTTAACTATACCCGCACCGATTTCGATATTCTGGATGGTACACCCATGCCTTCACCTTCACGCCGCGCGTAGGCTATCGCTTTACCGTACCCGGTTCCGACAGGTTCAATATTCCGCAGTCTCATGCCAGCCTGTGGGTTGGCACCATGTATCAGGATGTCTCACAGGACTTTCGTGGCAATATCAGCAACCTGCATATGCCTGCTGAGTTAGCCGGACTGGTTAAATTTGTTAACCAGGACGATAAGGGCCGCTTCCGGGTGAAGCAACACTTGCAATCACCGTGGAATATTCTGGTCGGTGGGCAATATGAAATAACCCGTAACTTTAATATTACCGCTGAAGCCGGGTTCGAGAAGCGTAACAGCGTGATGCTGGGCGGCGAGTTCCGCTTCTGAGTATGCGGATAAACTCTTCGCTGTTATTTGGCCTGCTCTCTATTTCCCCGATCGCGCAGGCCAATTTTTTGCCCAGCAGGGTGACCGTCGATCATTACCTGGCAAAACTGGGGTCAGACCAGCAGGTGAATACCGCGCAAGGCATTGACTGGGGCATCGTCCCCGGTCCGTTTTATACCCCGGAACTGGGCATCGGTATTGGCGTTGCGGCTGTCGGGTTGTACCGGCCCGATCGGCAGCAGAAAAACACACCGCTCTCGTCGCTGGCTCTGACAGGCTTTGTCAGTTCGACCGGGGCTTTCGGCTTCGGGTACGAGAATGACACCTTTTTTCACCATGACCAGTGGCGGTTTTATATCGATGGTGACCTCAGCCATCGCCCGCTCTACTACTGGGGGCGGGGCTATCGCGAAGGGCGCCATCGCCACGACAGGCAAAAATATGACTCCAGTCGTTTTAAACGCCACGCCACAGCTGCTTTATCGGCTGCGCGCCAACACCTATGCCGGGCTTGGCTGGGCGGTTCATGGGAGCGTGCTTCTGCGTTGCAGGATAAGCCATCGGGCGGCTTTTCGCGCAATCCCGTCGCGCTGAATCAGCTAAACTCCGGCTTCAGCCTGCTGTTCAGCTATGACACGCGCGATTTTATCGCTAACCCGTCGCAGGGACAGGTGTTGAACATCCATTACACACCGATTACCTCCCTTCGTTGGGCAGCGATAACCGCCTTAAGGTCTGGGATCTGCAGTATGACCGTTACCCCACCCCGCTTAATGACTCCACGCTGCTGGCCTGGGAGCTGTATAGCCGCCTCGCGACCGGGCAGGTGCCGTGGACTATGCTGGGTTCGCTGGGCGACAGTCGCCACATGCGCGGCTATTATCAGGGGCGCTTTCGCGCGCGAAATATTGTGACTACCCAGCTCGAACTGCGGAAAAAACTGAGCTGGCGCCACGGCGTGGTGGGCTGGGTCGGCGCGGGCAGCATGTCTCAGCGCCCGAGTGAAGTGCTGGATGGCCACTGGCTCCCTTCGGTTGGGGTTGGCTACCGCTTCGAGTTTAAAAAACGGATGAATGTGCGGCTTGATTACGGTGTCGGTCAGCGCAGCTCCGGTTTCTATTTCCAGGTTGGTGAAGCATTTTGATCGCCCGTCTCTTACTCTCATTCAACCTGCTGCTGGCAGGCTGCCAGGCCCGGCATCTGGAGAACATGCCGTTTAAACGCGGCGAGTCTGCAAGGCCCGGCCACAGTCGCCAGCGTGGTCTGGCCGGTGATAGCCAAGCTGCCCGCCCCGCAGGGCCTGCGCCCCTGCTGCGCCTTCGGTTATGACGTGCGGGCAAAAGTGCTGGGTATTCCCGTTCCCGGATTCAAAATCGGCAACGTCATCGCCCCGGACGATAGCGGTCAGCATCACTATAATGACCACTTACTGAGTATCCTCAGCACGCTGAGCGGTCTGAATCGCGAACATGACGGCATCATCTATACGCTGCGCGGCGGTTTTATCGATCTCGCCCACGTGCGCGATACCGCCGATAATACCCTGTGGCTATTCAGCCAGATCTGGCCAGGATTAGGCCAGGCGGGCACTATCCGACTGGATGAAGAGCTTGGGCAGCGCACGATCCGCCTGTGGCCGTTTACCCCGCCCGCGACTGCGCTTGCGCGCTACCATCTGGCCGTGATGATGGCCGCTCAGCTGGCTTATCAGCTGGCGGTATGGCATGAGGTGGCGCAGTGGTACGGTTTTGAGTCGGTACCTGGCTACTCTGAAGCCGTGTCGGCATTCTCACCGGAAGACCTCTATTCCAACCTGCTTGGCGCGCGCCTTGCCAGCGACCTGTTGAACCATGGCGGCGCCAGCACGCTCAGGCAGTATCAGCGTACAATGGCGCAGGCAATCCCACAGGCGCTGGCGCAGCTTGAGGCAGTCAGCCCGCAGCAGACCCGTTTTCACTTCGATATGCTCGACGGCAAGTGGTGGAATAGCCGCTGCCGCCTGCCGGATAAATTCCTGGTACGCCGGCGCAACTATCTTACTGGCGCCCTGCGCTACCCTACCCGCCCGGCCGAGCGCGTGCCGATGCTGTGGCTGACGCTACCCGACAGCTTTGATGGCCAACCGCTCAGCGCTTTCGCCCGGCTGGAGATCTGGCCCGGTAACAATATGAAACAGCTGCCCGCACCCAAAAGCCCCAGGATTTACTATCGGTTTGCCGATTTTGCCACGCTGGCGCAGCAGGCAAAAGAGGTCGACCGCCGCCGGCTGCTGCGTATCGGCCAGCGCTGTAAATGAGTATTTTATCGCCATTATCGCGTTGTTTTTCATAAGATAAAGTTATGTCTTAGCGTTCATTTTCTGCCCTCGCCGTTCGCCCCTGGATCGCTGCTTGCTGCTTTCCGCTGCCGATCTCACCAGGCAACCGATTACGCTGGCGAGAAAGCAGGCAAAAGCCCTTTTGCCAGAAAGTTCCCCTCCACACGCAAATAAACGTGATACACGTCACACTTTAACTGAATTGAAATGAAACAGAATTTGACAAGTGTGAGCGATCTCTATTTCCTTATAGCCTGTTCGCGGCACACTGCCGCTGCATTCAAGGCGGGTGTTTTCGTCGCATCAATAATCACCCATCGTCGCCCGTAGAAACCGTAACCCGACCGTCGAGCTGGCTGCCGCGCAGGGTCACAGAGCATGTGGTAATAATAATGAAATATAAAATTATGATGGCTGGTGCGCTGGCCGCGCTCTCTTATACCAACGTTTCTTTTGCCCAAGATAGCAACCCGGAATATGTTTCTGACTGGTGGCACCAGAGCGTAAACGTGGTAGGCAGCTATCACACCCGCTTCGGGCCGCAGCTGAACAATGACCTGTATCTGGAATATGAAGCCTTCGCCCATAAAGACTGGTTCGATTTCTACGGTTATATCGACGTACCTAAATTCTTCGGCGTGGGTAACGGCAATGATGTTGGCGCATGGGACGATGGCTCACCGTTCTTTATGGAGATCGAACCGCGCTTCTCCATCGACAAACTGACCGGCACCAGCCTGGCATTCGGTCCGTTTAAAGAGTGGTACTTCGCGAACAACTATATCTACGATATGGGTGACAATAAGGCTAATCGCCAGAATACCTGGTATATGGGCCTGGGCACCGATATCGACACGCATTCTGATGTCGGCCTGTCGCTGAACGTGTATGCGAAATATCAGTGGGAAAACTACGATGCTGCCAACGAAGATAGCTGGGACGGTTATCGCTTCAAGGTGAAATACTTTGTGCCGCTGACCCAGGTGTGGGGCGGCAACCTGAGCTACATCGGCTTTACCAACTTTGACTGGGGTTCTGACCTCGGTGATACCGCAGGCCGCAGCAGCAACTCGATTGCTTCCAGCCATATTCTCTCGCTGGGCTATGACCACTGGCACTACTCGTTCGTGGCGCGTTACTTCCACAACGGCGGCCAGTGGGAAGATGGCACCGAGCTGAACTTCGGCAAGGGCAACTTTAACGTGAAGTCGAACGGCTTCGGTTATTACGTGGTGGTGGGTTACAACTTCTGATAACCCGCTGCGGGCCGATCGAAACAAAAGATCGGCCCCTACGTATTGCCTGGGCCACGTGCCGATCGAAAAAGAGGATCGGCCCCTACGTACTGCCTGGATCGCGGGCCGATCGAAACAAAAGATCGGCCCCTACGTATTGCCTGGGTCACGGGCCGATCGAAAAAGAGGATCGGCCCTTACAAACGATGATTCAACGCGCCTGAAGGCGCGTTTTTTTTGTGCCCGCTAAAACGCTATACTCGGGCCTGCAATATTGCCTCTGCAAAAAGGAATTTTTATGTCTGCGAAGTCCGTCGACCACAGCGTTAAGCTGCGCCCGCTGGAGCGTGAAGATCTGCGTTTTGTCCATCAGTTAGACAACAACGCCAGCGTGATGCGCTACTGGTTTGAGGAGCCTTATGAGGCCTTTGTTGAGCTGTCTGACCTGTACGACAAGCATATTCATGACCAGAGCGAACGGCGTTTTGTGGTGGAACATGACGGCAGCAATGCCGGGCTGGTAGAACTGGTGGAGATCAACCATATCCACCGTCGCGCCGAGTTTCAGATCATTATTGCCCCGAGTCATCAGGGTAAAGGATTGGCAACAAAGGCGGCCAGACTGGCGATGGATTACGGTTTTTCGGTGCTGAACCTCTATAAACTTTACCTGATCGTCGATAAAGAGAACGCCAAGGCCATTCATATTTATCGCAAGCTGGGCTTTGAGATTGAAGGGGAGCTGATCCACGAATTCTTTATCAACGGCGAGTACCGCAATACCATTCGCATGTGTATTTTCCAGCATCAGTATCTGGAACGCTTCCGGCCACCGCACGCCATGGTCAATCCAACGGCGCAGTAAACCATCAGGCCGGATCGCTCCGGCCTGAATCGTTTATCCGCTTAGCCGCGCGCGCCCACCGGGTTCATGATGGTTTGCAGGATTTCCGGCTCAATTTTATACATTCCCCCGTAGAACGGGTCCACCACCAGCCAGCCGGGGAAGCCAAGCAGGGGAATATTGCCCAGCAGATACCACAGATTCGGGCTCTCTTTCAGCGGCAGGGTTTGCGGCACGTAGCCAGGCCGTTCCAGCATCACCCGGTATTTTTTCTTGCCGAAGTAGCTGCCGTTCGACTTAAGAAGGCTGACAGTTTTTGGCGTATAGCCTTCAGCCACCGCGATGCCCGTTTCATCCTGCACCACAAACTTCACCCCCGGGGGCTGAGTTTGCAGGGTCACATCCTGACGCTCACTGCCGACAATCGTCGCGCATCCACTTAACATCCACGCTGCTGCCAGCGCTGCTATCAGCCGTTTCATGGTTAACCTGCTTTTATCCCAACATGACAGTAGTCTAAGCGTTGCGTGGACAAACAAGCGGGCTAATAGCGTATGAATTGGGCGCTTATTCCAGCCTTGGCCACCAGTCAGCCAAACATCTTTTCCAGATAGCGCTCAAGTGCCATGCGTGAGCTGAAGCCGTGGGGGATGCCGTAATGGTCGTTCGATTCCCCGGCCAGATACATCGGGAAACGCACATAGTGGTCGCAGGTTTTCACGTCTGATGATGCCAGTGCCAGCGACTGGCTGCGCTCCTTTAACGTCGGGTGGATCACCAGTGCCGTCCGCCCGAGGCGCGCCTCGCGATTGACGTAGACATAGTCTTCACCACGACGATAACCGTAGGTTTTTGTGGTAACCGCGTCCATTTCAAATCCCGCTTTTTCCAGTACGCGAGCAACCTCATCAGGTCGTAGATACATGCTTATTCCTCTCAGTCTGCCAAACCCCGCAACCTTACAACGGCTGCGCAGTCAGGGCTTTCGGATTAGTCCATAAACGCCGCCCGGCGGTTGGCGTTATGTGAAGCTGTTCTATACTAATAGTAGGTTTTTACAGTAAGGGAGCAAAAAATGTTCAACCGGAAATCGAAAAATAACGATATCGACCTGAATCAGGATGTTTCCCAGCTGGCGGACAGCCTTGACGATCTGCTGAAGTCTTACGGCAGCAAAACCAAAGATGAAGTGGACGGCGCGCGCTCACGCGCAGAAGCGCTGTTGAAAGAGACGCGGGCGAAGCTGCACGGTAATAACCGCGTTACCCAGGCGGCGAAAGACGGTGCAGGACACGTTGATAACTACGTACGCGACAAACCCTGGCATGGAGTGGGCATTGGTACCGCGCTGGGTATTTTTGTCGGTGCACTGATCGCGACGACCACATCCTCACGCTGATTATTGACAAAATTTAACTGATTGATCATCGGCCCGTGGCGAAAGCTGCGGGCTTTTTTATTGCCTGAAAATTTTTTACCTGACGCAAACCTTGCGGCACAAGGGCTGGATGCGAGGTGGATTACCAAATGCAAAAATACTATATGTTGTGTGGTTGCATTTCGGCATCGCTATATCTAGTATTTACTCCATCAAGACCACGCAACAAGTTGTGGTCGCGGCGGCGCCAGTAGTGTTACCAGAAAGCGCCTGTTAAGCCAGTCAAACAGCCATCAAGGTAAATACGAATCATGCGCATTATTATTTACACTAAAGATAACTGTGTCCAGTGCAATGCAACAAAAAACGCGATGGACAAGAAAGGGATTGATTATCAGCTGATTAATCTGGACCACGAGCCGACCCACGTGGACGCGCTGAAATCGCTGGGCTACCGTCAGGTGCCGGTGGTCATGGCGGAGCAGGACCACTGGAGCGGCTTCCGCCCGGACAAAATCCAGGCCCTGAGCCAGCTGGCACAGGCGCGGGGATAAGCTCATGACAACGCTGGTCTACTTCTCCAGCCTGTCAGAAAACACCCATCGTTTTATTACCCGTTTAGATCTGCCAGCCCGGCGCATCCCGCTGGATAACGCTCAGCGCCTGCAGGTCGATGAACCTTACATCCTGATAGTGCCGAGCTACGGCGGCGGCACCGCTCAGGGTGCGGTGCCTAAACAGGTAATTCAGTTTCTGAATGACACCCACAATCGTCAGCTGATCCGCGGCGTTATCGCCGCTGGCAACCGCAATTTTGGCGAGGCTTTTTGCCTGGCTGGCGACATTATTGCGCGTAAATGTCAGGTGCCTTACCTCTATCGCTTTGAGCTAATGGGCACCGCTGACGATATCGCTAACGTTTACCACGGAGTAACCCAATTTTGGCAGCGACAGACAGCACACTCATAGAGGCCCAGCCGGCCACTGCCGATTATCACGCGCTCAACGCGATGCTTAATCTGTACGATGCCGAAGGCCATATTCAGTTTGAAAAAGATCGCGAGGCTACGCGCCAGTATTTTATCCAGCACGTGATCCCTAACAGCGTGCGGTTCGATTCCATTGCTGAACGCCTGCAGTATCTGGTTTCCGAAGGCTATTACGAAGCCGACGTGCTGAATGCCTATCCGTTTGAGTTTGTCTGTTCGCTGTTCCAGCAGGCTTATGAGCGCCGTTTCCGCTTCCAGACCTTCCTCGGCGCGTGGAAGTTTTACACCAGCTATACGCTGAAGACCTTCGACGGCAAGCGCTACCTGGAAGGCTTTACCGAGCGCGTCTGCATGGTGGCGCTGACGCTGGCGCAGGGCGACCAGGCGCTGGCGCACGCGCTTACCGATGAGATCCTGTCCGGGCGTTTCCAGCCTGCAACGCCCACCTTCCTCAACTGCGGCAAGCAGCAGCGCGGTGAGCTGGTCTCCTGCTTCCTGCTGCGCATTGAAGACAATATGGAGTCGATTGGCCGCGCGGTGAACTCAGCCCTGCAGCTCTCCAAGCGCGGCGGCGGCGTGGCGTTCCTGCTCTCTAACCTGCGCGAATCCGGCGCGCCGATCAAGCGCATCGAGAACCAGTCGTCCGGCGTGATCCCGGTGATGAAGATGCTGGAGGATGCGTTCTCTTACGCCAACCAGCTCGGCGCACGTCAGGGTGCTGGCGCGGTATATCTGAATGCGCACCACCCTGATATCCTGCGCTTCCTCGACACCAAGCGCGAAAATGCCGATGAGAAAATCCGCATTAAAACGCTGTCGCTCGGCGTGGTGATCCCGGATGTGACCTTCCAGCTAGCGAAAGATAACCAGCCCATGGCGCTGTTCTCACCGTATGACGTTGAGCGTATTTACGGCCTGCCGTTTGCCGATATCAGCATCAGCGAAAAGTATGAAGAGATGCTGGCCGACGAGCGCATTCGCCGCACCTTTATTAACCCGCGTGAATTTTTCCAGACGCTGGCCGAGATCCAGTTTGAGTCCGGCTATCCGTACATCATGTTTGAAGACACGGTGAACCGCGCTAACCCGATCCACGGGCGCATTAACATGAGCAACCTGTGTTCGGAAATTTTGCAGGTCAACACCCCCACCGAATACAATGATGACCTCAGCTATCGCCGCATCGGCAAGGATATCTCCTGTAATCTGGGTTCGCTGAATATTGCGCACACCATGGATTCGCCGGACTTTGCCCGCACGGTTGAGATTGCGGTACGCGGCCTGACGGCGGTTTCCGATCAGAGCCACATCCATTCAGTGCCGTCGATTGAACAGGGGAATGCCCAGTCGCATGCCATTGGCCTCGGGCAGATGAACCTGCACGGTTACCTGGCACGCGAAGGTATCCACTACGGTTCCGAAGCCGGGCTGGATTTCACCAATATCTACTTCTACACCATCACTTATCACGCGCTGCGAACCTCAAACCTGCTGGCGCGCGAGCGGGAAAGCACTTTCAGCGGCTTCAGCGATTCGCGCTATGCCAGCGGTGAATACTTTAATCAGTATGTTGAGCAGAGCTGGCAGCCGCGCACCTCGCAGGTTGCCGAACTGTTTGCCGCAGCCGGGATTGCCATCCCGACGCAGCAGCAGTGGCGCGAGCTGAAAGAGTCGGTGATGCAGTACGGCCTGTATAACCAGAATTTACAGGCGATCCCGCCGACCGGTTCAATCTCGTATATCAATCACGCCACGTCGAGTATTCACCCGATTGTGTCGCGCATTGAGATCCGCAAAGAGGGCAAGACCGGGCGGGTGTACTACCCTGCTCCGTTTATGAATAACCATAATCAGCAGTTTTACCGTGATGCCTATGACATCGGCCCGGAAGCGATTATCGACACCTACGCGGAGGCAACGCGCCATGTCGATCAGGGGCTGTCGCTGACGCTGTTCTTCCGCGATACCGCCACCACGCGCGATATCAATAAGGCGCAGATTTACGCCTGGAAGAAAGGGATAAAGACACTTTATTACATCCGCCTGCGCCAGATGGCCCTGCTGGGGACCGAAGTGGAAGGCTGCGTCTCCTGCTCACTGTAAAAACAACGCTGCGGGCGGGGCATGCCCCGCCCCTACGAATAACGCACCGCATAGCGTAGGGTAAGGCATGCCTGCCCCACCAGGATCCGCCCAGGAACAACACCATGAAATTAAAAAAAGTTCACGCCATCAACTGGAACAACATCGAAGACGAGAAAGATCTGGAAGTGTGGAACCGCCTGACCAGCAACTTCTGGCTGCCGGAAAAGGTACCGCTGTCTAACGATATTCCGGCGTGGAACTCCCTGAATGCCGATGAGCAACAGCTGACCATCCGCGTGTTCACCGGCCTGACGCTGCTCGATACCATCCAGAACACCCTCGGCGCTCCGGCGCTGATGGCCGATGCGCTGACGCCGCATGAAGAGGCCGTGATGTCGAACCTCAGCTTTATGGAAGCGGTGCATGCCCGCTCATACAGCTCGATCTTCTCCACGCTGTGCCACACCAGCGATGTTGATGCCGCCTACGCCTGGAGCGAAGAGAATCCCCCGCTGCAGCGCAAGGCCGAGATCATTCTGCAGCACTACTACGAGAACGACCCGCTAAAGAAGAAGATCGCCAGCGTGTTCCTCGAATCGTTCCTGTTCTACTCCGGCTTCTACCTGCCGATGTACTGGTCGAGCCGCGGCAAGCTGACTAACACCGCCGATCTGATCCGTCTGATTATCAAAGATGAGGCGGTTCACGGTTACTACATCGGCTACAAGTATCAGAAAGCCCTGGAAAAAGAGACGCCGCAGCGTAAAGAGGAGCTGCAACAGTTCGCCGTTGAACTGCTGCTGGCGCTGTATGAAAATGAAATTGAATATACCGATGCGCTGTACGCAGGCGTCGGCTGGCAGGAAGAGGTGAAAAAGTTCTTGCATTACAATGCTAACAAGGCGCTGATGAACCTCGGCTACGAGGCGCTGTTCCCCTCTGAGATGACCGATGTTAACCCGGCTATCCTCTCGGCGCTGTCGCCAAACGCCGATGAAAACCACGACTTCTTCTCCGGCTCCGGCTCCTCCTATGTGATGGGTAAAGCGGTCGATACCGAAGATGAAGACTGGAACTTTTAATCTCTTCAGCAGTGGCTGCCGACGGCAGCCATTTTTCACCGCGCCCCTGTTTTATTAGTCATTAAATTTCAGCCATTCACCTGCCGATTGTTGAGATAAATATGACAGTTTTCTGACGATTAATTTCCGCATATCCCTCCCCAATCACACACCAATTACGGCCCTACCAGGACCATTCTCAACAGAATATTCATTTTTTTCACCCTCGTTCAATCCGCTGCAATCCCTTACCCGCTCTGGCATTAGCCTGGACGGGCATCTCATCATGCATTTTTGATCTGGCCTTTTAGGGTTGTCTCAGATTCTCAGTGTGCTACGGTATAGGCCGATAATATTTGACCACACAGAAGAGATAATATAATAAAACCCACCAACAACTGGAAATGAATTAATGCATGGCTATTAAATTAGAAGTTAAGAATTTATATAAAGTCTTTGGGGAAAATCCCGAGCGCGCATTTAAGCATATTGAAAAAGGAATCAGTAAAGAGGCACTGCTGGAGAAAACCGGCCTGTCTCTTGGCGTGAAAGACGCCAGTCTGGCCATTGAAGAAGGCGAGATCTTTGTCATCATGGGGTTATCCGGCTCAGGGAAATCCACCATGGTTCGCCTTCTCAATCGTCTGATAGAACCCACCCGCGGCCAGGTTATTATTGATGGCGAAGATATTGCCAAAATATCCGACAGCGCATTACGCGAAGTCCGCAGAAATAAAATCAGCATGGTATTTCAGTCATTCGCACTGATGCCACATATGAACGTGTTAAATAATACCGCTTTCGGCATGGAATTAGCTGGCATTCCATTACGGGAGCGCCAGGATAAAGCCATGGAAGCGCTGCGCCAGGTGGGGCTGGATAATTATGCTCATGCCTGGCCCGACGAACTCTCCGGCGGGATGCGTCAGCGCGTCGGATTAGCGCGTGCGCTGGCAATTAACCCAGACATATTATTGATGGATGAGGCTTTCTCCGCGCTCGATCCCCTGATTCGTACCGAAATGCAGGATGAGCTGGTGAAATTACAGTCGCGCCATCAGCGCACTATCGTATTTATCTCTCATGATCTTGACGAAGCGATGCGTATTGGCGACCGCATTGCCATTATGCAGGGCGGCGAAGTGGTGCAGGTCGGCACCCCGGATGAGATCCTGAACAATCCGGCCAATGATTACGTGCGCACCTTCTTCCGCGGCGTCGATATCAGCCAGGTGTTTAGCGCAAAAGATATCGCCCGCCGCAGTGCCGCCGCGCTGATCCGTAAAGCGCCCGGCTTCGGCCCGCGCTCGGCAATCAAGCTGCTGCAGGACAATGACCGCGAGTATGGCTACGTGCTGGAAAAACAGCGCTTTGTCGGCACCGTATCGATTGACTCGCTGAAGGCCGCCCTGGCCGCCGGTGAAGGGCTGGATCAGGCAATGCTGGCAAGCCCGACGCCGATGGCGGCCGAGACTTCGCTGAGCGATCTACTCTCCCACGTGGCGCAGGCCCCCTGCGCGGTGCCGATTACCGGCGACGAGGGCCAGTACATCGGCATTATTTCCAAAGGCATGTTATTGCAGGCATTAGATCGTGACGGGGGTCAGGCATGAGCGAGCAAACCAGTAATCCGTGGGACACCAGCGCCCAGACTACCCGCGCACCTGCTGACGGTAGCACGGCCACCAGCAGCAGCGATCCGTGGGGTTCTCCCTCGGATGCCGCCACCAGCCAGCCCGCACCCGATGCGGCAGCAGGCGGCAGCACCGATGCGTGGGGCGCCCCCTCCGGCGGCGGACATGAGGCGGCGGCCAGCGGCAGCGACTGGCTGAACAGCGCTCCGGCCCCGCAGGCCGAACACTTCAATATTCTTGACCCGTTCCATCAAACGCTGATCCCACTCGACGGCTGGGTAACCACGGCGATTGACTGGATCGTTTCCCACTTCCGCCCGCTGTTTCAGGGGATCCGCCTGCCGGTGGACTATATCCTCAGCGCCTTTCAGCACATGCTGCTGGGCATGCCGGCCCCGGTGGCGATTATGGTCTTCTCGCTTATTGCCTGGCAGCTCTCCAGCCTCGGCATGGGCATCGCCACGCTGGTGTCGCTGATTGCAATTGGCGCGATTGGTGCCTGGTCGCAGGCCATGGTGACGCTGGCGCTGGTGCTGACCGCCCTGCTGTTCTGCATTATTATCGGGCTGCCGCTTGGCATCTGGCTGGCGCGCAGCCAACGTGCGGCAAAGATTATTCGCCCACTGCTCGATGCGATGCAGACCACTCCGGCGTTTGTTTACCTGGTGCCTATCGTGATGCTGTTCGGCATCGGTAACGTACCCGGCGTGGTGGTGACCATTATCTTCGCCCTGCCGCCGATTGTGCGCCTGACCATTCTGGGGATTAAGCAGGTACCCGCCGATCTGGTGGAAGCCGCAGAATCCTTCGGAGCCAGCCCGCGCCAGATGCTGTTTAAAGTACAGCTGCCGCTGGCGATGCCGACCATTATGGCCGGGGTTAACCAGACCCTGATGCTGGCGCTGTCGATGGTGGTTATCGCCTCGATGATCGCCGTGGGCGGCCTCGGCCAGATGGTGCTGCGCGGGATTGGCCGCCTGGATATGGGGCTGGCGACCGTCGGTGGCGTCGGCATCGTGATTCTGGCGATTATCCTCGACCGCCTGACCCAGTCACTTGGCCGTGACAGCCGTAGCCGCGGTAACCGCCGCTGGTACGCCAGCGGTCCTCTGGGGCTGATTACCCGCCCGTTCATCAAATAACGCTTCCGGCGGCGCCCGTTGTGCGCCGCCTGCCTCCTCCGCAAGACCCATGATAAGAAGGAATAACTATGCGCAAGATGACCTTGCTGGCCGCCGCATTCACCACTCTGGCTACCGTTCAGGTTTCTGCCGCCGATTTACCGGGTAAAGGCATTACCGTTAAGCCGGCTCAGAGCACCATCACCGAAGAGACATTCCAGACGCTGCTGGTGAGCCGCGCGCTGGAGAAGCTCGGCTACACCGTTGATGACCCGAGTGAAGTTGACTATAACGTGGCTTACACCTCGATCGCCGCAGGTGATACGACGTTTATCGCCACCAACTGGCAGCCGCTGCATGATGATATGTATAAGGCCGCCGGCGGCGATGCCAAATTCTATCGCCAGGGCACCTATGTGCAAGGCGCGGCGCAGGGGTATTTGATCGACAAAAAAACCGCTGAGAAGTACCACATTACGCGTATCGACCAGCTAAAAGATGCGAAAATCGCCAAACTGTTTGATACCAACGAAGACGGCAAAGCCGATCTGACCGGCTGTACGCCTGGCTGGGGCTGTGAAGCGGTGATTAATCACCAGATAAAAGCCTACGACCTGAGCAACAACGTGGAGCATAACCAGGGAAACTATTCGGCGATGATTGCCGATACCATCACCCGCTTTAAAGAGGGCAAGCCGGTGCTGTATTACACCTGGACGCCGTACTGGGTGAGCGATGTACTGGTTCCGGGCCGTGATGTGGTGTGGCTGCAGGTGCCATTCTCCTCCCTGCCGGGCGAGCAGAAAGATGTGGATACCAGGCTGCCAAACGGTGCGAACTATGGCTTCCCGGTGAACACCATGCATATCGTGGCGAACAAAGCCTGGACGGAGAAGAATCCAGCCGCGGCGAAGCTGTTTGCCGAGATGAAGCTGCCGATTGCCGATATCAATGCGCAGAACTCGCGTATGCACCAGGGCCAGTCTTCCGAAGCGGATATTAATGCTCACGTTGACGGCTGGATCAAAGCGCACCAGGCCCAGTTCGATGGCTGGGTGAAAGACGCGCTGGCTGCGGGTAAATAAATCAGCCTTGATTACCGGTTAACGCGGGGCGACCAGAAAAACGGTCGCCCCCAACATTGAGTCAACGTGGCCAGGATGATTTTCGCAGGCTCGACGGCCCTGCTGTCGAACTGGTTTGTCCTGTCAATTATCATGTGAGTGAAATAGTTTTTTAGGTTACTATTAGCCTATGAGTAATTTCTTAAGCCCACACCGATTGTCATGAACACCTCCCGCTCTGGCCTTACTCTCGTCCAGGTTGCGCCGACCTCTGTCGCTAGTGCTCTGCCCCTCGCCTGTCACCATGATGCCCAATCCACTGCTGGCCCTGATTATCGGGATTCTGCTACTCGACCTGCCGCTGCAGGCCGGGCACATTACTCATCTGAGTGCGATCGTTCAGCCGGGTATAAGGTTTGTACAATCGGTGTTTTGTTAACCTTACTTAACCTTTTTAACAGGTGGTACGGCTTGATTCCAGGGCACTGGCCAATGATTTTTTACGGCAAAAATGAAGTTTTTTCAGACACCACGGCCTGTTAACGCATTTCGCACTCTGGTAAGGTTATGCGCAATTTATTCAGGCTGGTTATTTTTTCACGTGAAATTATTCAGTTATTGCGTAAAAAGCGCTCGGGTAATTCACTAATTTTGTTACCGGATTACTGTCCCATTTTAATACTGCTCCATCACCAACTTGTGCCAGCCCAATCGGTTTTTGGCCTGCTGTGTACCCCATTGTATGCACAGCATTGCTCTTTCGCGCACTAAGCGCCCTGGGTTATGGAAAGACCTGGAAACTACTGATGATGACAGCAGCGTAGTGAACACCATCACAGGCTGGCGAAATGTCGCGTTACTTTATTAGTCATCATCGTTACTATACCAGTTGCAACTAGTGAGGTTCCTTCAGAATGGAAAGTTCGTTTACCCCTATTGAACAGATGCTAAATTTTCGCGCTAACCGTCAGAAAGATTTCCCCCTTCAGGAGATTATGCTGACGCGTCTCTGCATGCATATGCAGAGTAAATTGCTGGAAAATCGCAATAAAATGCTCAAGGCTCAGGGGATTAACGAGACGCTGTTTATGGCATTGATTACGCTGGATGCACAGGAAGACCACAGCATTCAACCGTCAGAGCTGAGCTCCGCTCTCGGATCTTCCCGTACCAACGCCACCCGTATTGCTGATGAACTGGAAAAACGTGGCTGGATTGAACGCCGTGAAAGCGATAACGATCGCCGCTGCCTGCACCTGCATTTGACGCCTAAAGGAAACGATTTCCTGCGCCAGCTGCTGCCACCGCAGCATCAGTGCCTGCAGTTACTGTGGTCATCGCTCAGCGGTTCCGAAAAAACACAGCTGGAAGCGATTACTCGTAAGCTGTTGAACCGACTGGATCAGATGGACGAAGAAGAAGTGGTCGCCTCACTCTCTCGTTAATAGTTCCCGTAATAGCATATTGTGCGACACACCATTTACTGGAAACCGCTACTTTAAGCCCCCTCATGCCAGCGCTAATCACGCTGGCATTTTAGACTTGGGCGTTCGTCACCAGTGATGATGGAGACGAGCCCGTATGGCAAGAAAACCTGGAGAAAACCATGAGTGCAAGCGCGGTGGAACAAAACCCGCAGCAGCCCAAAGATAAAAAGAAGACGCGTAAACGCGCGCTGATTATCCTGGCTGTGCTGTTCGTCATTATCGGGGTGGCTTATCTGACTTACTGGTTCCTGGTGCTGCGGCACTATCAGGAAACTGACGATGCCTATGTTGCTGGAAACCAGGCGCAGGTGATGGCGCAGGTTTCAGGTAGCGTCAATAAAGTGTGGTTTGACGACACTGATTTTGTCAAAAAAGGCGATGTGCTGGTGACGCTTGACCGCACGGATGCTGAGCAGGCGTTTGAAAAAGCGCAAACCGCTCTCGCCACCAGCGTGCGCCAGACGCATCAGCTGATTATCAACGGCAGGCAGTATCAGGCCACTATCGATTTGCAAAGAACGGCGCTCGACCAGGCGCAGGCGGATTTACGCCGCCGTGAACCGCTGGGTGCCGCAAACCTGATCGGTAAAGAAGATCTGCAGCACGCGCGTGATGCCGTCGCCACCGCCAGGGCACAACTAGATGTGGCAGTGCAGCAATACAATGCCAATCAGGCGGCGGTGCTCAACACCTCGCTGGAAAATCAGCCGGCGGTAAAACAGAGCGCGGCGGAGCTGCGTGATGCCTGGCTGGCTCTGCAGCGCACGAATGTGGTCAGCCCGATTGATGGCTATGTCTCACGCCGCAGCGTTCAGGTCGGTTCGCAGATCTCCACCACCACTCCGCTGCTGGCGATCGTGCCGGCAAATAATCTGTGGGTGGACGCTAACTTTAAAGAGACCCAGCTGGCAGGCGTGCGCATCGGCCAGCCAGCGACCGTGGTAGCCGATATCTACGGTGATGACGTGATTTACCACGGCAAAGTGGTTGGCCTGGATATGGGTACCGGCAGCGCGTTCTCCCTGCTTCCGGCTCAGAATGCCACCGGTAACTGGATCAAAGTGGTGCAGCGCCTGCCGGTACGCATCGAGCTCGACCCGGCGGAGGTCGCGAAGCATCCGCTGCGCATCGGCCTGTCAACGCTGGTGAAAATCGATACGGCTAACGCTGAAGGCGCGGTGCTGGCGACCAGCGTGCGCAGCAAACCGGCCTATGAAAGTAGCGCTCTGGCGCTGGACCTGGCGCCGGCGAATGCCCTGATCGCTGATATCATCCGTGCCAATGCCGGCTAAGCCAGCGGGAGGCTGTTATGGCGCGTAAACCGCTTGAAGGCACGCAGCTGGTCCTGATGACCATTGCGCTGTCGCTGGCAACATTTATGCAGGTGCTGGACTCCACGATTGCTAACGTGGCGATCCCCACTATTGCCGGAAACCTGGGGGCATCGAACTCTCAGGGAACCTGGGTGATCACCTCGTTTGGCGTGGCTAACGCCATTTCGATCCCGATCACCGGCTGGCTGGCCAAGCGTTTGGTGAGGTGAAACTGTTCCTGTGGTCGACGGTGGCGTTTGCCATCGCGTCATGGGCCTGCGGCATGTCCGAAAGCCTGACCATGCTGATCTTCTTCCGCGTGATTCAGGAGTGGTCGCCGGGCCGCTGATCCCGCTGTCGCAGAGCCTGCTGCTGAGCAACTACCCTCCGGCGAAGCGCAGTATGGCGCTTTCACTGTGGGCGATGACGGTGATCGTCGCGCCGATCTGCGGCCCGATCCTCGGCGGCTGGATCAGCGATAACTACCACTGGGGCTGGATCTTCTTTATCAACGTGCCGATTGGTGTGGTGGTCGTGATCCTTGCGCTGCAAACGCTGCGCAACCGTGAAACGGAAACGGTAATCCGCCCGATTGATACCGTTGGCCTGGTGCTGCTGGTGGTGGGTATCGGCTGTCTGCAGGTGATGCTGGACCGCGGTAAAGAGCTGGACTGGTTCAGCTCCACTGAAATCATTATTTTAACGGTCGTTGCCGTCGTAGCCCTGGCGGTGCTACTGGTGTGGGAGTTGACCGACGACCACCCGATAGTGGATTTGTCGCTGTTTAAGTCGCGCAACTTCACCATTGGCTGTCTGTCGATTAGTCTCGCCTATATGCTCTACTTCGGCTCGATTGTTCTGCTGCCGCAGCTGTTGCAGGAGGTGTACGGTTACACCGCCACCTGGGCCGGGTTGGCATCGGCGCCGGTTGGGATTATCCCGGTGATCCTGTCCGCCGATTATCGGCCGTTTTGCGCATAAGCTGGATATGCGACGGCTGGTCACCTTCAGCTTCATTATGTATGCAGTGTGCTTCTACTGGCGTGCGTATACCTTTGAACCGGGCATGGACTTTGGAGCATCGGCGTGGCCCCAATTTATCCAGGGCTTTGCCGTGGCCTGCTTCTTTATGCCATTGACCACCATTACGCTGTCAGGCTTACCGCCGGAGAGGCTGGCAGCGGCATCGAGCCTGTCGAACTTCACCCGTACGCTGGCAGGTTCGATTGGCACCTCGATCACCACCACCATGTGGAGCGATCGTGAGTCATTGCACCACGCTCAATTGACGGAATCGGTCACTCCGTACAGTACTAACAGCCAGGAGATGTACGCGAAGCTGCAACAGCTGGGGATGACCCACGACCAGGCTTCTGCGTATATCGCGCAGCAAATCACCAATCAGGGGCTGATTATCTCCGCCAATGAGATTTTCTGGGCTTCTGCCGGGGTGTTTATCCTGCTGCTGGTGCTGATATGGTTTGCCCGTCCACCGTTCGGTGCAGGCGGCGGGGGCGGGGGCGCGCACTAAATTGCCGGCATAAAAAAGGGGGCGACCACGTAAATGGCCGCCCCCTTTTATCACTGCATCAGGCGTTCTGACGCCACCATTCAGCCAGCAGGACGCCGGTTGCAACGGAGACGTTCAGGCTTTCTACCTTACCGGTACCGCCGATGGAGACGCTGAGGTCGCCCTGATCGAACGTGCTGTCAGACAGACCATCGCGCTCCTGACCCAGCACCAGCACCATTTTGGCCGGCAGCTCTGCACGGGACAGCGGCACGCCTTTATGACTGGACGTGGTCACAATGGTATAACCGGCTTTACGGAACGCACTCAGACCGGCAGCAAAGCTTTCGCCGCTAATGGCCTGAACGTGCTCTGCGCCACCTTCTGCGGTACGCACCGCAGCGCCTGACTCCAGCATCGAAGCATCATCCACCAGCAAACCTTTGACGCCAAAATGCGCACAGCTGCGCATGATGCCACCCAGGTTGTGCGGGTTGCCGATATCTTCCAGCGCCAGCACGCAGTCTTTCTCACCTGCGGTTGACAGCCATTCACTGACCGGCATGCCGGAGCGCTTTTTGATCAGGAAGCAGACGCCACCATGGTGCTCGGTGCCGGAGGCTTTCTGCAGTTCGGCTTCATCCACGGTGTGGTAAGCCTTGCGGTTAGCCGCCATATACTTCAGTGCTTCACGGAAACGCGGCGTTACGCTCTGGATAAACCAGGCGCGCACGATGCACTCCGGACGGCTCTGGAACAGAGCCTGGCAGGCATTTTCGCCATACACGCGCGTCTCTTCCATACGCTGACGACGGATCTGCTCCGGGTCGATATAGCTTTTACCGCTGATACCGCCGTGATCCGGCTTATCGTCTGCTACTGCATTTGGCGCACGGGAAACGGTACGCCACGGAGAGTCAGAGTGCCCTTCGTCGCGATCGCGCCCGCCACGTGGCTTGCTGTCTGCATTTCGTGCCGGACGGCGCGCGCCATCCTGCTGTGGACGAGGAGCGCCTTTACCGGTACGGGGGTTCCCGCCCTTAGTGCTCTTCTCATCATCGCCGCGGACATACATCACTTTGACCTTGCCGCTCTTACCTTTAAATTCGTCGTTCATTTTTCCTCCACCTGGGCTGAGCGCGAAGCGCGCAGATTACCTGATGTGGCGGCGCTTAGCTATTAACTTCCAACAAAAGCCGCTGACCCGGGAGTGGGCCGTTCAGGCGCGCAGCCAGTTTGCCAGACATTACCTATTATACCCATTGAACAAATCGCGTTGTTCCACATTAACGGGGCCAGCATAATGCTGGCTGATTTACTGAAAATGCAGTAAGTAATCACTTACTACCAGACTGAGGTGAATAATGAATACCGTTTGTGCATCCTGCCAGGCCACCAATCGCGTCCCCGTCGAGCGCGTGTCCGACGGCGCGAAATGCGGCCGCTGCGGCAATGACTTATTCGACGGCCACGTGGTGAATGCCACGGCAGCGACCCTGGATAAATATCTTCAGGACGACCTGCCGGTGGTTATCGACTTTTGGGCGCCTTGGTGCGGTCCGTGCGTCAACTTTGCTCCGGTGTATGAATCCGTGGCTCAGGAGCGCAGCGGGCAGATCCGCTTCCTGAAGGTGAATACCGAGGCTGAGCCAGAGCTGAGCGCGCGCTTCCGCATTCGCAGCATCCCCACCATTATGGTGTTCAAGCAGGGCCAGATGGCCGACATGCTGAACGGGGCAATGCCGAAAGCGCCGTTCGAAGAGTGGTTGAACGAAAACCTGTAAGCATCTGGCCGGGCATGCCCGGCCACAATCCGTTAGAATAGCGTTTTTCGCTGATGATCCAAGATGACCGATAACGCTGTTCTGCGCCTGCGCGCTGCCCGTCTCGCCCGTGCCACCCGCCCTTTCCTTGCTCGTGGTAACCGCACCCGCCGCTGCCAGCGCTGCCTGCTGCCAGAAAAGAACTGCCTGTGCGCGACGCTCAGCCCACAGCAGGCGCGCAGCCGGTTCTGCCTGGTGATGTTTGACAGCGAGCCGATGAAGCCCAGCAATACTGGTCGCCTGATTGCCGATATCCTGCCGGACACGCTGGCGTTTGGCTGGTCGCGCACCGAGCCGGACCCGGCACTGCTTGCCGCAGTGCGCGATCCGCAGTATCAGCCGATGGTGGTGTTTCCCGCCTCCTACGCTGATGAGGGCCGCGGTGCTGAACAGCCCGCCGCTGAGCGGTAAGCCTCCGCTATTTATTGTGCTCGACGGCACCTGGACCGAGGCGCGCAAAATGTTCCGTAAAAGTCCGTGGCTGGATGCGCTGCCGGTGATGTCGCTTAACCTGACGCGCCCGTCCAACTATCAGCTGCGCGTGGCGCATGCGGCTGGCCAGCACTGTACCGCTGAAGTGGCGGCCGAGCTGCTGCTGCAGGCCGGTGATACCTCCGCTGGCGAAGCGCTGTTTCAGCATTTCGACCTGTTCCGCCAGCGCTATCTGGCGGGCAAGCCGCATCATCCACAGCAGGCGGCTGAAAATGATGACGAAATACCGGCAGCGATCAATTAACTGACACGCCAGGCAACAACTTCGCCCGACAACAGGTAGAATTAACCCATCGTTGTCAGAGGGAACGAAGATGAGCCAGCGCGGACTTGAAGCCCTGTTACGACCGAAATCCATTGCGGTGATCGGTGCCTCGACCCGGCCAGAACGCGCCGGTTATCTGATGATGCGTAATCTGCTGGCCGGCGGCTTTAGCGGCCCTGTGCTGCCGGTGACGCCAAAATACCAGGCCGTATGCGGCGTGCTGGCCTGGCCCGATATTGCCAGCCTGCCGCTGTCGCCCGATCTCGCCATTATCTGCACCCATGCAAAACGCAATCTTGAGCTGCTTAGCGCGCTGGGTGAACGCGGCTGTAAAGCCTGCATTATTCTCTCCGCCCCGGAAGAGCAGCTGGCCGAGCTGAAAGCCTGCGCCAGCCGCTGGCAGATCCGCCTGCTTGGTCCGAACAGCCTCGGCCTGCTGGCGCCCTGGCAGGGGCTGAATGCCAGCTTCTCGCCGGTGCCGATTACGCCGGGCAAGCTGGCGTTTATTTCGCAGTCGGCGGCGGTCTCCAACACCATTCTCGACTGGGCACAGCAGCGCCAGCTGGGCTTCTCGTGGTTTATCGCGCTCGGCGACAGCCTGGATATTGATGCCGATGACCTGCTGGACTTCCTGGCACGCGACGGCAAAACCAGCGCGATCCTGCTTTATCTCGAACATCTCAGCGACGCGCGCCGCTTTGTCTCCGCCGCCCGCAGCGCCGCCCGCAATAAACCGATTTTGGTGATCAAAAGTGGCCGCAGCCCGCAGGCTCAGCAGCTGCTGCGCACGCACGTCGGAATGGATGCCGCATGGGATGCCGCCATTCAGCGCGCCGGATTACTGCGCGTGCAGGACACTCACGAACTGTTTTCGGCAGTGGAGACGCTCAGCCATATGCGCCCGCTGCGCGGCGAACGCCTGATGATTATCAGCAACGGCGCGGCACCGGCGGCGCTGGCGCTGGATGCGCTGGATGCGCGCAACGGCAAGCTCGCCACGCTAAGTGAGCCTTTACTTACCCAGCTGAGCGCGCAGCTACCGGAAGGTATCACGCCCGGTAACCCGCTCGATCTGAAAGATGATGCAACTCCGGAACGCTATCTGCAGGCGCTCTCTCTGCTGCTCGACAGCCATGACCTCGACGCCCTGCTGATTATCCATGCGCCCAGCGCGGTAGCCCCCCCCACGCTGACCGCGCAAAAAGTGATTGAGCTGATGAAGCAGCATCCACGCGGCAAGCAGCTTACGCTGCTGACCAACTGGTGCGGCGAGTTCTCGTCCCTGGAGGCACGCCGCCTGTTTAGTGACGGCGGCATTCCCACTTACCGCACTCCGGAAGGCACCGTCACCGCGTTTATGCATATGGTGGAGTATCGCCGTAACCAGAAACAGCTGCGTGAAACGCCGGCGCTACCCGCTAACCTCACCGCCAATACCGCCGATGCGCACCGTCTGATCCAGCAAGCGCTGAGTGAAAGCGCCAGCACGCTGGATACCCATGAAGTGCAGCCGATATTGCAGGCATACGGGCTGACAACGCTGCCAACGTGGATTGCGGGCGACAGCGCTGAAGCGGTGCGTATCGCCGGACAGATTGGTTACCCGGTGGCGCTAAAGCTGCGCTCGCCGGATATTCCGCACAAGTCGGAAGTTCAGGGGGTGATGCTCTATCTGCGTAGCCCGGAAGAGGTGGAACAGGCGGCGAATGCGATTGTTGATCGCGTGCAGCTGACCTGGCCACAGGCGCGGGTGCATGGCCTGCTAGTGCAGAGTATGGCGAACCGTGCCGGGGCACAGGAGCTGCGCATTGTGGTGGAGCAGGATCCACTGTTCGGGCCGGTGATTATGCTGGGTGAAGGCGGCATAAGCTGGCAGGCCGACCGTCAGGCGGTGGTGGCCCTGCCGCCGCTCAACATGACGCTGGCGCGTTATCTGGTCATTCAGGCAATTAAGAGTGGGAAGATTCGCGGCCGTAGCGCTCTGCATCCGCTGGATGTCGCGGGACTGAGCCAAGTGCTGGTGCAGGTATCAAACCTGATTGTCGACTGTCCGGAGATTGTGCGGCTGGATATTCATCCGCTGCTGGCGAGCGGCAGTGAGTTTACCCTGCTGGACGTGACGCTCCAGCTGGCGGAATTTCACGGCGATGCCGAAGCCCGGCTGGCGATCCGCCCCTATCCACACTCGCTGGAGGAGGCGGTCGAGCTGAAGAATGGTCAGCATTGCCTGTTCCGGCCGATCCTCCCTGAGGATGAGCCGCTGCTACAGCAGTTTATCGCCCGGGTGACAAAAGAGGATCTCTACTATCGTTACTTCAGTGAGATCAATGAGTTCACCCATGACGACTTGGCGAATATGACTCAGATCGACTACGATCGGGAAATGGCGATCGTCGCGGTGCGCCAGCATAACGGCAGCGATGAGATTATTGGTGTGACCCGCGCGATTTCGGATGCCGATAATATTGATGCCGAGTTTTCCGTGCTGGTGCGCTCTGACCTGAAGGGATTAGGACTGGGCCGAAGATTGCTGGAGAAGATGATTATCTATACGCGCCAGCATGGGTTACAGCAGCTCAACGGAATTACTATGCCGGGCAACAAAGGCATGGTGACGTTAGCGCGCAAGCTGGGATTTGCGGTCGAAGTGCAGCTGGAGGAGGGTATCGTCGGGCTTTCGCTACCGCTGCAATCCGCAGAGATATTTCTTGAAAAGTAAATCTCACCCTATCCGCATCAACTAATGGTATTATTCGCGGTTAGAGTGATGATTTTATGGCAAAAGGCCATTCCATGAACAGAGAAGAAACGCACTGTGATGTTGTCTAAATTCAACCGAAACAAACACCAACAGCACCTTGCGCAACTGCCAAAAATTTCTCAGTCAGTTGCTGATTTCACCACGCTGTACTCCCCGGCGGAATTTCGCGAGACGCTGCTGGAAAAAATTGCGTCTGCGTCCCGGCGCATCTGCATCGTGGCTCTCTATCTGGAAAATGATGAGGGTGGCCGCGCCATCCTTTCTGCACTGTATGCGGCGAAAAAACAGCGCCCGGAGCTGGACATCCGCATACTGGTTGACTGGCACCGCGCCCAGCGCGGCCGCATCGGTGCAGCCGCCTGCGCCACTAACGCTGACTGGTACTGTGAGATGGCCGCGGAAAATCCCGGCTTTGCCATTCCGGTTTATGGAATCCCAGTCAATACCCGTGAAGCCCTTGGGGTGCTGCATCTCAAAGGGTCAATTATCGATGATACGCTGTTTTACACCGGCGCCAGCTTTAACGACGTCTACCTGCATCAGAAAGATAAATACCGTTACGATCGCTATCAGCTGATCGGCAACCGCGTGCTGGCCGATACCATGTTTAAATGGATCGATACCAACCTGATTCAGGCCGAAGCCGTGCATCGCCTCGACCAGGTTGAACGCCCAAAAAGCCCGGAGATTAAGAATGAAACGCGCCAGTTCCGTCAGGATCTGCGCGGTTTTGATTATCAGTTTAACGGCGATGCGAACAACGAAGAGCTGGCGGTCACCCCGCTGGTTGGGTTGGGTAAGCGCAGCCTGTTGAACAAAACCATTTTCCATCTGATGCCCTGCGCCGAACAGAAGCTGACTATCTGTACGCCGTACTTTAATCTGCCGGCTATTCTGGTGCGCAATATTATCTGGCTGCTGCGCCGGGGCAGAGAGGTGGAGATTATTGTTGGTGATAAGACCGCCAACGACTTCTATATTCCGCAAGATCAGCCGTTCAAAATTATCGGTGCGCTGCCTTATCTGTACGAGATTAATCTGCGACGCTTCCTCAGCCGTTTGCAGTATTACATCAACAGCGGGCAGCTGACGGTGCGCCTGTGGAAAGATGGTGAAAACAGCTATCACCTGAAGGGGCTGTGGGTAGATGACGAGTGGATGATGGTGACCGGTAATAACCTCAATCCGCGCGCCTGGCGCCTCGATCTCGAAAACGCGGTGCTGATCCACGATCCGCTCCAGCAGCTGACTGAACAGCGCGACCGCGAGCTGAGCCTGATCCGCGAGCACACCACGATCGTGCAGCATTTCCACGATTTGGAGAGCATCGCCGATTATCCGGTTAAAGTTCGCAAGCTCATCCGTCGCCTGCGCCGTATTCGTATCGACCGGTTAATTAGCCGCATCCTGTAAGCGACTATAATGCTCAAATCCAGCCCTGTTTTTACAGGGCTTTTTTATGGGAGTTGACGATGCGTTTTTTCCTGCTGGCGCTACTGTTAATGTGCAGCGGCTGTACTCATATGGCCCAGGATCGGTGGACCGGGCGCGATAAAGCGCAGCACTTTTTCTCATCGGCCTTTCTTTCCGCCGCGGGGAGTGCTTACGGCGAACGTCAAAACTGGAGTCCGGGCCACAGCGGCAGCTTCGGCGTGCTGTTTTCCGTCAGTCTGGGGGCGGCAAAAGAGTTTTATGACAGCCGGGAAGGCGGGAGCGGCTGGAGCTGGAAGGATTTTAGCTGGGATATAGCCGGTGCTGCCACCGGCTATGCATTATGGAATCTCGGCCAGTAACTACAGTTTCAACCCTTTGCCTCTGCGGTGCAGCATGAGCGAAACAAGGAAGGCAACGGCACCCATGGCGGAAACATACCAGAAGAAGCTGGTTTCGCTGCCGGCCGCTTTCAGCGACAGCGCCACGTACTCCGCCGAGCCACCAAACAGCGCATTCGCCACGGCATAAGACAGGCCAACCCCCAGGGCGCGCACCTCGGGCGGGAACATTTCCGCCTTGAGGATCCCGCTGATTGAGGTGTAGAAGCTGGTGATCAGCAGGGCCAGCATGACTAATGCAAAGGCCAGAACCGGACTGCTGACGGTTTGCAGCACGCTAAGGATCGGCACGGTACATACCGCAGCAAAGCCCCCGAAGATCAGCATCGAGTTGCGGCGCCCGATCTTATCCGACAGTGCGCCAATTAACGGCTGCAGCAGCATAAAGACAAACAGGGCTATCGTCATCAGCCCGCTGGCGGTCTTATGGTCCATTCCCGACGTATTCACCAGGTATTTCTGCATATAAGTGGTAAACGTGTAGAAGCTGAGTGAACCTCCGGCCGTAAAGCCCAACACCATGATAAAGGCGCGGCGGTGCTTCCACAGCCCCTTCAGCGATCCGGCATCTTTATGCCCGCGGGTTTTATCATCTGAAGTTTCATTCAGTGAACGTCGCAGGTAGAGCGCCACTATGGCCAGCGCTGCGCCAATAGCGAACGGAATGCGCCATCCCCAACTGCGCAGATCTTCATCCGACAGCACCTGCTGCAGTACCACCACCGTCAGCAAAGCCAGCAGCTGCCCGCCAATCAGAGTGACATACTGGAAGGATGCGTAGAAACCTTTGCGCCCTTCTATTGCCACTTCACTCATGTAGGTTGCACTGGTGCCGTATTCGCCCCCGACGGATAGCCCCTGGAACAGGCGCGCCAGCAGCAGCAGCACCGGCGCCCAGACGCCAATGCTTTCATAGCCCGGCAAACAGGCGATAACCAGTGAACCGAAGCACATCATGCATACGGAGATCAGCATTGACGTTTTACGCCCATGCTTATCGCCAATGTAGCCAAACAGCCAGCCGCCAATTGGCCGCATCAGGAATCCGGCAGCAAAGACGCCTGCGGTTTGTAACAGCTGTGTGGTCGGGTTGCCGCTCGGGAAGAAGATATGAGCGAAATAGAGTGAGCAGAATGAATAGACGTAAAAGTCGAACCACTCAACGAGATTGCCGGATGAGGCCCCGACGATTGCCCAGATGCGCTGGCGGGCGCTCATTGGATTCTGCGCCTGCGAATGTGTTTCGGTGATGGACTCTGCCATGTAATAACCTCGTAAGTTCTTTCCCTGCTTTAATAGCACCTAAGTTTGTTAATGTAACAGTTAACTCAAATGTGCGTTTGTTAAGAATTTGTTTTATAAGGATTGATTGTGTTTTATGTGAGCCAGCATTGATTATTACATAGTGGCAGAGAATGGCGAACAAGACCGAGGGAAGATAAAGGTAAGGGGATTCTGAAATGCAAAAAACCCCGGCCTTTCGGTCGGGGTTATTGCTTTATTTGATGCCTGGCAGTTCCCTACTCTCGCATGGGGAGGCCCCACACTACCATCGGCGCTACGGCGTTTCACTTCTGAGTTCGGCATGGGGTCAGGTGGGACCACCGCGCTAAAGCCGCCAGGCAAATTCTTTGTGCTCTGTCCTGTGTCTTTTGTGCTGATGCTGCGTTGGCCGCGCTCGTAAAGTCAGTCACATACTTCAGTATGCTCCCTCCTTTCCTTCGCTTGCCGCCTTGCCTCAGCGCAAAATACTTCGGACTTAATTCCGGTAAACAGGCTGAAAATCTCTTTTGCGTCTCTCGAACGCCACCAGAACGCTTCTGGCGTTGTAAGGTTAAGCCTCACGGGTCATTAGTACCGGTTAGCTCAACGCATCGCTGCGCTTACACACCCGGCCTATCAACGTCGTAGTCTTCAACGTCCCTTCAGGACTCTCAAGGAGTCAGGGAGAATTCATCTCGAGGCAAGTTTCGCGCTTAGATGCTTTCAGCGCTTATCTTTTCCGCACTTAGCTACCGGGCAATGCCATTGGCATGACAACCCGAACACCAGTGGTGCGTTCACTCCGGTCCTCTCGTACTAGGAGCAACCCCTCTCAATTCTCCAGCGCCCACGGCAGATAGGGACCGAACTGTCTCACGACGTTCTAAACCCAGCTCGCGTACCACTTTAAACGGCGAACAGCCGTACCCTTGGGACCTACTTCAGCCCCAGGATGTGATGAGCCGACATCGAGGTGCCAAACACCGCCGTCGATATGAACTCTTGGGCGGTATCAGCCTGTTATCCCCGGAGTACCTTTTATCCGTTGAGCGATGGCCCTTCCATTCAGAACCACCGGATCACTATGACCTGCTTTCGCACCTGCTCGAGCCGTCACTCTCGCAGTCAAGCTAGCTTATGCCATTGCACTAACCTCACGATGTCCGACCGTGATTAGCTAACCTTCGTGCTCCTCCGTTACTCTTTAGGAGGAGACCGCCCCAGTCAAACTACCCACCAGACACTGTCCCCACGCCGGATCACGGCGCCAGGTTAGAACATCAAACGTTAAAGGGTGGTATTTCAAGGTTGGCTCCACGCAGACTGGCGTCCACGCTTCAAAGCCTCCCACCTATCCTACACATCAAGGCTCAATGTTCAGTGTCAAGCTGTAGTAAAGGTTCACGGGGTCTTTCCGTCTTGCCGCGGGTACACTGCATCTTCACAGCGAGTTCAATTTCACTGAGTCTCGGGTGGAGACAGCCTGGCCATCATTACGCCATTCGTGCAGGTCGGAACTTACCCGACAAGGAATTTCGCTACCTTAGGACCGTTATAGTTACGGCCGCCGTTTACCGGGGCTTCGATCAAGAGCTTCTCCTTGCGGATAACCCCATCAATTAACCTTCCGGCACCGGGCAGGCGTCACACCGTATACGTCCACTTTCGTGTTTGCACAGTGCTGTGTTTTTAATAAACAGTTGCAGCCAGCTGGTATCTTCGACTGCCTTCAGCTCCGTCAGCAAGTGACTTCACCTAACGACAGCGTGCCTTCTCCCGAAGTTACGGCACCATTTTGCCTAGTTCCTTCACCCGAGTTCTCTCAAGCGCCTTGGTATTCTCTACCTGACCACCTGTGTCGGTTTGGGGTACGATTCGATGTTACCTGATGCTTAGAGGCTTTTCCTGGAAGCAGGGCATTTGTTACTTCAGCACCGTAGTGCCTCGTCGTCACGCCTCAGCCTTAAAGAGTTCCGGATTTGCCTGGAACTCAAGCCTACACGCTTAAACCGGGACAACCGTCGCCCGGCTAACATAGCCTTCTCCGTCCCCCCTTCGCAGTAACACCGAGTACGGGAATATTAACCCGTTTCCCATCGACTACGCCTTTCGGCCTCGCCTTAGGGGTCGACTCACCCTGCCCCGATTAACGTTGGACAGGAACCCTTGGTCTTCCGGCGAGCGGGCTTTTCACCCGCTTTATCGTTACTTATGTCAGCATTCGCACTTCTGATACCTCCAGCATGCCTCACAGCACACCTTCAACGGCTTACAGAACGCTCCCCTACCCAACAATACTTGCGTATCGCTGCCGCAGCTTCGGTGCATGGTTTAGCCCCGTTACATCTTCCGCGCAGGCCGACTCGACCAGTGAGCTATTACGCTTTCTTTAAATGATGGCTGCTTCTAAGCCAACATCCTGGCTGTCTGTGCCTTCCCACATCGTTTCCCACTTAACCATGACTTTGGGACCTTAGCTGGCGGTCTGGGTTGTTTCCCTCTTCACGACGGACGTTAGCACCCGCCGTGTGTCTCCCGTGATAACATTCTTCGGTATTCGCAGTTTGCATCGGGTTGGTAAGCCGGGATGGCCCCCTAGCCGAAACAGTGCTCTACCCCCGAAGATGAGTTCACGAGGCGCTACCTAAATAGCTTTCGGGGAGAACCAGCTATCTCCCGGTTTGATTGGCCTTTCACCCCCAGCCACAAGTCATCCGCTAATTTTTCAACATTAGTCGGTTCGGTCCTCCAGTTAGTGTTACCCAACCTTCAACCTGCCCATGGCTAGATCACCGGGTTTCGGGTCTATACCCTGCAACTTAACGCCCAGTTAAGACTCGGTTTCCCTGCGGCTCCCCTATACGGTTAACCTTGCTACAGAATATAAGTCGCTGACCCATTATACAAAAGGTACGCAGTCACACCACGAAGGTGCTCCCACTGCTTGTACGTACACGGTTTCAGGTTCTGTTTCACTCCCCTCGCCGGGGTTCTTTTCGCCTTTCCCTCACGGTACTGGTTCACTATCGGTCAGTCAGGAGTATTTAGCCTTGGAGGATGGTCCCCCCATATTCAGACAGGATGTCACGTGTCCCGCCCTACTCATCGAACTCACAGCGAGTGCATTTTTGTGTACGGGAGTATCACCCTGTACCCTGCGACTTTCCAGACGCTTCCACTAATGCACAAGCTGATTCAGGTTCTGGGCTGTTCCCCGTTCGCTCGCCGCTACTGGGGGAATCTCGGTTGATTTCTTTTCCTCGGGGTACTTAGATGTTTCAGTTCCCCCGGTTCGCCTCATGCCACTATGTATTCATGACATGATAGTGTGACGTATCACACTGGGTTTCCCCATTCGGGTATCGTCGGTTATTGCGGTTCATATCACCTTACCGACGCTTATCGCAGATTAGCACGCCCTTCATCGCCTCTGACTGCCTAGGCATCCACCGTGTACGCTTAGTCGCTTAACCTCACAACCCACAAGCGTCCCGAAGGACGGTATGCTGTCGTGAGCATTTGAGAGACTCGAACGCATCGTTAACTTCATTCTTATTACGGAGAATGAATACGACGCGTCGTTTCAATTTTCAGCTTGTTCCGGATTGTTAAAGAGCATAATACTTCGCAGCATGCTGTTATCCAGCACACTCTGAAGTATTTTATTTAGAAAAACAGTATGGTGGAGCTAAGCGGGATCGAACCGCTGACCTCCTGCGTGCAAGGCAGGCGCTCTCCCAGCTGAGCTATAGCCCATACAGTCTTACAGAAACCTTTACTACCATTACATTCCAAAGAAGAAATGTAATTTGTGCTCAGGCAAGGCATGCAGGAGGGAAGTTTACGTTGGTAAACGACCGAGTGCATAACGCCGCATGAGTGCAAATTTGGTAGGCCTGAGTGGACTTGAACCACCGACCTCACCCTTATCAGGGGTGCGCTCTAACCACCTGAGCTACAAGCCTGTAGAGGTTTTTCTGCTCGTTACTTTTTCATCAGACAATCTGTGTGGACACTACGCGGGAAGGTATCTTCAGGTAAGGAGGTGATCCAACCGCAGGTTCCCCTACGGTTACCTTGTTACGACTTCACCCCAGTCATGAATCACAAAGTGGTAAGCGCCCTCCCGAAGGTTAAGCTACCTACTTCTTTTGCAACCCACTCCCATGGTGTGACGGGCGGTGTGTACAAGGCCGGGAACGTATTCACCGTAGCATTCTGATCTACGATTACTAGCGATTCCGACTTCACGGAGTCGAGTTGCAGACTCCGATCCGGACTACGACGCACTTTATGAGGTCCGCTTGCTCTCGCGAGGTCGCTTCTCTTTGTATGCGCCATTGTAGCACGTGTGTAGCCCTGGCCGTAAGGGCCATGATGACTTGACGTCATCCCCACCTTCCTCCGGTTTATCACCGGCAGTCTCCTTTGAGTTCCCACCATTACGTGCTGGCAACAAAGGATAAGGGTTGCGCTCGTTGCGGGACTTAACCCAACATTTCACAACACGAGCTGACGACAGCCATGCAGCACCTGTCTCACGGTTCCCGAAGGCACTAAGGCATCTCTGCCAAATTCCGTGGATGTCAAGGCCAGGTAAGGTTCTTCGCGTTGCATCGAATTAAACCACATGCTCCACCGCTTGTGCGGGCCCCCGTCAATTCATTTGAGTTTTAACCTTGCGGCCGTACTCCCCAGGCGGTCGACTTAACGCGTTAGCTCCGGAAGCCACGCCTCAAGGGCACAACCTCCAAGTCGACATCGTTTACGGCGTGGACTACCAGGGTATCTAATCCTGTTTGCTCCCCACGCTTTCGCACCTGAGCGTCAGTCTTTGTCCAGGGGGCCGCCTTCGCCACCGGTATTCCTCCAGATCTCTACGCATTTCACCGCTACACCTGGAATTCTACCCCCCTCTACAAGACTCTAGCCTGCCAGTTTCGAATGCAGTTCCCAGGTTGAGCCCGGGGATTTCACATCCGACTTGACAGACCGCCTGCGTGCGCTTTACGCCCAGTAATTCCGATTAACGCTTGCACCCTCCGTATTACCGCGGCTGCTGGCACGGAGTTAGCCGGTGCTTCTTCTGCGGGTAACGTCAATCGACGAAGCTATTAACTTCATCGCCTTCCTCCCCACTGAAAGTACTTTACAACCCGAAGGCCTTCTTCATACACGCGGCATGGCTGCATCAGGCTTGCGCCCATTGTGCAATATTCCCCACTGCTGCCTCCCGTAGGAGTCTGGACCGTGTCTCAGTTCCAGTGTGGCTGGTCATCCTCTCAGACCAGCTAGGGATCGTCGCCTAGGTGAGCCGTTACCCCACCTACTAGCTAATCCCATCTGGGCACATCCGATGGTGTGAGGCCCGAAGGTCCCCCACTTTGGTCCGAAGACGTTATGCGGTATTAGCTACCGTTTCCAGTAGTTATCCCCCTCCATCGGGCAGTTTCCCAGACATTACTCACCCGTCCGCCACTCGTCACCCAAGAGCAAGCTCTCTGTGCTACCGTTCGACTTGCATGTGTTAGGCCTGCCGCCAGCGTTCAATCTGAGCCATGATCAAACTCTTCAATTAAAAGTTCGATTTGCTGAAACAAGTTCAGCGGTGCTCATCTGTAAAACGTCATAATGAATTTCATTATGTGTTCACTCGTGAGGCTTGATATTTTTTACGTCCGGAGACGTTGATATCAATCCTGCGAGTGCCCACACAGATTGTCTGATAAATTGTTAAAGAGCGTTGCGAGCAGTGCCGGGGCTTCCTGTCGCGAGGTGGCGTATATTACGCTTTCCTCCTTCGGAGTCAACTTCTTTTTGAGAAGTTTTTCCGGCGATTCAGAACTTCCTGAACCTCTTAACACGCTGGCCTGTAAGCCGTTGTTCCGTGTCAGTGGAGGCGCAGTATAGGGATTTTCTGGAGAGTGGCAAGGGCAAATCGCAAAAAACTTTTCAAGCGCTCACTTTCCAGGCAAAAGACCCTTTAAGGCCCGTTTTTTGCCTCTTTAATAAACAAAAATGGGCCAGAGGCCCATTTTTGTCACTTACCGTTATTACTGATGTGCGACGATGATATCGTTTTCCACATCCATTTGGATGGTTTTGCCCGGCACTAACTCTCCGGACAAAATCTGCTGCGCCAGCGGATTCTCTATCTGCTGCTGAATCGCACGTTTCAGCGGCCTTGCCCCGTAAACCGGGTCGTAACCATTCTCCGCCAGTTTCTGCAATGCTGCTTCTGAGATATGCAGTTCATAACCGCGCTCTTCGAGGCGCTGATAAAGACGCGTCAGCTGAATGCGTGCAATAGAGGCAATATGCTGCTCGCCCAGCGGGTGGAACACCACCAGCTCATCAATACGGTTGATGAACTCAGGGCGGAAGCTTTGGCTGACAACGGCCATCACCATCTCTTTCATCGCATCGTAACTCAGCGCGCCGAAACGCTCCTGAATCAGGTCGGAACCGAGGTTCGAAGTCATGATTACCACGGTGTTACGGAAATCGACCGTTCTACCCTGGCCATCCGTCAGGCGACCGTCATCCAGTACCTGCAGCAGAATGTTAAACACATCCGGATGCGCCTTCTCGACTTCATCCAGCAGGATCACCGAATAAGGACGACGACGAACCGCTTCTGTCAGGTAACCACCCTCTTCATATCCGACGTAGCCGGGAGGAGCACCAACCAGACGCGAGACAGAGTGTTTTTCCATAAACTCGGACATATCAATGCGCACCATGGCATCGTCACTGTCGAACATAAAATTCGCCAGCGCTTTGCAGAGCTCAGTTTTACCCACCCCGGTTGGACCGAGGAACAGGAATGAACCGATCGGGCGGTTAGGATCGGCCAGGCCTGCACGGCTGCGGCGAATCGCATTTGAAACCGCTTCAACCGCTTCATTCTGACCAATCACCCGCGTATGCAGCTGCTGTTCCATACGCAGCAGCTTGTCGCGCTCACCTTCCATCATGCGGTCCACTGGGATGCCGGTCCAGCGCGCCAGTACGTCGGCAATTTCGACGTCGGTCACGCGGTTACGCAACAGGCGCATGGTTTTGCCTTCAGACTGAGTGGCGCTCTCCAGCTGTTTTTCCAACTCTGGAATTTTACCGTACTGCAGTTCTGACATCTGGGCCAGGTCGCCCTGACGGCGCGCCTGCTCCATCGCCAGCTTGGCATTTTCCAGCTCTGTCTTGATATGCTGAGTACCGGACAGAGAGGCTTTCTCCGCCTTCCACTCTTCTTCCAGCTCTGAATACTCGCGCTCTTTCTGGCTCAGCTCAGCTTCCAGCATATCCAGACGCTTGATGCTGGCATCGTCAGACTCTTTCTTCAGCGCCTGCTGCTCCAGCTTGAGCTGGATAATCCGGCGCTCCAAACGGTCCAGTGATTCCGGCTTTGAGTCAATCTGCATACGGATGCTTGAAGCAGCTTCATCGATCAGGTCGATGGCTTTGTCCGGCAGCTGGCGGTCAGCAATATAGCGGTGCGACAGGGTTGCGGCCGCCACAATTGCCGGGTCGGTGATCTGCACATGGTGATGCAGCTCATAGCGCTCTTTCAGCCCGCGCAGAATAGCGATGGTGTCTTCCACGCTCGGCTCGGCAACAAACACTTTCTGGAAACGACGCTCCAGCGCGGCATCCTTCTCTATATACTGACGATACTCATCCAGCGTAGTGGCGCCCACGCAGTGCAGCTCACCGCGTGCCAAGGCCGGTTTCAGCATATTACCGGCATCCATTGCGCCGTCGGCTTTACCGGCGCCGACCATGGTATGCAGCTCGTCAATAAACAGAATGACGTTCCCTTCCTGTTTCGCCAGGTCGCTCAATACTGCTTTCAGGCGCTCTTCGAACTCACCGCGGTACTTGGCCCCGGCAATCAATGCACCCATGTCCAGCGACAGAACGCGGCGGCCTTTCAGCCCTTCCGGCACTTCGCCATTGATAATGCGCTGCGCCAGCCCTTCCACGATCGCGGTTTTACCCACGCCTGGCTCACCGATCAGCACCGGGTTATTTTTGGTACGGCGCTGCAGAACCTGAATCGTACGGCGGATCTCCTCGTCACGGCCGATGACAGGGTCAAGTTTGCCCAGCTCAGCACGCTCGGTCAGATCGATGGTGTATTTCTTTAATGCCTGGCGCTGATCTTCAGCTCCCTGGTCGTTCACGCTATCGCCTCCACGCATCTGGTCTATGGCTTTGGTTAGCTTGTCGCTGGTTGCTCCGGCAGATTTCAATAAATCAGCCAGCGAACCACGCGAATCGAGCGCCGCCAGAACGAATAATTCTGATGAGATAAAGTTGTCGCCGCGCTTCTGCGCCAGCTTGTCGCACAGATTAAGTACCCGCACCAGGTCAGCAGACGGCTGAACATCACCCTCGGTACCTTCCACCTGCGGCAGGCGGCTGAGTGCTTGTTCAATCGCGTTACGCAGGGACGAAACGTCCACGCTGGCTGAAGTCAGTAAAGGGCGAACGGACCCACCTTCCTGAGTGAGCAGTGCGCTCATCAGATGCAGAGGTTCAATGAATTGGTTGTCGTGGCCAAGAGCCAGTGACTGGGCGTCGGCGAGTGCCAGTTGGAATTTGTTAGTAAGACGATCCAGACGCATAATTTCCCCCTATCAGGTCAAGTTGCTACTGGAGATTAAATGAGGTCATCCCTCAAATTTTTCAAGGTTAATGACCTGACATTTTGGAGAAAAAAACATCAATCCGGACCGTCTTATCGCGCTAGGTTATATCAGCCAGATCAAACTTGCCATACGGCCGGTGACGCCATCGCGTCGGAAGGAGAAAAATTGCTCAGCCTGAGTATGGGTACATTGGCCGCCACCCCAGACCTGGCGCACTCCGCAGGCCTGTAGCCGCTGTTTTGCCAGCAGCCATAAATCCGCATAAAACTTTTCGCCTGCCGGGCGGAAAGCTGCTGAATCGCCTGGATTTTGCGCAATGAACGCCTCGCACACCTCCGGGCCAACCTCAAATGCATCGGGGCCAATCGCCGGACCAAGCCAGACAGAAATCTCAGCAGGGGAAGCCGAAAAAGCGTTTAAGGTCTCCTCCAGCACGCCATTACACAGACCGCGCCAGCCAGCATGAGCAGCCGCCACTTCCTGACCATCCTGCGAACAGAACAGCACCGGAAGACAGTCAGCCGTCATCACCGCGCACACGACGCCCGGCGTACGGGTATAGGCCGCATCCGCACGCAGTGAAGCGGGAGTCTGCCAGCTGAGCGGCAAAACGTCCGTACCGTGAACCTGTTCCAGCCATTGCGGCATCGAAGGCAGATCGCCCAGCTCAAGCAGCCTCTGGCGATTCACCCGCACGTGCTCAGGGTCATCACCGACGTGATCGCCAAGATTAAGGCTGTTCCACGGCGCCTGACTGACGCCACCTTTGCGCGTACTGCTGCACGCGCGAACGTTAACGGGAACCGACCAGTTCGGTACAATCAGGCTCATTACCAGTCCATCTGCTCTTTGAACTCTTCGGTATCGGCCTTCAGGGCATTGATCAGGTCGACCATATCCTGCGGCAGCGGCGCATGCCATTCCATCTCAATCCCGGTGATCGGATGGTAAAGGCGCAGCATGGTGGCGTGCAGTGCCTGGCGGTCAAAGCCTCGCAGCGTACCGATAAAGGCTTCTGATGCACCTTTAGGCGGACGCGGGCGGCCACCGTATAACGGATCGCCCACCAGCGGATGATTAATATGTGACATATGCACACGGATCTGGTGCGTACGTCCGGTTTCCAGGCGCAGGCGCAGACGCGTGTGCGCGCGGAAATGCTCCATAATACGATAGTGCGTAGTAGCCGGTTTACCCATCGGATGAACGGCCATATGGGTACGCTTGGTCGAATGGCGGCTGATCGGCTCGTTAACCGTTCCGCCCGCCGTCATGCGACCAATTGCCACGGCTTCATATTCACGGGTGAATTCACGCAGCTGCAGAGACTCCACCAGGTGAGTCTGGGCAGGAACCGTTTTCGCCACGACCATCAGACCAGTAGTGTCTTTATCAAGGCGGTGAACGATGCCCGCGCGCGGCACATCGGCAATCGCCGGGAAATGATGCAGCAAAGCATTTAGCACCGTGCCATCCGGATTACCGGCGCCAGGGTGCACCACCAGATCGCGTGGCTTGTTGATCACCAGAATATCGTCATCTTCATAGACGATATTGAGTGGGATGTCCTGCGCCTCCCAGCGAGCTTCCTCTTCGATCTCTGCATCGATGACGATTTGCTCACCGCCGAGCACTTTTTCCTTGGGTTTGTCGATAATTGCACCGTTTACGGTGACGCGACGGTCCAGAATCCACTCTTTTATGCGAGAACGTGAATAATCAGGGAACAATTCGGCCAAAGCCTGATCTAACCGTTGTCCGAGTTGCGATTCGGATACCGTTGCGTTGAGTTTTACTTGTTGTGCCATAAATAAACAGCTTCTTCGTTAACGTTGGGTTTTCACGGCGATGCCGTTTAATATAATGTGCTATCGTACCTGGTCACTACCGGAGGCTTAACGGACAGCTTCCTGAATAACACTCTGAGGATAAGCAAATCGTCATGACGCGTATGAAATATCTGGTGGCTGCAGCCACGTTGAGCCTGGCATTAGCTGGATGTTCCGGCTCCAAGGATGTGGTGCCAGACAGCCCACCTTCCGAGATTTATGCCACTGCCCAGCAAAAACTGCAGGACGGTAACTTTAAAGGAGCAATAACGCAACTGGAAGCGCTCGATAACCGCTATCCATTCGGCCCTTACTCCCAGCAAGTTCAGCTAGACCTGATCTACGCTTACTATAAAAATGCCGATTTGCCGCTGGCGCAGGCCGCTATCGACCGCTTTATGCGCCTGAACCCGACCCATCCGAACATTGATTACGTGATCTATATGCGTGGCCTGACGGACATGGCGCTGGATGACAGCGCATTGCAGGGCTTTTTTGGTATCGACCGCTCAGACCGCGATCCAACCCATGCGCGTGATGCATTCAAAGACTTCTCGCAGCTGCTGCGTGGCTATCCAAACAGCCAGTATGCGACGGATGCACGCAAGCGCCTGGTGTTCCTGAAAGATCGCCTGGCGAAATATGAGCTATCCGTGGCGGAATTCTACACTAAACGCGAGGCATATGTCGCTGTGGTTAACCGTGTAGAGCAAATGCTGAAAGATTACCCGGATACTCAGGCAACCCGAACAGCTCTGCCACTGATGGAAAATGCTTACCGTCAGCTGCAGTTGAACGCGGAAGCCGAGCGTGTAGCAAAAATCATTGCCGTTAATCAGGCCTGATTCTGACGCAATAAAAAAGGCAGCCTGCGGGCTGCCTTTTTTTTAACTAAAAACCCAGCTGAACGCCAAATTTCCTGTCCGGTTAACCCATCAACCATGCCAGTTAACATGCCCGCGTACAACCCCTGAAACGCCATTTACCTGCCCTGCTCGCAATTTTTGTACACTTGACAAAAAGTGACAAAAAAAACGTGATCTTTATCACACATTTATCGATTTTACGCGCTATGCTGGACCTACCAAGACGGAAATGACAGAGAGGTAAGCACTATGGTTCTGAACATTACCAGTAAACAAATGGAAATTACTCCGGCAATTCGCCAGCATGTCGAAGACCGTCTAGCCAAGCTCGAAAAGTGGCAAACCCACCTGATAAACCCGCACATTGTTCTTTCGAAGGAGCCGAAGGAGTTTGTTGCCGATGCGAACATTAACACGCCCAACGGTCCGCTGATTGCCAGTGCCAAACATGAAGATATGTATACCGCAATCAATGACCTGATCAACAAACTGGAGCGTCAGCTGAACAAGGTTCAGCATAAAGGCGAAGCGCGCCGCGCTAACGCCAGCGTGAAAGACCTCAGCGTGGTTGAGGCTGACGAAGAATAAATTCGTTAAAACGAGGATAACGCGCCTGCGGGCGCGTTTTTTATTGACAGAAGGAAATTGCAGCGGTTACTTTAACCTTTCAAGACACAGTGGATACCCCAATGAAATCAGCTCCGTTTTTCTTCGCATTCTTTTTTACCTTCCCCTGACTGGGAGGCAATTCGTCGTGTGAGAATGAATGCGAAGACGAACAATAAAGCCTCCCAACCGGGAGGCTTTTTTTTTAGCGAAATCTGGACAGGTAGCACATATGAACTCCGAAAACCCTTTGCTTGCTCTGCGCGGTAAGATCAGCGCACTGGACGAACAACTGTTGTCGCTGCTGGCACAGCGCCGTGCGCTGGCGGTAGAAGTTGCCGAGGCCAAAATGGCCACGCACCGCCCGATCCGTGACATCGACCGCGAGCGCGATCTGCTCGAACATCTGATCACCCTGGGTAAAGGCCACAAGCTGGATGCTCATTACATCACGCGCCTGTTCCAGCAAATTATTGAAGACTCCGTTTTGACCCAGCAGGCGCTGCTGCAAAAACAGCTGAACAATACTAACCCGCATTCGGCACGCATCGCCTTCCTTGGGCCAAAAGGTTCATATTCTCACCTGGCATCACGCCACTATGCCGCCCGCCATTTCGACAGCTTTATTGAGAGCGGCTGCCTGAAGTTCCACGATATCTTTAATCAGGTCGAAACCGGCCAGGCAGATTACGCGGTGCTGCCGGTGGAGAATACCACCTCGGGCTCCATTACCGATGTGTATGACCTGCTGCAGCAGACCAGCCTGTCTATCGTGGGTGAAATTACTATCCCTATCGACCACTGCGTGCTGGTATCCGGCAATACCACGCTGCAGGAAATCGAAACGGTTTACAGTCATCCACAGCCTTTCCAGCAGTGCAGCCAGTTTGTTAACCGCTATCCGCACTGGAAAATTGAGTACACCGAAAGCACCGCAGCCGCGATGGAAAAAGTGGCCGCGATGAACTCACCCAAAGTCGCCGCTCTGGGCAGTGAAGCCGGTGGCGAGCTTTACAGCCTTCAGGTGCTGGAGCGTAATCTGGCCAACCAGCGTCAAAACATCACCCGGTTTATTGTGCTGGCGCGCAAGCCGATTGAAGTGTCGCTCCAGGTTCCAGCCAAAACCACGCTGATTATGGCCACTGGCCAGCAGGCGGGTGCGCTGGTTGAAGCCCTGCTGGTATTGCGCAAGCACAATCTGACCATGAGCAAGCTGGAGTCGCGCCCAATTAACGGCAACCCGTGGCAGGAGATGTTTTACATCGACTTCCAGGGCAACCTGCGCAATGACGACGTGCAGGAAGCGCTGCGCGAGTTGGCCCCAATCACCCGCTCGCTGAAAGTGCTTGGCTGCTATCCGGGCGAGAACGTAGTCGCCGTCGACCCGCAGTAAACCGCCAGCCGCCAGCCCGATGCCGGCTGGCGGCTTTTCCCTAATCCCAGAGAATCGATTTCCCTGCCGCGCCGATCGCTATATCATTAGGTATACAACGAACAACAGGCGTTTATTATGATCCCGCTGTCACGGCTTTTTTATGTCGTTTTTCTCACCATCCTGCTCCCCTTTTCCGCACTGGCGGCGCGCCAGGTCACTGACCAGCTTGGGCGCAAGGTAATCATTCCCGATCGCGTTGACCGCGTGGTTGTCCTGCAACACCAAACGCTCAACCTGCTGGTACAGCTTGATGCCACCAGCAAAATGGTCGGGATCCTCGGCAACTGGAAACAGCAGCTGGGGGACGGCTATGCCCGGCTGGTCCCGCAGCTGAATCGCATTCCCGCTCTGGGCGATCTGACCCATGTTGACCTGGAAAAACTGGTCGCGCTGGATCCGCAGGTGGTGTTTGTCACCAACTACGCGCCGCAGGAGATGATTGACCAGATCCAGGATCTCGGTATTGCCGTGGTCGCCATCTCGCTACGCAGCGACACCCGGCAGGCAGCTCAGCTGAATCCACAGTTGCATAATGAGGAGCAGGCCTACAACGACGGGCTTAAACAGGGTATTCGCCTGATTGGCGACGTGGTTAACCGCCAGCCTCAGGCAGAGAAGCTTATTGCGGCGACTTTCAGTCAGCGCCAGCAGGTAGCCGAACGGCTGCAAACCGTGCCGCAGGCGCAGCGTATCCGCGTTTATATGGCGAATCCTGACCTGACGACCTACGGTTCCGGTAAATATACCGGGCTGTTGATGGCGCATGCCGGGGCGCTGAACGTCGCGGCCGCTACGGTTAAGGGCTATAAGCAGGTATCAATGGAGCAGATTCTGGCATGGAACCCACAGGTGATATTCGTGCAGGATCGCTACCCACAGGTCATTAATGAAATTAATCAGCAGCCGGTCTGGCAGACGGTTGATGCGGTAAAAAATCATCGCGTGTATCTGATGCCGGAATACGCAAAGGCCTGGGGTTACCCGATGCCGGAAGCGATGGCGCTGGGCGAGCTGTGGATGGCGAAGAAACTTTATCCGCAAAAGTTTGACGATATTAATATGCAGCAGCAGGCTGACAGCTGGTATCAACGCTTCTACCGCACGCACTATCATGGAAGTAACTAAAAATAAAATGGGGAACGTTTCTGGTCCCCCTCTACGGCGGAGCAGCGCTTAAACTCGCGGGACGACCGGAAAAAAGGGTCGTCCCCTGGGGTTGGGCTACGCTCTGCTGTCGTTAGCCTGACGCAGCAGCGTGCGGCTTTCCGCCTGGAAGCGTTTAGCGTAGTCGCCAAACCAGTGTTCCACGCGGCGGAAGCTGTCAATAAATGCCTGCTTATCGCCATGCTCCAGCAGCTTAATCGCCTCGCCAAAGCGCTGATAATATCGCTTAATCAGCGCAAGGTTGCTTTCCGACGACATAATGATGTCAGCATAAAGCTGCGGGTCCTGCGCAAACAGCCGCCCGACCATCGCCAGCTCCAGACGGTAAATCGGTGACGAGAGCGCCAGTAACTGCTCCAGCTGCACGTTCTCTTCGGCCAGGTGCAGACCATAGGCAAAGGTCGCAAAGTGGCGCAGCGCCTGAATAAACGCCATATTTTGATCGTGCTCCACCGCGCTGATGCGGTGCAGGCGTGCGCCCCAAACCTGAATCTGTTCGAGGAACCACTGGTAGGCTTCCGGCTGGCGGCCATCGCACCAGACCACAACCTGCTTAGCCAGGCTGCCGCTGTCCGGCCCAAACATCGGGTGCAAGCCCAATACCGGGCCAGAGTGTGCTGCCAGCATCGCCTGCAGCGGTTTATTCTTCACCGAAGCGAGATCAACCAGAATGCAGTCCGGCGCCAGCGGCGGCAGTTCGCCAATCACCTGCTCGGTGAGGTGGATAGGCACGCTGATAATCACCATCCCGGCATTCGCCAGCATCGCCTCAGCATTGTCCCAGTCCCCTTTGTCGAGGATCTGCACCTGGTAACCGGAGAGCGTGAGCATCTTTTCAAACAGCCGCCCCATCTGCCCTTTACCGCCGACGATCACCACCGGACGCAGCTCAGGACACAGGGTTTTAAAGCCCTTATCATTTTCACTGGTGTAGGATTCACGCATCACGCGGCGCAGCACATCTTCGATCAGGTCCGGCGGCACGCCAAGCTTTTCAGCCTCGGCGCGGCGCGAGGCCAGCATCGTGGCCTCACGTTCCGGGACATAAATCGGTAATCCGTAGCGGCTCTTCACCTCGCCCACTTCCGCTACCAGCTCCAGCCGTTTTGCCAGCAGGTCCAGCAGCGCTTTATCCACTTCGTCGATTTGATCGCGTAGCGCGGTCAGTTCAGCCACCATAACTCGTTAATCCTCTTGCGACAGACGCGCCGCCAGCACTCCGTTCAGATCCTGATGAATTTCACGCAGCAGGCTTTCGGTGGTTTCCCAGTTGATGCAGGCATCGGTGACGGAAACCCCGTAGCGCATATCACTGCGCGGCTGCTCGGAAGACTGATTGCCTTCGTGAATGTTACTTTCCAGCATCAGGCCGATAATAGAGCGGTTGCCATCTTTGATCTGCGCAACCGCAGACTCGGCAACGCCCGACTGGCGACGGAAATCTTTATTAGAATTGCCATGACTGCAATCTATCATCAAGGCGGGGCGGAGTCCCGCCTGCTGCATCTCTTTTTCACACTGCGCCACGTCTTCCGGGCCGTAGTTAGGCTTTTTACCACCGCGCAGGATCACATGCCCGTCCGGGTTGCCCTGAGTCTGTAACAGGCACACCTGCCCTGCCTGATTGATACCGACAAAGCGGTGTGGCATGGCCGCAGCGCGCATGGCGTTAATCGCGGTACCCAGGCTGCCGTCGGTGCCGTTTTTGAAGCCAACCGGCATTGACAGGCCAGAAGCCATTTCGCGGTGCGTCTGGGATTCAGTGGTACGGGCGCCAATCGCAGACCAGCTGAACAGATCCCCCAGGTACTGTGGGCTGTTTGGATCCAGCGCTTCGGTTGCCAGCGGCAGGCCCATCTCCACCAGATTGAGCAGCAGCTGGCGCGCAATATGCAGGCCGGCTTCCATATCAAAGGTGTTATCCATATGGGGATCGTTGATCAGCCCTTTCCAGCCCACGGTGGTACGTGGCTTTTCAAAGTAGACGCGCATCACGATGTACAGCTGATCGCCAACCTGATCCGCCAGCGCTTTCAGGTCACGCGCATAGGCGAGAGCCGCTTCGGTATCGTGAATGGAACACGGACCGCACACCACCAGCAGGCGATGATCTTTCCCGCTGATGATGTCAGAAATAGTCTGGCGTGAAGCGGCAATCTGCCCCTCCAGCACGCTATTCAGCGGGAACTGCTTTTTCAGTTCTTCCGGGGTAATCAGCACCTGTTCGTTGGCAATATGTACATTATTCAGCGCATCTTTTTGCATGATCGTCATCCTGGCAATTCGTTAATAGGGATCCTCAGCGAGGTTGAAATCAACTGTACCAGAATGCGTACATAACACAACAGCACTATGTACACAATTATTACCACCTTCGTTAAAAAACCATAAAATCACTCATTTAAACTATATAAAACAATGTATTGAATAATACAAATCATGAAAGCAGGATGTACATATAAGTTTACATTGCAGCATCAGTATTGAAAAATACCAATAATTTCCGTTACCTGCGCGACCCTCAGGATCTATACTCAGCCTCACTCAGGGAAAAGAACAGGAGCCGAGCGTGAATTTAGTCATTCGCCCCTTTGCAGAGCACGATGCTACCGCCTTTGCGAGTGCGGTTAATCACTCTCTGGATACGCTGATCCCATGGATGGCGTGGGCACATGAGGATTATCGGGAGGAAGAGGCCCGTCAGTGGTTCCGCTATACCCATCTGCAACGTCAACAGGGCACTGCCGACGAGCTGGGCCTGTTTGCAGAAGATGGTCGCCTGCTGGGCGGCGCGGGGATACGCTATCCGGCTGGCGCGGAGAGCCCGGCGGCGCTCGGCTACTGGGTGCGCAGCAGCGAACAGCGTAAGGGAATTGCCCGCAGCGCCGTAAAATGGCTGGTTGAACGGGCGTTCTCCCAGCCGGATATCGACGTCATTGAGATCCTTGCCGCTGAAACCAACCTTGCCAGCCGTGCTGTCGCGGTAAGTGCCGGCGCGGAATTAGTCGCTGTGCGTTACGGGTTAATCGTGCTGAACAGCGGCCCGGTCAATACCGCCATCTACCACCTTCGCCGCCCGCATTAGCGCGCTGAGCGATTGTCGCTGCTGCCCCTGCGCATCGATGTTCTGCGGGGACAGCCAGTCAGTCAGCACCTTGTCGATTGCTGGCCATTCGCCATCAATAATGGAAAACCAGTCGGAGTCACGCGTACGCCCTTTACGTGCCATCATCTGGCGGAAAGTGCCCTCCCAGGTGAACCCTAAGCGTAGCGCCGCGTTGCGCGATGGCAGATTCAGCGCATCACACTTCCACTCACAGCGGCGATAGCCGAGGTCAAAAGTGTGCTTAATCATCAGCCACAGGGCTTCAGTGCCGATCACTGTGCGCTTCATAAATGGCGACCAGGTGACCCCCCCGATCTCCAGCGATCCATTAACCGGGTCGATGCGCATATAGGAAACCAGTCCTACCGGAATTTCGCGCTGCGTACAGAAGATGGTAAAGGTGACAAAGGTTTTCTCCGCGGCCCGCTGCTCGAGCCAGATATGAAAATCAGCCAGGGTTTCCGGGCGTTCTTCCGTTAAATAGGTCCAGTCGCGGCCATCGGGAGCCGAAGCATAAGCGGCATAAAGGCCAGCCGCATCCCGGGCGGCATCAAGCGGTTCCAGGCGGCAAAAGCGGCCGGTTAGCGCCTGTGGAGTGGGAATAGCGACGGGCTGCCAGTCCGGCAGTGCTGCGCCAATGGGCTGTCCAACTGATTGATACGCTGTGTCACATCTCTCTCCTTGCGTGCGGTAGACACCCAGCATACGAATAACCTGCGGTGCTTGCCAGCGTGAAACCGTTGCAGTAGCATCCTTTTTTACCTGCACAGGAAACGACAATGACTTACCTTCGTTTAGCTCTGGTTGGCGACTACCGTCCCGATGCCGTTGCGCATCAGGCCATCCCCCTGGCCATTTCCCTGGCTGCGCAAGCCCTTAATCTCGACGTTACCCCACAATGGCTACCCACTGAAACCCTGACCGACCGCAGCATGTTGCAGGATTTTGATGCCATCTGGCTGGTGCCGGGCAGCCCGTATCACAGCGATGATGCCGCGTTTATGACGATTACTTATGCGCGAGAGAACAACGTGCCGTTTCTCGGTTCCTGCGCCGGATTTCAGTACGCTATTGTGGAATATGCGCGCAATGTGATGGGCTGGACCGATGCCGGCCATGCCGAAACGGCCAGCGGGGGGCGACTGGTTATTGCGCCGCTGAGCTGTTCGCTGGTCGAGAAAAACGGGGATATTTTGATTAAGCCCGACACGCTGCTGGCGCGGGCCTATGGCAAATCTGAGATAACTGAGGGCTATCACTGTAATTTTGGCGTGAACCCGGATTTTGTTGTCGAGCTGAGCGGCTACCCACTACGCCTCAGCGCGCACGATCGTGATGGCGATGTGCGCGCGATGGAGCTCCCGGGGCATAAGTTTTTCGCCGCCACGCTGTTCCAGTCCGAGCGCGCCGCGCTGCGCCATGAGCTGTCACCACTGCTGGTTGAGCTGCTGCGCGCAGCAAGCCAGTAATCAATTGAGGCGGGCACGGGTCCCGCCTCAGATTATCCGCCGACATTGAGCGGCGTGATCCCCCGCCGACTGCGCCGTTCAAAATAGAGAGAGATGGCTCCCCCGCTGACCACCAGCCCCGCGCCGATCATTGTTGCCGACTGCGGCAAGGTGTCCCAGAACAGATAGCCGATAAACACCGACCAGAGTAGCGTAGTGTAGTCAAAGGGTGCCAGCAGCGAGGCATCGGCATATTTCAGGCTCAGCGTCAGCAGGATCTGCGTTATCCCGCCTAATAATCCGCATCCCAGCAGCAACATCAGCTGCCTGCCGTTGGGTAGCGACCAGCCAAAACCCAGGGTCAACAGCGAGGTCAGCGTGGTGGTAATGGCAAACCAGAAGGCAATTGCGCCGGGTTTTTCAATCCCGTTGAGGTAGCGGATCTGAATTGAGGCACCGGCGATGCACACCGCCGCCAGCAGTGCCAGGATCATGCCCAGCGTAGACAGCCAGCTAAGCGTGCTGAATGCCCCTTCTCTTGCAAAGAATAGCTGCCCGGACATCATCACGATGATCCCGGCAAACCCGGCAATGACCGCGACCAGCGGTGATACTTCACCTTCTCCCGCAGGAAGAGTGCCGCCATGACCACCGTGATGAGCGGCGCGGCATAATTAATCGCGGTGACCTCAGTCAGCGAGATATACAGCAGTGCCAGATAGCTGAAATACAACCCCCCTGTACCGGCCAGCCCGCGCAGGAAGTGTCCTTTAACATTGCGCGTACGGATACCGTCAAGGATATTGCCCTGGCACCACAGCCAGATAAACAGCGGGATAAGCGCCACTGAAGAGCGAAAGAAGATCACCTCTCCAACCGGGATAGCCCCGTCTAATCCTTTCACGCAGGCCATCATTAGCGTAGAGGTCAGGGCACCGCCGATTTTCATCGACACACCGGTTGAAGGACTGGGCGTAAAACGCATAGGGAATATCGTTCCTGCAAAGGATAGAGTTCTATCAAACATACGCGTTAATTTTTACATATCCGGTTAAATATCAGCAGGGAACGGTTTTTTATTTTTTTTCAGCAGGGCGCGGCAGGCAGAAAATTTCGCGCGGGGACAGGGGGATTTTGCAGATAAAAAAAGGGCCAGCCCGCAGGCCAGCCCTTTGTTTGCTATTAACTATTAAGAGGCCGCTTTAGCGCCCAGACGTTCTTTGATACGTGCAGACTTACCAGTACGCTCGCGCAGGTAGTACAGTTTGGCTTTACGCACAGCACCACGACGTTTCACAGTGATCGAGTCGATTACTGGGGAGTGAGTCTGGAATACACGCTCAACACCTTCGCCGTTAGAAATTTTGCGAACAGTGAATGCAGAGTGCAGACCGCGGTTACGAATAGCGATAACCACGCCCTCGAATGCCTGCAGACGCTTTTTAGCACCTTCAACGACCCATACTTTCACTTCCACGGAATCACCCGGACGGAATGAAGGTACGTCCTGTTTCATCTGTTCTTGTTCGATCTGCTTAATAATGTTGCTCATAATTAAATCTCTTATCCTGGGTAAACTGATAGTTAAGGCGGATGGCGTTATGCCTTTCCAGCCGTATCATGTTTTGTTGCCTGGCGATGTTCCCGTTGGAACTCAGCCAGCAACTTTGCTTGCTCTTCAGTCAGAGCCAGGTTTTCCAGAAGTTCAGGTCTTCTAAGCCAGGTACGGCCCAGCGACTGTTTCAGGCGCCACCGGCGAATATCAGCATGGTTGCCCGACAGCAGAACTGGCGGTACTTCCATCCCTTCTAACACTTCAGGGCGGGTGTAGTGTGGGCAATCCAGCAAACCCTCCGAGAACGAATCCTCTTCGGCTGACGCCTGTTTCCCCAGCACTCCCGGAATAAACCGGGAAACCGAGTCAATCAGCGTCATCGCTGGCAGCTCGCCACCGCTGAGTACGTAATCCCAATCGACCACTCTTCGTCAATCTCGGTTTTGATTACGCGCTCATCGATCCCTTCATAACGACCACACACCAGAATTAACTTGTGGTTGGTCGCCAGCTCGCAAACCCCATCTTGATCGAGTTTACGCCCCTGAGGTGACAGATAAATCACCTTTGCGCCTTCTCCTGCCGCCGCTTTTGCTGCGTGGATGGCATCCCGTAAGGGTTGAACCATCATTAGCATTCCCGGTCCGCCGCCGTAAGGACGTTCATCCACGGTACGGTGCCGGTCATGAGCGAAGTCACGAGGACTCCAGCTCTGAATGCTGAGCAGGCCATTTTTTACTGCCCGGCCAGTTACTCCGTAATCGGTAATTGCGCGAAACATTTCAGGAAACAGGCTGATTACGCCAATCCACATACTTTGCGCCGGAGTATTACCGTTTTGTTCGGAGCTCAAAAACCAGGATCCCAATCTACTTTGATGGTGCGAGTAGTGAGATCGACATTCTTGATAACCTGTTCATCGAGGAACGGAATTAACCGCTCCTGCGCACCAAATGCATCCTTCAGGTTAGCCTTGACGACGAGAACGTCGTTTGAACCGGTTTCCATCATATCGATGACTTTACCCAGCTCGTATCCTTCAGTGGTGACTACCTGGCAGCCCATCAGGTCTTTCCAGTAATAGTCGCCGCTTTCCAGTTCCGGCAGTTGCTCTGAATCCACGACAATTTCGCAATTGGTCAGCAGACCCGCAGCATCACGATCGTCAATGCCTTTGACTTTGATGATCATGTCCTGATTGTGGCGCTTCCAGCCTTCCAGCTCGACAAGCTGCCATTGACCCGCACGTTGGATAAACCACGGCTGATAGTCAAAAATGCTTTCAGCGTCTTCGGTGGAGGAAAACACTTTGAGCCAACCACGAATACCGTAGGCCGAGCCCATCTTCCCCAGAATTAACGGGTTAGCGGGAGGCTGGGCGGTGAGTTGCTTGCTCATGTTGACCACCGTGACAGATTAAGCTGCTTTCTTAGCTTGTTTGATCAGCGCGTTAACGCGATCAGACAGAGTAGCGCCCTGGCCAACCCAGTGCTCAATGCGGTCCAGATCCAGACGCAGTGGCTCAGCCTGACCTGAAGCGATCGGGTTGAAGAAGCCAACGCGCTCGATGAAGCGACCGTTGCGAGCATTACGGCTGTCGGTTACGACTACCTGATAAAACGGACGCTTTTTAGCGCCGTGACGTGCCAAACGAATTGTTACCATAACATCCTCTTTAGTTAATAAAACAACCGGGCCCCATTGAGGGAACGGGGCCCGGGTGCAATATAAAAAGCCCGAAAATTTTACTCATTTTGGCGCAAAAAGCAATCTAATTCGCCTGAGCCATTTTCCAGCTTGCTTAACGGCCTGGGAAACCTGGCGGCATCATACCTTTCATGCCGCGCATCATTTTCGCCATGCCACCTTTCTTCATCTTCTTCATCATGCGTTGCATATCGTCAAACTGCTTTAATAAGCGGTTAACGTCCTGCACCTGCATGCCTGAACCTGTCGCGATACGGCGCTTGCGTGAGCCTTTGATAATCTCCGGCTTTTCACGCTCTTTGCGCGTCATGGAGTTGATCATCGCTTCCATACGCACCAGCACTTTATCGTCCATCTGCGATTTAACGTTGTCCGGCAGCTGTCCCATGCCCGGCAGTTTGCCCATCAGGCTGGCCATGCCGCCCATGTTACGCATCTGCTTCAGCTGGTCGAGGAAGTCGTTGAGGTCGAAACCGTCGCCCTTCTTCAGCTTGCTGGCCAGTTTCTCGGCCTGGGCGCGGTCTACCTTACTTTCGATATCTTCGATCAGCGACAGCATGTCGCCCATGCCGAGGATACGTGAGGCGATGCGCTCCGGTAGAACGGCTCAAGGGCTTCGGTTTTCTCACCGACACCCATAAATTTAATAGGTTTACCGGTGATGTGACGAATCGACAGTGCAGCACCGCCGCGGGCATCACCGTCGACTTTAGTCAGAACCACGCCGGTCAGCGGCAGCGCTTCGTTAAACGCCTTCGCGGTGTTCGCAGCATCCTGACCGGTCATGGCATCGACCACAAACAGCGTTCTACCGGATTAATCGCGGCATGAACCTGCTTGATTTCGTCCATCATCGCTTCATCGACGTGCAAGCGACCGGCGGTATCCACCAGCAGCACGTCGTAGAATTTCAGCCTGGCCTGCTGGAGTGCATTTTTAACGATGTCGACCGGCTTCTGGCTCAGGTCTGACGGACAGAAGTCGACGCCAACCTGCTCGGCCAGGGTTTCCAGCTGTTTAATCGCCGCCGGGCGATAAACGTCGGCAGAGACAACCAGCACTTTCTTCTTGTGCTTTTCACGCAGGAATTACCGAGCTTACCGACGCTGGTGGTTTTACCCGCACCCTGCAGGCCCGCCATCAGCACCACGGCCGGTGGCTGCGCCGCCAGGTTCAGAGTATTGTTCTCCTCGCCCATGGCAGCAACCAGTTCGTTTTTAACGATCTTTACGAACTCCTGACCCGGCGTCAGGCTTTTGTTCACTTCGTGACCGACGGCGCGCTCTTTGACGCGTCCGATAAAGTCACGGACTACCGGCAGCGCAACGTCCGCTTCCAGCAACGCCATGCGCACTTCGCGCAGCGTGTCCTTGATATTGTCTTCTGTCAGCCGCCCGCGGCCACTGATATTGCGCAGGCTTTTCGACAGTCTGTCGGTTAAATTATCAAACATCGTCTCTCGCTCAACGTAATGAGAGGCCGCCTCGGCGACACAATGGCGCGGATTATAACATAGTGACGCAGCGATCTCAGCCATATGAGTTGAGATCGTTTGGAGCCAGCCGTCGCTGGCGCTATACTGGTTTTTTTCTCAGTCTTGTCGGTAACTAACGAGATCTATGTCCGTATTTGCGATTCTGGCGCTACTCGCCTACTCATTCAGCCTTGCCCTGATCGTTCCCAGCCTGCTGCGTAAGAACAGCACATGGCGCCGTCTGGCGGTGCTGTCCGCCGTGGCAGCGCTGGTGTTTCACGCTGTGGCGCTTGAGCAGCGCATATTTGGGCCTGATGGCGGGCAGAACCTCAGCCTGCTGAACATCGGTTCGCTGGTGAGTCTGCTGATCTGCGCGATTATGACCATTGTCGCCTCACGTAATCGTGGCTGGATCCTGCTACCGATAGTCTACAGCTTCGCGTTGATTAACCTGGCTTTTGCGACTTTCGTTCCCAATGCCTTTATCACTCACCTGGAAACCACCCCGGGAATGATGGTGCATATTGGCCTCGCCCTTTTCGCCTACGCCACCCTGATTATCGCCGCGCTGTACGCTCTGCAATTGGCGTGGATTGACTGGCTGCTGAAGAACAAGAAACTGGCTTTTAGCACGGACATTCCGCCGCTGATGACCATTGAGCGTAAGATGTTCCATATTACGCAGATTGGCGTGGTGCTGCTGACGCTGGTGCTCTGCACCGGTCTGTTCTACTTACCGGATTTGTTCAGTCGTGAGAACATTGATAAAGCCGTGCTGTCGATACTCGCCTGGTTTGTCTATATCGTACTGCTGTGGGGCCACTATCATGAAGGCTGGCGTGGGCGCCGCGTCGTCTGGTTCAACTGCGGCGGGGCATTTTTGCTCACTATGGCTTATTTTGGTAGCCGCATGCTGCAGCATTTATTAACTTCCTGAATTTCCAAAGCAAGGACCTCTCTTGGAACACGTTTCAACTACGACCCTGATTATTACGCTGGTCATCATGATTCTGGTGTCGGCGTACTTCTCCGGTTCCGAAACCGGCATGATGACGCTCAACCGCTACAAGCTGCGCCACCTCGCTAAAAACGGTAACCGCGCCGCGCGTCGGGTCGAAAAATTACTGCGCCGCCCTGACCGCCTGATAAGCCTGGTGCTGATTGGCAACAACCTGGTGAACATTCTGGCCTCAGCGCTGGCGACTATCGTCGGGATGCGCCTGTACGGTGATGCCGGGGTGGCTATTGCCACGGGTATTCTGACTTTCCTGGTGCTGGTGTTCTCAGAGGTGCTGCCAAAAACTATCGCCGCGCTCTACCCGGAGAAAGTCGCCTTCCCGAGCAGCATCTTGCTGGGGCCGTTGCAGATCGTCATGATGCCGCTGGTGTGGCTGCTTAACACCATTACGCGCATTCTGATGCGCATGGTCGGTATCAAAAGCGACGGCGCTATCAGCGGCGCACTGAGTAAAGATGAGCTGCGTACCATCGTCCACGAATCGCGCTCGCTGATGTCGCGCCGTAATCAGGACATGCTGCTGTCCGTGCTTGACCTGGAAAAGGTCAACGTGGATGACATTATGGTGCCGCGCAATGAGATTGCCGGTATCAATATCAACGATGACTGGAAGTCGATTGTTCGCCAGCTGACGCATTCACCGCATGGCCGCATCGTGCTGTACCGCGACTCCCTGGATAATGCGATGAGCATGCTGCGCGTGCGCGAAGCCTATCGTTTGATGACCGAGAAGAAAGAGTTCACCAAAGAAGTGCTGCTGCGCGCTGCCGATGAGATCTATTTCGTGCCGGAAGGCACCCCGCTCAACGTGCAGCTGGTAAAATTCCAGCGCAACAAGAAGAAGGTCGGGCTGGTAGTGGACGAGTATGGTGATATCAAAGGGCTGGTGACCATCGAAGATATTCTCGAAGAGATTGTCGGGGACTTCACCACCTCAATGTCGCCAACGCTTGCCGAAGAAGTGGTGCCGCAGAACGATGGTTCGGTTCTGGTTGAGGGCAGCGCCAATATCCGCGAGTTGAACAAAGCTTTTAACTGGACGTTGCCGGAAGAGGAAGCGCGCACCGTGAACGGCATGATTCTGGAGGAGTTGCAGGATATCCCGCTGCCGGGAACCACGGTCCATATCGGGCATTACGCCGTTGATATTCTCGATGTGCAGGACAACATGATTAAGCAGGTACGCATCACGCCGAAGACATCTTTGAAGGAATCGGTCGGGTCGTAAACGTAGGGGTCAGGCATGCCTGACCCTGGCGAGGCACGCCTCGCCACTACGATTTAGATGTGCAGCTCTTTCAACTTCTCTTTTGGCAGTGCCAGATCTTCATTGCGGTTCACACCAATCTCTTTAGAGATGACGTTGCGCGCGATCTCCTGAGCCTGCTCCAGCGAGTGCAGCTCACAGCTTCCGCACTGGTAGATATTCAGTTCAGGAATATCACTCTGCTGCTTCACTTTCAGCACGTCTTCCATCGCCGCTTTCCACGCTGTCGCAACGCGCTTTCGTCCGGCACGCCAATCAGGCTCATGTAGAAACCGGTGCGGCATCCCATTGGTGAAATATCGATGATTTCGACACCGTCACCGTTCAGGTGGTTACGCATAAAGCCGGCAAACAGGTGCTCCAGCGTATGGATCCCGCGCTCGGTCAAAATCTCAATGTTCGGACGGCAGAAACGCAGGTCGAAGACGGTAATAGTATCGCCCTGTGGCGTTTTCATGGTCTTCGCAACGCGCACAGCAGGCGCATTCATGATGGTATGATCGACGGTAAAGCTATCCAGCAATGGCATACGGTTACCTCAACTAATGAATTTATTTTTGCAATGATGAAACTTTTACGCGTAGGGCGCGTCTGAATATATGAAAGACGCGCATTTGTTATCATCATCTCATCCCTGACAACAGAGATGTTAATTTGGCCACAGTGATTGTGGCCTTTTTCTTTTCTAACGCTAGCCTTTGTCTTTCAAAAAGGCATCCAGACTAAGCGTATCACTTTCTTCAATCTCCTGCTGACTTACCTTAGAGCGCAGAGCCTCATCGCTAAGTTGCTGTTCAGTCAGCACTTCCAGCGGCTCTTCGCTCAGCTGCTGGCGATACTGCTCGGCCAGCGCCAGTCCGGCACCGCCAATGCCATTGGCTTTCAGGTTTTGCAGGAAGCGCGCTGAGTAAGTCAGATCAGGGTCATCAAACGAGGCCACCAGGCGATCGCAGACTTCCTGATAGTGATGTTCGCCGCTCTGCCCGTCCAGCGTTTGCGCTACGCGCCGCAGGTCGCTAAACAGCGCTTTACCCACGTCTACCAGCGGATGCTGTGCTTCTTCACACCCCATTGCGATAGTCTGGCCAGGTTTACGCCCTTCAAGGATCACCCGATTCCAGTTTTTACGCGTGCAGGCCAATTCTGCGCTGCTCATCTCAGGCGCTTCAGCCAGTGCACACCAGATCAGGAACAGATCCAGGAAACGCACCTGGTTGGCGTCTACGCCGATGGGCGAGAACGGGTTGATATCCAACGAGCGCACTTCGATATACTCGATACCGCCGCGCTGCAGTGCATCCGAAGGCGCTTCGCCCGATCGGGTGACGCGCTTCGGCCGGATTGGCGCATACAGCTCATTTTCAATCTGCAGCACGTTAGTATTTAGCTGCAGCCAGTCGCCGTTTTCATCCTTCACGCCCATGCTGGCAAACTCTTCAGACGGGGTTTTAATCGCCGCCTTCAGGCCCTTAATGTATTCCGCCAGGTTGTTGAAGGTAATGTTAAGGCTGCTTTGTGACTTGTTGGTGTAGCCCAGGTCACTCAGACGCAATGAAGTGGCATAAGGCAGTGACAGCATGCCTTTATCGCTGCGTTCGAACGGCAGCGCGCTCTCTTTCCCCTGTAGGAAAGAAGAGCAGATTGCAGGCGATGCGCCAAACAGGTAAGGGATCACCCAACCAAAGCGGTAGTAGTTACGGATCAGCCGCAGATAGCCATCGGAGATCGCCTCTTTACCGCTCTCCGCATCTTTCACCCCTGCCCACTCCTGCCAGAATGAGAGTGGCAGCGAGAAGTTGTAGTGCACGCCAGAGATAATCTGCATCAGTGCGCCATAGCGGTTTTTCAGCCCCTGGCGATACAGCGTTTTCATCTGGCCGATATTCGAACTGCCGTACTGCGCCAGTTCAATATCCTGGCCGGGATCGATCATGCACGGCATGCTCATCGGCCACATGCGCTCTTCACCAAGCTCGCGCGCAACGTGACGATGGATATCGCGTAAAAACGCCAGCAGATGATCAATGTCCTGATCGACCGGCGTAATAAATTCTAACAGCGTTTCGGCAAAGTCAGTGGTGATCCACTTATGCGTCAAGGCTGAGCCAAGGGAAGCTGGGTGCCCGGTCGTGGCCAGATGACCATCCGGTTTAACGCGCAGAGTTTCGCGCTCAATACCGCGGCCAATACCTTTAAGTGCGTCAGGATGAGCTTCCAGCCAGGAAAGCGCCTGTGATACGTCCGGGATCAAATTGACCTCCCGCTCAGAGAAAAACTTATTATTGTTAAGCATAATGTTAACCGTAGCGCCGCCCTAAAGCGAATCAATGCCACCATTCCATGCCCTGAAGTGTTGCGGCTGCCAGTACTACGTAACGCAAGGTCTTGCCGATAGCGAGAAAAATCACCACCGGCAACCAGGCAAAACGTAACCACCCGGCAACAACGCACAGCAGATCACCAATCACTGGTAACCAGCTAAAAAGCAGCGCAGCAGGCCCCAAACGGTGCAGCCACGCCGTTGCTGTGTCATGCCATCGCCCCTGATTTTTCTGTGGAAGCAGGCGACCTATTGCAATGTTGGTTAATCCGCCCAGGGTGTTTCCCAGTGCGGCAGTGAAAACCAGAGCGCCAACAGAAACTTTCCCTGCCAGCAAGAGCCCTACCAGTAGCGCCTCTGAGCTGCCCGGTAACAGCGTGGCGCTGAGAAAGCTACTGGCAAACATCGAACCATATGAAAGCCATTCACTCACAGCAGACGGACATCCACCGCATCCATGCCTGCTGCTTTTGCTGCCTGTATACCAAAATCAGCGTCTTCAAACACCACACAGCGCGCGGCCGGTACACCGATCAATTCGGCGCAGCGCAGAAATGTATCAGGTTCCGGCTTGTGGCGTTTAACATCATCTGCTCCGACAATGGCGTCGAAATGTGCCAGGAGGCCGAGATGCTGCAACAGCCCCACCGCCATCGCATGCTCGCTGCCGGTGCCTACCGCCATCGGGCGCCGCCCCTTGTACGATTTGACAACGTCAATCAGCGGCAGCGGCTGGACGGTATCAAACAGCATCGTTTTCAGTAAGGCGGTTTTCTCTGCGGCCAGCCGATGAGGATCGAGGTCGCTGTGATGATTGGCAATAATCACCTGTGCAATGCGCCAGGTCGGTGAGCCATTAAGGCCAATAATCGCCGTTTCGTCGAAGGTCATGCCGTACTGCGCCAGCACCTGGTGCCAGGCTTTACGGTGTGTCGGCTCGGTGTCGAGGATGGTGCCATCCATATCGAAAATCAAGCCATCATAAGCATCGTACATTCTCGTATCCATCCTGATAACGGAACGATTACTTTAGCGTAAAAGCACACTAGTTGTCGCTGCTAGCATGGATCCGCAAATGCCTTGAAAGATATAGGGATTTTTAGATTCAGATAAATACGTGGGATAAAGCTCAGGTAGAATTTGGCTCAAGACCATGAAGTTAAGGGAGAATTTGAGGATAGGTGGATCTGATAAGATATAATGATTAATGAAGTGATGGTGCATCCAGGAGGATTATTCGGCTTCGCCTCACCCTGACGGGCCGTCGCACGCGACGTTATCCTACTTTGGGATTGCTGGAACAACGCAACAACATGCGGGTACAGCGGTGCGGTTAATTTGGGGAGATATGGTGCATCCAGGAGGATTCGAACCTCCGACCGCTCGGTTCGTAGCCGAGTACTCTATCCAGCTGAGCTATGGATGCATAGGTAAAACGTATGAAGAGGTTTACTGAAAATATGGTGCATCCAGGAGGATTATTCGGCTTCGCCTCACCCTAACGGGCCGTCGCAAGCGACGTTATCCTCCTTTGTGCTGGCGGGAATAACTTTATAACATGCCAGTACAGAGGTGCTTCCGACTTTCTAAAATATGGTGCATCCAGGAGGATTCGAACCTCCGACCGCTCGGTTCGTAGCCGAGTACTCTATCCAGCTGAGCTATGGATGCATTTGATAAAACATTGGGGGAGATAATGCGACAAACCTGAGGAGATACTAAAGAATGGTGCATCCAGGAGGATTCGAACCTCCGACCGCTCGGTTCGTAGCCGAGTACTCTATCCAGCTGAGCTATGGATGCATTGTTAATTCTTGTATAACGCAGGGTGCTGACTACTCACCGTGATGAAGGCTGTAAGCATTCATCAATACTACCTGAAATTAAAGCCGCACTAAGCAACTTTAAAAGAGCTGGAACAGAGGTATTTCCAACTTCCTAAAATATGGTGCATCCAGGAGGATTCGAACCTCCGACCGCTCGGTTCGTAGCCGAGTACTCTATCCAGCTGAGCTATGGATGCAAAATGGCGGTGAGGCGGGGATTCGAACCCCGGATGCAGCTTTTGACCGCATACTCCCTTAGCAGGGGAGCGCCTTCAGCCTCTCGGCCACCTCACCACTAGCACTCTTTCGAGTTGTGCTTCAGAACGTTGTTTCTGCTCATCGGCACTGCGTGGCGCACATATTACTTTCTGGGCGTTGTAAGTCAAACAATTTCTCCCCCTTTTTTCGTCACTCGTGTTTGTTTGCACAAAAGCCACGCAATACGGCCAAATTGGCGACAAAAAGAGTGATTAATCAACAATGAAACTGCGAAAAGCAACGCTAAGTCTGTGCGTTAAAAATCTGTCAGAGGGATAAATTTTTGGCAAAAGAACAGCGTGAATGGGTAACAAAATGGGAAAAGTAGTGGGGAGGAAGGGAAAAAGGGAACTGAAAACCGGTAGCGCCTCGCTACAGGGAGCGAGGCGCTGGATCCGTTAGTAACTTGTCTGCTGAGTTTTTTCGGCCTGGATGCGCTGATAAATCTCTTCGCGATGCACCGAAACTTCTTTAGGGGCGTTCACACCAATACGTACCTGGTTACCTTTGACTCCCAGCACAGTTACAGTCACCTCATCACCGATCATGAGGGTTTCACCAACTCGACGAGTTAGAATAAGCATTCTTTGCTCCTTGAAAGATTAAAAGAGTCGGGCTAACTGCTTCCCGGCATTATCCATCATATAACGCTAAACGTAGATTATGACAAATACACTAAGAGTGCACCTGCTTACCAATACATTCTGCTGATAGTTAGTTTAGCCGAAAACCGGATTATCAACCTGACTTTATGATTACAGGGTTGTAGCGCGGAAGTAAAGCGCCCCGGATTTACGCCCGGTGCGCCTGCTCGCGACACGTTTTTTATAGTGTTACAGTTTTGCCGCTACCCATGACTCAACGCCAGACAGCGCAGCAGGCAGCGCCTGTGCATCTGTACCGCCTGCCTGAGCCATATCCGGGCGACCGCCACCCTTACCACCGACCCGCTGAGCCAGTTCGCCCACCAGTTCGCCCGCTTTCACGCGGTCGGTCAGGTCTTTGGTCACGCCAGCAATCAGAGAGACTTTGCCGTCGCTAACCGTTGCCAGCACGATAATTGCGGAGCCGAGCTGATTTTTCAGATCGTCTACCATCGTGCGCAGCATCTTCGGTTCGACGTTGCTCAACTCACTGACTAACAGTTTGGTGCCTTTCAGTGCAATCGCTTGACTACTTAACGATGCACTTTCTTGCGCAGCCTGCTGATCCTTCAACTGCTGCAACTCTTTTTCCAGCCCGCGCGCATGGTCGATCAGCGCACGCACTTTCTCATTCAGATTACTGTTATTGGCTTTGACCAGGTGTGCGATATCCAGCAGCTGCTCGTTCTGGCTGTAAACCTGTGCCAGCGCCCCTTCCCCGGTGACGGCTTCAATACGGCGCACGCCAGCGGCGGTGCCGGACTCAGAGGTAATACGGAACAGGCCGATATCACCGGTACGCACGGCGTGCACACCGCCACACAGCTCGGTTGAGAAGTCGCCCATGCCGACAACGCGAACGTGGTCATCATACTTCTCGCCAAACAGCGCCATGGCGCCGTGAGCTTTCGCCGCTTCGAGCTCCATGATGTTGGTTTCAATCGGCAGGTTGCGGCGGATCTGCGCATTGACAATCTCTTCAACCTGGCGGATTTCAACCGGCTTCATCGCCTCGAAATGCGAGAAGTCGAAACGCAGGTATTTGTCGTTCACCAGTGAGCCTTTCTGCGCCACGTGCTCGCCAAGTACCTGACGTAACGCCGCGTGCAGCAGGTGCGTTGCCGAGTGGTTTAGACGAATGCGCGCACGGCGTGCCTCATCCACCTGTGCCGCCACGCGATCGCCGACGCGCAGCTTGCCTGCCGACAGTTTGCCGATATGACCAATCGCCTGCGCGTACTTCTGCGTGTCGTTCACGCTGAAACTGGCCTCGCTGGTTTTCAGCTCGCCGGTATCGCCAACCTGACCACCGGATTCACCATAGAATGGCGTTTCGTCGAGAACAATAACCCCTTCCTGACCAGCATTGATCTCATCAGCTGCCTGCCCGTCAACGAAGATGGCCGTCACTGCTGCATTCAGCGCCAGCTCTTCATAACCTTTGAAGGCAGAGGCCTGGTCAATGCGGATCACGTTGTTGTAGTCAGTTCCGAAACCGCTGGCGCTGCGGGCGCGCTGACGCTGCTGCTCCATCGCCTGCTCGAAACCGGCTTCGTCAATTTTCAGGTTACGCTCGCGGCAGACGTCCGCCGTCAGGTCGACCGGGAAACCAAAGGTGTCGTAGAGGCGGAAGACGGTTTCACCATCCAGCGTGTCGCCCTGCAGGTTTTCCAGCTCTTCATCCAGCAGCGCCAGACCGCGCTCCAGGGTTTTCGCAAACTGCTCTTCTTCAGTTTTCAGGATCTGCTCGACCTGCGCCTGCTGGCGTTGCAGATCTTCACCCGCTGCACCCATAACGGCAATCAGCGGAGCAACCAGTTTGTAGAAGAAGGTCCCTTCTGCCCCCAGCATGTTGCCATGGCGCACCGCACGGCGAATGATGCGGCGCAGCACGTAGCCACGGTTCTCATTCGACGGGATCACACCATCGGCAATCAGGAAGGCACAGGAACGAATATGGTCGGCGATCACGCGCAGCGATTTATTGCTGAGATCGGTCGCACCGGTAACCTGCGCCACTGACTGAATCAGTTTGGCAAACAGATCGATTTCGTAGTTGGAGTTCACATGCTGCAGGACCGCACTGATGCGCTCCAGGCCCATGCCGGTGTCCACGGATGGCTTCGGCAGGGGCAGCATGGTGCCGTCGGACTGACGGTTGAACTGCATAAAGACGATGTTCCAGATCTCGATATAGCGGTCGCCATCCTCTTCCGGGCTGCCCGGAGGGCCGCCCCAGATGTGGTCGCCGTGGTCGAAGAAGATCTCCGAGCACGGGCCGCACGGGCCGGTATCGCCCATCTGCCAGAAGTTATCGGAAGCGTAGGCGCCGCCTTTGTTGTCGCCAATACGGATGATGCGCTCACGCGGCACGCCGATCTCGTTTTCCCAGATGCCGTAAGCTTCGTCATCGGTCTCGTACACGGTGACCCACAGCTTCTCTTTTGGCAGGCCGAACCACTCAGGGCTGGTCAGCAGCTCCCAGGCAAAGCCAATTGCCTCTTTCTTGAAGTAGTCGCCGAAGCTGAAGTTGCCCAGCATCTCGAAGAAGGTGTGGTGACGCGCGGTGTAACCGACGTTTTCGAGGTCATTGTGCTTACCACCAGCGCGCACGCAGCGCTGCGACGTGGTGGCACGAGAATAATTACGCTTGTCCTGGCCGAGGAAAACGTCTTTAAACTGGTTCATCCCGGCGTTGGTGAATAATAGCGTCGGGTCATTGTTTGGGACGAGGGAGCTACTGGCTACAACCTGATGTCCCTTGCTCTGGAAAAAGTCGAGAAACGCTTGACGAATCTCCGCAGTGCTCTTGCTCATATTTGTCCTGGAATCACGCTAACGTACGTTTCGTGGTCATGTTACGCCGGATCGGCTGCTGCCTGCGGCGACACACGAACAAAAAGTGGTGAATAAGATAAATTTTCTTCAGAGGGAAGTAAAATCCCATCGAAGGTCAATCATCAAAATTTGCAAAAATAGCCCGTATATCTTCGGTAAAGAAGCCCTTCGTCATCAGATAACGCTGTACCCTGGCTTTTTCCTTCCATTCGGTAGGAAATGGCAGGCCGAACTTCCTTTCCGCCAGATCAAACGCCTGCTTTGACCAGTCAATTTCGCTGGCGGCCAGCGTCTCATCAATCAGGTTTTTATCGATGCCTTTCTGGCCCAGCTCCATGCGAATGCGCTGCGGCCCATAACCCTTTCGGCTGCGGCTGGCCAGATAGCGCTCAGCAAAGCGCGTATCGTCCAGCCAGTTATGCTGATAGCACCACTCAACAACCTGGTCGATCTCCTCCGGGCTAAGCGGTTCTGGTGGCGTTTCCGCCTTTGAGAACTGGGCTGCTCGCTCGCTGGAGACCACCAGCTTACGGCGAAATTCCGCCTCGCTGTGGTCGCGCATCGCGAGGATACGCGTTGCCCGCTCCAGCAGTTTTGCATGCCGGTTTCGTTCGGTGGTTTCTGACATAGTGCTCCACACCGTTTTCGGTTAGATGTACACGAGTTAAGGGTAACGTCTGTAGAGGTGCCGTGCGAGGAAAAAGCGTTGAGAATGGGCTGATTAAAGGGATAAAGCAGGTTCAGGCTGGGATAAAACGGGGAATGTGAAGATAAAACCAGGGTCAGGCATGCCTGACCCCTGCAGAATATACCGCTATCAGAACTTTTCGTCAGCGTCGCTGGTTTCGTCCACTTCATGCGCAGCAGGGACAAAATCAGGCTTGTCGTCCTGGTTACCCAGCAGCATTTCACGCAGCTTCGCGTCGATTTCGTTGGCAATCGCCGGGTTCTGCTTCAGGAAGCTACCCGCGTTGGATTTACCCTGACCAATTTTTTCGCCGTTGTAGCTGTACCATGCACCGGCTTTTTCAATCAGCTTGTGCTTAACGCCCAGGTCCACCAGCTCACCGAAGATGTTGATACCTTCGCCGTACATGATCTGGAACTCAGCCTGCTTGAACGGGGCAGCGATTTTGTTTTTCACCACTTTCACGCGGGTTTCGCTACCGACCACTTCGTCACCTTCTTTAATCGCACCGATACGGCGGATATCCAGACGGACAGAGGCGTAGAACTTCAGTGCGTTACCACCGGTCGTGGTTTCCGGGTTACCAAACATCACACCAATTTTCATACGGATCTGGTTGATGAAGATCAGCAGGGTGCTGGAGTTTTTCAGATTACCGGCCAGCTTACGCATCGCCTGGCTCATCATACGTGCCGCAAGGCCCATGTGAGAGTCACCGATTTCACCTTCAATTTCCGCTTTTGGCGTCAGCGCCGCAACGGAGTCAACGATGATCACGTCAACCGCACCGGAACGCGCCAGCGCATCACAGATTTCCAGCGCCTGCTCACCGGTATCCGGCTGAGAACAGAGCAGGTTATCGATGTCTACGCCCAGCTTCTTGGCATAGACCGGGTCAAGGGCGTGCTCGGCATCGATAAACGCACAGGTTTTACCTTTGCGCTGTGCGGCAGCGATAACCTGCAGCGTCAGCGTGGTTTTACCGGAAGATTCCGGGCCATAAATTTCGACGATACGGCCCATTGGCAAACCGCCTGCACCCAGTGCGATATCCAGGGATAACGAACCGGTAGAGATAGTTTCTACGTCCATGGTGCGGTCTTCACCCAGGCGCATGATGGAGCCTTTACCAAATTGCTTTTCAATCTGGCCCAGCGCTGCTGCCAGTGCTTTTTGCTTGTTTTCGTCAATAGCCATTTCTACTCCTAATCATGCGGGTAAAGCACACGCGGACGCTGCTTTGTCTCTAAAATATGCGCTGATTATACTGTATGGTCATACAGTATCAAGTTTAATTTTTGAGAAAATGATCGTGCAGGGTCTGAAGTGCCCAGGCGGTTGCCTGGCGACGAACGGCCTCGCGGTCACCGTGAAAACGCTCAACCAGCGCCAGTACTTCTCCCGTCGAGGCGGCAAAGCCAAACCACACGGTGCCCACCGGTTTCCCCTCACTGCCCCCATCCGGCCCGGCGATGCCGCTGACCGACAGCGCATACTGCGCCCCCGCCTCGCTGAGCGCGCCCAGCGCCATCTCACGCACCACCTGCTCACTCACCGCACCAAACTGCGCCAGCGTAGATTCACTGACGCCAACCATCTGCTGTTTTGCCTCATTGCTGTAGGTGACAAAGCCGCGCTCGAACCAGGCTGAGCTACCGGCAATGTCGGTCAGCACCTTGGCTATCCAACCGCCGGTACAGGACTCCGCCGTGGTGACGCTGGCATTGCGCGCCAGCAGCTGCTGCCCTACCCGGGTGCTCAACTGGCTTAATTCACGATCTGTCATAGCGCTCTCCCCCGCCCGATGTTTAAGAGCAAGAGAGTAGCACTTTTCTTTCATGCAAGAGTAAGGGGACGCGAGTTTTGCGGCGCGTCTTCCAGCGTGGGGTCAGATTTTTTGCGCTACGATAAACAGGCGCGGGAAAGCCAGCAGCAGATTGCCATCGTGGCGAACCGGATAAGCCGCGCTGATTTCGGCCAGATAATCAGCGAGGAACTGCGCCTGCTGCGCATCGCTAAGCCCGGCCAGGAAGGGCCGTAAGCCGGTGGCACGCAGCCAGTCAACGATCGACTGCGGCGCAGGCATCACGTGATAGTAAGTGGTGCGCCAGATATCCACCCGGCAACCCGCCGCGCTCAGCAGGTCGTAATACTGCCCGGTGGTCAGCAGCCGTTTACGGTCCGCGGCCTGTGGCGATATCTTGTCCTGCCATTGTGGGCGTGCGGCCACTTCGCGCATCAGGCGATGGCTGGGCTGATCGAGATTATCCGGCATCTGCACGGCCAGCACGCCGTTGGCAGCCAGCTGGCTAATGAGATGGGGGAACAGCTGCGGATGATCGGTCAGCCACTGCAGTGAGGCATTCGCATAAATCACCTCCTGCGGCAGGCTGGCCTGCCAGCTGCGAATATCCGCCAGCTCAAACGCACAGCCCGGTAAGCGCTGCTGCGCCTGATCGAGCATCGCCTGCGAACTGTCCAGCCCGGTGATACGGGCAGCGGGCCACGCGCGATGCAGCAGTTCGGTACTGTTGCCGGGGCCACAGCCAAGGTCGGTCGCGCAAGAGACGTTGGATAAAGGGATGCGGTTAAGCAGTTCCTGCGCCGGGCGGGTGCGCTCCGCTTCGAACTGGCGGTAGAGATCGGGGTTCCACTCTTTCATTATTCCTCGCTAAAAGATCGGTGACAGCCAGGGCTACTGTAAGCCTGACTGCCAGCGCGATAAATAACAAAATTGCAACAGAATCGCGTTACGCTCTAGCGCGCATCGCGCACGGCTTCACCCAGCTGCCAAACCGCCATCGCGTAATGGTTGCTGTGGTTATAGCGGGTGATAGCATAGAAGTTCGGCAGCCCGTACCAGTACTGATAGCGGGTGCCCATATCAAACTTCAGCAGGCTGACCTGCTGATTGTTATCCAGCGGGATGGTGGGTGAGAGACCGGCAGAGGCCAGTTGCGCCACGGTGTAACGGGTTTTAAAGCCGCTCTCCAGTCCGGGAGCCTGACCGTTAGCCTGCACGGCCACCGTGCCGTTTGTCAGCCAGCCGTGCTGCTGGAAGTAGTGCGCCACGCTGCCAATCGCATCGACCGGATCCCACAGGTTGATATGGCCGTCGCCATTAAAGTCGACCGCATACTGCTTAAATGCCGACGGCATAAACTGGCCATAGCCCATTGCACCGGCAAACGATCCGCGCAGGTCCAGCGGATCATCATCCTCTTCACGCGCCATTAGCAGGAAGGTTTCCAGCTCACCGCTGAAGTATTCGGCGCGGCGCGGATAGTTAAATGACAGCGTCGCCAGCGCATCCAGAATGCGGGTTTTACCCATCACGCGGCCCCAGCGCGTTTCCACACCGATAATGCCGACAATGATTTCTGGCGGCACGCCATAGGTTTTCTGCGCCCGCTCCAGCGCATCGCGATACTGGTTCCAGAACGCTACGCCATTCTGCACGTTGTCCGGCGTGATGAATTTGCTGCGGTAGCGGATCCACGCGCCGTTTGGCCCGGTTGGCCCCTGGGTGGTTGGCGTGGGTGCCTGGCGGTCCATCAGGCGGATCACCCAGTCGAGGTTCTTTGCCTGCGCCAGCACATCGTGCAGCTGCTGGCGCTCAAAACCGTGCTTGCGCACCATTTTGTCGATAAATGCGTTGGCCGCCTGATTATTGGAGAAATCGCCCCCCAGCACGGTGCCGCTGTGGGCAGGCTCCAGCAGGAAGCCGCCGTTGCCTTTAAACGGATTGCCGTGAGGTTCAGCCGGGGCCGTTTTTGGCTGGCTACTACAGGCGGAAAGTAAAGCGACGACAGGAAGAAGAGTTGCCAGATAACGCATCAGATATCCATATTGCAAGGCCGGGAGGTCAGAAATAGAGGATAAAGCATTGAGCGGGAGTAATTAAAGCGGATTTACTTAACGACGCTTCGCGGTGGTGATGCAAAGCGCCGTTTAATAACAGGCTGGCTTAGTGCTTGTAGTAGATTTCACCGGATTCAGCTTTCAGGATCTTACCTTCAGCGTTGGTGATTAACACGTAGTTACCGCCCATATAGGTCCAGTGGCTGTCGGCTTCCGGCGCAGGCAGATGGCGTACGTTCCACTGGCTCACTTCATACTTTTTGCTGCGGTAAAGGTCCGGTGCGATATCACCAATGGAAAAACGCTTAAAGTCAGCAAAGAAGGTCTTCACTTCATACGGGTCGGCAGGATTAGGCTGATCTGCCTGCTGCGCATCGCCCGGTGCCTGCGACAGCGAGTTCTGGGATTCCGGGGTCTGAACCGGCGGGGTCTGGCTCTGCACTTCTGGCACGGCCGGAACCGCAGTTTCTGCCGGCTGTTCGCCTTCCGCATAAGCGGTGGACATGCCGGACAACGCTGCAGCCGATAACACGGCTGAACACAACACCACTTTCAACTTACGCATAGTTTCTCCAAAAATGACGCCATCCGGCAGTGAACGACTGCAAAACTGGCATAAAGAAAGACAATAAAGACATGATTAAAAGCATCAGATATCACTTAGATAACACAATCATACGATGGTTCCCGGTGGGATGCCCGCGATGATCGTGTGCTGGCTGCCTGAGCCAGGGGAATTTTTGTTAACAGTCATGACGCGTAATGTCTCTTACCGGGTGGATTGAGCGACTTGCGCCCGGTTTTTTTCGCCGAATCTGCGAGCCGCCTTCCCGATTTACGGGTGTCAGTTTATGCCCCGCTGCGTTAAACTATCACCCGCAAGCCAATGATAAACAACAATTAGAATAAACATCATTATTAACTTTACATTCAATGGATTAGATAAAGCCGCCGCATGAACGATATCAATAAATTTGCCGCCCATACCCCTATGATGCATTGGTGTGTTAGTGCTGATTAATAACGATTATTTTCCACCAGATAATAAAAACCACATTTCAACCTACACTTTTTTAACTATCTGATTTTAATAATATTGTTTGCTGTACTCATCCAGCGTTATACTCCCTCTGTTTTCCCATCCTTCTAATAACTCAGGGCATCTCCATGAGCCGATACCATGTATCCAGCAGTGAAGGCCAGTATGAGAAAGACTCTGGCGAACAAGTTTTGGCTAATAAGCTGGGGATCGCTTCTTCTGATGAGATGGATCAGGCTGAACTTGTCCTGTTAGAACAACTCTACCAGTCCGTTTTTGAAGAACAGTTCCCGGAAGGACAAATCAGCGTAGCCCTGCTAAAAAGCTGGCATCGCCGCTGGTTAGGTAACATCTACGAGTGGGCTGGACAAGAAAGAGCGGTCAATATCAGCAAAGGCGGCTTTATGTTTGCCCCTTCAGCACAATTGCCAAAACTGCTGAGCGAATTCGACAACAAGTATCTGGCTCAATACACGCCGTGTAGCGGCATGCACGAAGAACAACTCATCGCTGCTATCGCCATAACCCATGTAGAGCTAATACTTATCCATCCATTCAGAGAGGGAAACGGACGCCTGTCGCGACTGCTAGCCGACGTGATGGCCGTTCAGGGAGGGTACAAACCGCTGGATTATCAAAGCTGGGAGCAAAACAAAACCCAGTATATCTTGGCTATCCATGCAGGTGTTTCAATGGATTACGAGCCGATGAAACACTGGGTCAGTGAGGCATTGAAAAGAGATTAAGCAAGGCGAAGATGGGCGAATTTTTTACGCGCGGCTTCCAGAGAAGCTTCAACTCTGGCTGAAGGCTGTCCTGTCTCGACCGCCGTTGACGTCGCTACGGAACGTGTTATGTCCGAACGAGACGGCTTAGCATAAGTTACCTGCTCTTTTTTGTTGTTGCTCATCACGCAGTTCTCCAACATTGGACTAACTAGTAGGTGGATATAGCCTTGTAACTATTATATCAAACTTTCCAGCCGACTTCACTTCATCAGATACACGGATACTTAAAAAGGGCTCATCGGCCAAAGCCTTAAAGCAATATCACCGGCAAGACGCAATTGGCTAAGCGAGTAACGCCTCTATCTAACAGAGACAGACAACACGAATGAAAGCTCGTAGCGAATACGTTATTCCCTACCATCCCATGCTGTCAAAATACTCAAGGATTAACCGGGCATCGGCAGAATCTTTCTCTGGCAGGGATAATCTGCCAGGTCCAATGACATCGCACTCTCTGCATCAACGATGCTTGCTCCCCCTACATACCCACATCAAGACGCTTTCCGCACGCTTCGGTGCGAAACTGGAATAACTAATTCCCTGTAAGACTCCAAAAATTCGCCCCGAAATTATTGAGATTTTTCACCGTGAAAGTTTTTGGGATCAGTGAGCCATCTCGCCCTTCTTTTAGATATTTATGGACAGACTCCTTACATATAGCTTTTAGGTGCTCCCAATCCCGATACAAATTTTCTTGTCTTTCCTGTACTTGTCTTGCAGAGTTAACTTTCCGTGTTGGCACACCAGAGAAATAGCTTGGTTCTTCTTTTGCAAGATAAGAGAATGTAATGCTTCCGAGCTGCCAATCTGCATTCTGATCGATCCGCCAGCTGTAGTTTATCCGAACAGAAAGGCGTTCACTGAACGTCGTTGGCAAAAAATTTTGCTCATCTACACTAAATGTAACTTCTTCTGCCTCGACCTCAGAAACCCCTGCCCTCATTTGCAAAAATGCATCAGTCAGATTACGGCCAGCTTCCAGGGCTGTGTATCTTGCTTCTTCACGTTTTTTGGATGACTTTGACAACCGAAGTGCAGTAACAGCTTTTTCAAAACAAGAGAGTTTCTGTGTGACATATGATCCGCAATCATAAAGCCTGAAGTCCTGAAGAAAGTAAGATTGTTCTTCATACAGGCATTTATCGATACATTTTTCTAATTCGCTTTCATCAATGTCTTTAAGCACTTTACGAGCTGCATGCGAGATCTCAAAATAACTCATCAGAAAACCTTCCTTATGTCTGAAACCACAGGCAATAGCAATCTTCCTGCCTGTTCGGATAGTTAGCATATTTTGCCTTAGGCCAACTGGCAAGTTGTGCTAAAGCCCCTCAGACCGGCTTCAGCGAGGGAATAGCTGAGACCGCGTTTACAGCTGCTTCGACCTTAACAGCAAAACCACTCCCGTGGCTTCATAATTGATTGTCAGAAACAATACTGCTAGACAATGATGGAGTATCAGTATGAGTTGAAGATTCCCTGCGATTGAATGTAATAATTTCACTAAAATCCTCGCACACGAAAAAAACAGGTGTAAAATCCTCACTAACGAAACGTGGGTAGGGTGGCAAGATGCGTCAAGATATTCCAGGTACTTTAGTAAAAAACTTAACCAAGGATTTGGTTATGGGGATCAATGAGTCACTCTTTGCAGGCGCAGAGCGAGCTTTTATTCGTGCCAAGCATGATGCGACAGGTCATCGAGCATCTATCCTCGGGAACATGCGCCATTGGTGTATGAACGAAGAATTTCATAAATCCCTACTGGCAAACGGTTGTACCCCTAGCCCATTGAAGGGTAACAATTTAGTTACTGGGAAAAGTGGGATTTTCAATATCGGGCGCATCAATGACAATAACGTGTCATGGAACAATTTAACGCGAGCCAAAACCAGACAAAGACTGGCTGAGCATAATCGTTTCATCGAATCGCTTGTACAGCCGAGTCTTTTTGGTGACCCTGATGATATCCCTACAGCTACAGTGTTTTTTCTGGCTCGCTTTTCGGGTAGTTTCTCCGAGCAACCGGAAACTCCTCTTTCGGTAGAACTGGTTGTTCCAAGTCATGACATGCGATCTTGGCTTTTCCGTGAGGATATAGCTCTGTTTTTGACTAGGTATGATCAGGCTATCTCGCAAAACGATAAAGCGTTACCAAAACTGAAAAGCAACAAAATTAAAAAAGATGGAACAGAGGAATAAATTGAATGAGTAGAGGTATTGCAGAGTTCCAGCCAGACAGGTTAGTGCAGGTGCTCGCAGCCAGGAGACTCTCTCAAACTCAACTAGCTACGATGGTTGGAGTATCCCCTGCAACTATCAGTAAATGGCGTTCGGCGCAGCAAGCTCCGGAAGCGGATGCTCTCCAGAGATTGGCTACTGTGGTTAATGTTGCCCCTGAATGGTTTACGCGCCCACTCCCTGCGAAAATGTCTAAGCCACTTTTCCGTAGTAACGCGAGTGCACATGCCGCCGCGCGGGCTATGCTGGAGGCCCGAATAGAATGGGCTAATGAAGTGGTGGTCAGGTTAGAAGAATATGTAGATTTACCTGATATTTGTTTACCGGTTCGCTTTTTCTCCAACATTGATGAGATAAGCGATTCTGATATTGAGGATGCAGCGCTTGAATGCCGCACTAAGTGGGGATTAGGAAAAAACGAGATCCCCGACCTAGCATTAGCTGCTGAGAGTAATGGCATAATTTTAATCCGAGAGGAGACTGGCATTGCTCAAATCGAAGGGCTCTCAGCCTGGAGCTCTGAGCTTGAAAGGCCATTTGTTCTGCTCTCTTCTGATAAAGATAATGCCTTCAGGAGCCGCTTCGATCTTGCTCACGAGATAGGGCATCTGATCCTACATAAAAATGTGGGCAATGAACTCGACTCTGAACGCTATAAGCTGAAAGAGAGTCAGGCTCATAAATTCGCAGGTGCCTTGTTACTACCAGCAGAGCCACTAGCAGAACAGGTTCGATTACCTGTAACGTTAGATAGTTTGTTGCTACTAAAACAGCGTTATGGTGTTTCTGTTGCAGCAATTATCATGCGCTTACACGCTTTAAATTTGATTTCTGATGAAGATAAATCAAATATTTTTAAGCGGCGCTCTGCTAGATGGGGAGCAAAATCTGAACCAGGTGATGATTATAGACAACCTGAATTACCTCGATTGCTTAAGCGTACAATCGACTTATTAATCTCTTCAGGCCTGTTTACCTTGGACGGTATTACTGGTTTCTTTGGATTGTCAGCCACAGATCTCGAAATGCTATTGGGTTTGCCAAGTAACCACCTAAAAGGACAAGCATCAGTTGTACATTTGGCAACTTTAAAAAATCAGATCCAGAAGGCGCGAGATCGATCTGGGTCAAATGAAAACAGTGTAGTTCAATTTATCAGACGAAAAAAATAGAATGGTTTTACTCAATCAAGGAAGATAAACTATGAAAGACTTCAGTTACCTTAGCTTAGCCTCTGATATAAGGACTATTTTTGAAAGGGAGCATGAGATGTTGAATGATCTATCATTCCCCTTTTTTTATCAATTTCCAAAAGACTGTTGTCAGAGTGCGTCTATATTTTTAGGAGTATGTCTCAAACAATTTTTTCCAGATGCAGAAGTTAAAATTGTTCGAGGTACAACAAGAGGTGATGATGAATATCATCACTATTGGGTTGAGGTGGATAAAAGAATCTATGACCTTACACTTGATCAATTTGAAAAATGGTTAGAACCTAAGTTTTCAAGAGTATCCAGACCAATTTATTCTGAAAAAAGACATCCACTTGCTAAGTATTACTTTTATAAAAAGAAAGAAAATATAACAGATGCTTTCGTTGATTTTATAACCGGTTATGCAAATCTTAATGAGGTTATGAACGCCTTTAATTATTGTTATATAGAATTAAAGAAACTAGGATGGTTTTCTGATTTTAAAAATTTAAAACGAGATTTACATTGAAATTCTTTAATGACAATAACTTTAGCACTTGCATAAAGATGCATATAAATGAAAAATTACGATAGCAAATTATTGTAACATTCAGAAAAATTTGTTAAATATTTTATAAATTATTACCTGATTGAAAATGATTGTCCGTTTTATGTTAGAGGCGACTGTAATCCATAAAAATTCGTCTATAAACTATATTCATATCGATTTGTAACAACTATAGAACATCCACAAAAAAGGAATTCAAAAATGTTTTACCAAGTATTAATCGAAACGTCGGAGAAAGTTGGAAAAACAGGCGGGAATAAGCAGTACTTTGAGTTAGACAAAACTGATTTGACGGAAATTGAGGAACGAATTGTATATCCGTTTCTTAGGAAAGAAGATTTTCAATTTGATGGTTACTTTCTCAAGGCTGCTGAAATTAAACGTATTACAATCAAAGAAACACAAAAAACAACACAAGAGTTGTCACAATACGAAAATGATAATATGCCTGCTGGCGTAATTATGTTTGTATCCCCTAAAGATATTGTTAGTTATGATGAGCACACCAAGGATATTACTACGGTTGTTTTTGACAAAGCTAAATGTTCTTTGCCAACCAAGAGTGCGACAAAAAATAATTCACCCACCCTTGATTTAACAAAAGTTTTTATTGTTCACGGCCGGGATGATCTTGCAAAAACGGAGACTGCACGATTTATCGAGAAACTTGGTTTTTCAGCGGTTATTCTTCATGAACAGGTAAATTCTGGAAAAACAGTTATTGAAAAAATCGAAGCGCATACAAATGTAGGATTTGCCATTGTTTTGTACACTCCCTGTGACACTGGTAGCCTTGCTGATGAGCATATACAGAAACCACGAGCAAGACAAAATGTTGTATTTGAGCATGGTTACTTAATTGGTAAACTAGGACGTCATAACGTTTGTGCACTGGTTAAGGGCGATGTAGAAATTCCAAATGATATTAGTGGGGTCGTTTATATCCCTTTCGATGGCCATAGCGCATGGCACCTTTCAGTTGCAAAAGAGCTACGTAATGCTGGGTACTCCGTCGATATGAATAAAATAATTTAGGCTAATCCATCATTCCTATGAGCAGCAGAATAGCTAATTGAGAGCTGTACACGGATTTATTGGACATTATTGCTTTTTCATCTGCTGCTCATTAACTATAATAAATCATTCCAACTGACCGAGCTAAAACAAAGCAGGTAGATTAATTAAACCTCTGGTTTAACTATGTTGATGTTTTTCGCTTAATTCAATGCCTGTTCATAGCGGGTAGCCTGATTTAATCACGTCCTACAGCTTTTTTTGATCAAGCCGTACACATAATTTAGTGTTTCTTTTGTAGCACCAAATAAGGGTGATCCCACGTTATCTCACAGTTACTCACCATTCCATCATGCTCAATAGAACAGCAGGCTCCGGGATTAGTCAGAATGGCCTCGTAAACTGCCTTACTCTCAATACCCTGAATCATATGCGAAAGAACACACCGACGAACACTCGCGGTGATCTTGTCTGGTTTAATCATAAAAGACTGACGAACAGCATTGCGTATAGCCCAGCCACGACCGGGGCAGTTAACATGCTCATCAAGATAACGCGCCACCAACTTTTTAAGTGCCCTTCTTACTGGTCGAACAAACTCAATCCACTCATCAGACACACACACCGCCTTACTGTAGCCATACAAATCGCAAAGCTTACGAAACGCAGCGCTATCTTTGTGTTTACGGAACTCACCCAGCGAGTAGATAAGGCTATAAATGAATAGTTTAGCCACCTTCTCATCAACGTTGAACCGAAGCATTATCTTCTTCTTGGTGATCTTTACCAGCCGCTTACATTTGATGCCATATCTTTCAAGCTCATGTTTCAGGATGGTCAGCTGGCTGCTTTTAATATCATAGTTAATACCCTCAACCACCTCCCATTTTATAGCCGCCTTTAGCGCCTGAAAGCCGCCGTTCTTCTCAAATGAACGCGTTCCCCGCTCCGCTAGTTTATATTCAGGAAAATATTCAATCACCAAAGGAACACTTGAAACCATCCTGCAACCACGCTCAGCAAGATGTTGGAGGAAGTGAGACTTCAGAAGAGCCTCCCTTTCGTCTTCAGGAACGTATGCCTGAAGTTTATCAAGGTTGATACGCAACGTCCCCATGTTGAGATATACCTGACGCATATATTGCTGGGTTTCACGTGATACGTGCCGTGTAGCATGGCGAGGCTTATTAAAGTGCGATAACGCTTTGTGGATCAATTGCTCTTCCGTCATGATCTTTCTGTCACGTTGACGCTTACCAACAGACAGATAAATGTAACGGTCATCGCGCTGCTTGTAGTCATCAGGCGAGACTTCAAACCAGCGTTTGAGGTATGCCTTAGACAAAGCAAAAGTGCGGCTTTTCCCATTCCCCCATGAGTGATTTTTTATATCGATAATTCCTGCATCTTTCAGCAACTCTAACGCTCGGTCACAACATAGGTATTTATCCTGTTTAAAGACAAACGGTAATTCTTTTTTGCCCAGCTCATTATATATTGGCGAATATTGTGTCCATGGATTATCCCACGGAGTCTTTTTAGTATAAAGAAAGTTATTACAAATCAGATGTTGAAGAAACCTTTGGATATCCAGATAATATGATGGAGACTGGCGACCATCTTTCCCTATGAAAGGAATATTATGTACATCTTCAATGAATTTATTATAAGTGTCGAGTGTAACCAGAATCCCACGCTTGATAATGTACCCCACAGAACACCTCATGATTGATAGTTGCATAACACAAAAAACACAATTGTTTTTACAACATCAATTACGAACGCTTTAACGGAGGCCAATTTTTTTCCATATTACTCACATACTAATAATATTCACGCTCTTCCCGCTCTATTTCGCTGCTGCTGACTATCACTATTAATATGGCACTGACATACACATACTATATAGTGAGTATTATAGGTTTATACCTGATAACTACCCTGAGGGGTGTATTAACCGGCATAGTTAACAAAAATCCAGAGTCGTAAATACAAACAAAGATTCTGTGTTATGGGGATAATCATTAATCTCTGCGGTTAATACCTGAGTACTAAAGTCAATATTCGGAATAAAAACCCATCGCCGATTTCCCCCTACCATTGTACGACGTGCCGATTTCAGGTTAAACCGTAACTGTAGTTAGCCGGTCAGCCACAGCAAAATCCGACAACGTTGGACGGTCAAAAGACGGTCATTTCCCAGATTTAATTTTCTCCTGACCTTTTTAGGCTTGTCGTTGAACAACCAACAGATGAGGATGCAGCATCCCTGCCGCAACGCCATGGCGCTTATTTCCCGCGAGATTCAAGCCATTTTTTACGGATGTCAGGTTGCCAATACTGCGGCTGTCCCAAAATACCCAGCTTCTCGACAACCAGTGGAAGTTTATGCCAGATAGCCTCTGCATCAAACAAGTCCACCAGATACCTTTTCATCACCTTATCTACTCGCTTTTTAGCTGCCTCTTTGCTCGGACTAACAGCCCTGCCATTCAACTCACTGGCCGGACGGAACGTTTTACGAGCACGGGGGACAGTCATACGTTTCAAACGTTTGGCAAAGTCTGGATCCAGCTTGCGATCCCTGATTAGCTTACGGTCATAGAATGCCAAACGTGACACCAAATTCTCCATTTGCGACAGGTTACTCAGCATCAGTTTCTGCTTACCTGGAGACAGACGCAGCTCCAGACGTAAAAAACACTCATGCTGGCTTTCATCCAGTGTTAGCTGAGCTGTTGCCCGACGTTCTTCAAGGCTTAACTCAGGGGCGTTCACTTTTTCGTATATCGAAGCTACGACGGTGGTAGCCCCTAGCCGTATACCCTCCTGCTTGCCATAAGGATCATTGAAATCACCATCATGAACTTTGGCAAGACCAATCAGAAAGTCATGCAGCTTCATCCCCATCACATCCAGCGCGTAATGGATGGTCGTGACCCATGAGTTACGCAACCCTTGGTACAGGTATTTACCAATACGGCCTTTGCGCCCCAACCAAATGAATAAGTCGCTCATCTGTTCAGCTAGATAGTGTTGGGGGCTTAATTCCATTCGCACGGCACCGCGTTTCTTGTTTGTTGGTCCAAAGTAGATCATCAGTAGAACTGGGTGATGTTCAGACTTGTTTGCTAGACGGATTTCAATTACCCAGCGGTAGAGACTATCGCACTCATCCTTGCCTGCGGGCCGAACCCTGACCTGATAAGTATCGTCTGATTCAAGCTGAAATAAGCGATCTACCATCACCTGATTTTCCTGCTTGTCGAACAGGTCAGTTACCCAGGCAATTTTGTCGAAATGCCCATAACATTGCTGTCCTACGTTACTGCATTCCAGTGATACGGCGTATGCCAGTGAATCAACACGTTCACTATTAAATGTTTTCATCATAATCTTTTCCCGGTGGCCAGTAGCCCACCAACAAGCAATAGCGATCCACCAACATGAGGAGGTATCATTGATATTGCTATGTCCTCTATAAGGTTCGTTGGGGGGCTATTTGAGGGTTACACACACAAACATGCGCTTAGAGTTGCGCGTTGATACCGCGTGACTGAATCCACTCCAGTACGTCATTGAGTCCCCAGCCCACTGCGCGTCCACCATCGCCGGTCAATTTTTTCCCTGCCTTAAAATCTCCTTTTTCGATAAGCCTGTAGAGCGTGGCTGACGAAATTCCGGTTAAATGAAGAACTTCTTTTTTGCGGAGAATACGGTTGGTTTTCATGCTTTTGCTCCTTTGAGCTGTTTCAGGAGCGCTGCTATTTACAACCACAAAAACCGTATGTTTTCGTACAAACCAGACTTTTTTTCGTGATAATCACGGATGCTGGTCATTTTTGTGTATTGAAAAATCGTGATTATCATGGGATGATTCTATTTATCGTGATAATCACGATGTTGCTACCTAGGAGAAGTGTTTGCAGTAATCACTTATGCAAAACACCGATTGTGATATCGGTATACCGTGATAATCATGGAATCAGCTGAGAATATTTAGCTCGTAAGATCACTGTTCAATTTCAGGATATGTACTCATGCCAAATGACGATATGATTTCGCAGCAACTAGCGCAGGAGAAAAAAGAAAGGGAAAAGAACCTCGACAAAATGAGGCAGAAAAAAAGAAGGGAATTAGTAGCAAAAAAGTTTGGAAAGATTGTACCCATCCATATGCTGGAAGAGACCAAAGCGCGACTGGAGATGATTGCTAAAAAAACAGCCATAAGTCGTAAGGAACACAATGCAGCAGAGAAACGAAGCTCGGTCATAGCTGAACTGGTTAACCAGTACTACATAGATAATATCTTGTCTTACGAACATGAAAACTCTGAGCTGGCATACAATACTTATAACCATATATGGCAGGCTAACTTTCAAGGAAAGCCTGCTGACGTAATAGCTAGACACCTCAATAAGGCTGGCACCCGCATACCATATTTTGATAATAAAAGCGGTAAAATAGTTGTTGAATCAGGGAAGTGGAAAAAAGACGATATAGAATTTTTTTCCGACTCAGCCCTCGTTATAAAAATGATTGAATCAAATGAGAAAAATACTAAAAGAAACGCTAAGTAGGTTCAATATCTTCAGGCCCAATCACCGATAAACGCCATCATTTTACCAGCACCGCAATCGCTGCGATGCTTTGGCTTTCATGTCATCATCACGATAGTCATAGCGCGTCGTGGTGGATATGTCGCTGTGGCCTGCCAGCTGGCGGACGGTGTTGATATCCACGCCCTGCTCAAGCAAACGGGTGATGAAGGTGCGCCGCATGTCATGTGGAGTAAACCGCGCTATGCCCGACGTTAGCTGTAACTGCTCCAGGATACCCGTTAACCCGGTTGTTGTCAGAGGTTGGGTGGCGGTCTTCCCGTTGCGCTGAATACGGCTGAACAGTGCGTTTTCAGCTTCGTTTGCGCTGGCTTTCAGCCATTTGCGGATGGCCTTATCCACTGCATTCGCCACATGGATTTGACGGTATTTACGTCCCTTTCCCTGACGCACCATCAGGATGCCATTGTCATAGTCCCGGCGCTCAAGTTTGACCAGTTCCCCTGCCCGCAGCCCCGTTGCACAAAGCGTCAGCACAATAGCGACATCACGACAGCGCCGTACCGGTTGCGGATGCTGTTTTGCAGCCTGAATCAGCCCCCGGATTTCCGACTTGTCTAACGCCCTTCCTTTACGCTGGATATCGCCGCTCACACGCTTAACAGACCGGATACGGGCCAGCGTTTCGGCATTCATGCAGTTCAGGTTAAAAGCTGTCTGCGCTACGCCCCGTAGTGCGGATAACGCCATGTTCACCGACGACACGGCGTAACCGTCATCCAGCAGTGCCGCACGTACTTTAGCGACGGCGGCGAAGTTAAGTTGTTCCCACGGATAGTCTGCTGCATCTGCACCGCGTTTAAGTATGCTGGCGCTGCGGTTTAACAAGCTGGTGAGACCTCGCCGCCCCGATGGTGCCAGACCGCCAATATACGCATCGAACACGGTGGTTTGCACCATAGGCACGACCTGACGCAACGCAGCCCCGCTCATGCGTGTAACCCGCAATAACGTACATTAAACCAGGTAACTTTCAGCATCACACCAGTCCCCGTTCAGCCATCGACACCGTTTCAGTTCCTGCAACGATAAAGTGATCAAGTAACCGCACATCCAGCATTTCCAGCAGCTCCTGAAGCTTTTTAGTCAACCTGATATCGCAACGGCTGGGTTCAGGCTCGCCGCTGGGGTGGTTGTGGACAAGGATGGCTGCGGCGGCGTTATGTTTCAGCACACGCTTGATAACTTCACGGGGGTGAACGCTGACCGAGTTTAGCGTACCCCTGAACAGGATTTCGCGGTGCAGCAGCTGATTCTGATTATCGAGCAGGATGATGCCAAACTCTTCATGTTCGAGCGGTGCCAGCTCAACCATTACGCACCGTCGAACATCATCAGGGGAGCAGAGTTGAACCCCACGCTGATAGTACCGGCTGATGATGTCACGCGCCTGATCGAGGATAAGGGTTTCACGCTGGGTAAACATGGTCATATCAGAACTCCCGTTTAATGAAGTAAATGGCGTCAGGAAACAGCTGGCGGCCGGTTACGCCAGTACGCAGGGAGAAAGCTTTACGTGGCATTGAGGTTCGCCCGTTACTGTCGAAAAAGCAGAGCGTTTCCTCATCCATTTTGACCAGAAGGGACCAGTGAAATTGGTCGCTGAGCATAATCAGGCGGGAGTAGTCAGTGACGTCCAGAAACCGCTGCATTTCCCTGAAAAGCCGCCCGTCTGATAATCCCCGCTTCTCGGCAAATGGTCTGGTGATTTGAACCGGGAACTGGCGGCTGTAATGCCCTTTCTGCAACACCTGGGTCATCAGCCAGTCTAAACGGTCTTCTTCAAATCCCTTCAGTCAGCCATTCATGCAAAGGCCAGCGCTGCTGATAAGCCTGAATAAGCCGGTTCATTAAAGGGCGTCGTTTCACCCTGCCGTCATACAGCCAGCTCAGCATGTTAACCACGCAATAAGCACCGCAAAGACAGTCCAGTTCGCCCTGTTGAGACGCACGTATCCCTCTGTTATCAGTCACAGATAATTCCCCATATGATAGTGATGATTAGTGTGGTGGGATTAGCTTTCCCAGAGAACGGTAATGGTGTAAGCGTTCATGGCGTGATACTGAATAAAGTTGGATTGCCAGAAATCAAATAACTCCCTTCCGGCATTAACAGGCAGATCACCCACATGAGCCCAAAAGACATATTGCTGACTCCAGCTGATATCAATTTCCTTTTCCAGCTCGGGGTATACCGTCCCCATATAACTGAAGTCGGTAATGTAATCAAAATACCATTCGTCATTGCGATAAATAAGCCGTATTTCGACAGGATGGTAACCGCCCTTTTCAGCACTGTAACTTGGGTCTTTAAATAACAGACTGACGGCTATAATTTTGGCCTTATGCGTCGGTGGATTTCCCGCCTCATTTAATACAATGTTTATTAATTCCTGAGCAACGGGCATGGCAAGCCCTTCCTGATGTATTTTATTCATTTCAATATCATATTTTATTTTACTGGCAAATTATTAGTTTCATTTAATAGATTGTTAACTGAACCAGGCCTAAATAAAGCAAAATCAGATTAACACTCTTTAAATACAGTAATCCCTCCAGTGAAGGATTACTATTAAACGAACAATTAATTAAATGATAACTTGAATGACTGGCTAGCTGCTAATAATAACACCTTCCAGTAATGACATTATATCAAGCCAATACGTAACGAGCAAATAGTTTCACAAAGAAACTATTATTGCGTGAATTAGAAAAGAAGAAAACAACTCAGGGAAATAAGCGTTCTAGCGCGAACTATTACTTCGAAATAGTCTCCAGCAATTGTTTACGCTGATCTTCCGAAAACGCCAGTAACTGGTGCGCCAGTGAAATCACTTCTGTTGGCAAAGCTTGCTGGGTTAACGCAAGATCGTCAGCCACCTGTTCAAGCGCCTGCTTTAACAACCGGTCACGGGAATGGGGCTTCATCGTTTTGAACAACTGAACCCAGAGATTAAGCTGTTCGTCAGTACCATAGGAGAAACGACAGATTGAGTGGCTTGCTCTGCCCGCTCACTTTTCAGCGACATTCCCGCAGCGCGAATATGGTACTCAAAGCCCTTATGCCCTGTTCTCTTTCTCCTGATTTCTGGGTGCATAGCTGCAAGCTTTTCCAGCCGCAGGCGGCAGCCCTTTGCCGTTCCCGGCATCCCCGGTTTTCCTGCAAATGCCTGTGCCGGGAGCCACTGCTCACTGCCATCAATGCTGCCACTTTGGTTCTTATCACCAGGCGATACGTCAAAAATATTTTTCATTAACTTAATCCATAATATCAATACGTTAAAAAGGAATGCCAATAAAGACCACAAAGAGAACTTGATAAGTTCCTTTTATTCGCATTTAATATCCCTGTACTGATACAGAGGAGTTAACACTGTGAATAACCACGTAGCATCGCAAAAAAAGCGAACTAAAGGAAGAGCTAAGGACTGGCACAGGGCCGACATTGTGGCTGCGCTACACAAGCGTGGAGTAAGTCTGGCGCAGTTATCTCGAGATCAGGGATTAGGCTCCCGTACACTGAATAATGCCTTCAGCCAGCACTATCCGAAGGCAGAACGGCTGATAGCAGCGGCGTTGGGTATGATGCCAGAGGAGATATGGCCCAGCCGTTATTTTGATAAACAACCTTCAATACACTCCGGCAAGGATTAGCCATGGCGACCACCATCACTTCGGTGACGAATAGCTTTGAGTACTTCTTTCATTCCCTTTATCGCACTGAGTTTGTAAAAACACTACGCCTGAATGAGTGCAGTGAAAGGGAACTTCTACCACTGGTTCGTTGCTACCTTTTAGGCTGTTTTTCCGATGATGTGTCGCCTGAAGTGAAAGGGAAGCTTCCAGGCTCTATTACAGGGAATGGCTATATCGATTTTGTAATTGATGATGTGGCGGTGGAATTCTCCGTCCGTAAGCCCACCGCAGCCAAATCAACGGTATCAGCCACGGTCAATAGCACGGAAATGAAGAAGTTGATGAAGTTCGACGGCAAGGCGTTGCTCGTACTATTCGACTTCTCTACTACTCCCTATTCGGAAGCCCAGATTGAGGCTTTCCGCGACTGGCCTTCTCTTGGTAAGGGCAATCATAAAAAGTCGGCGTTCAATGTTGCCTATTTTTATGTCGAGAAACGCAGACCGCTCACTTTCGGGAAAATCACCAAAAATATTCGTATTAACTGACAAGGAACAAACAATGAAAAGAGTCATTTAGCCACCCTGTTGTTGGGCACATCAGCACTGGCAACCGCCGCAGAGTACGTCAAACCGAACGGATCACTATCACTGGTAGCGGAAGGCAATGGTGTTGAATTCAACATTAATGCTGCGAGTAAAGATGCTTCCGGCATCTGCAATATGGAAGGCTCAGCGCAATCAATTGGTGTCGGGGAAAACCATAAAAATCGCTGGCTTTATAACGACACGTCCAGCCAGTGCGTCGCGGTTATCACTGAGCAGAGCAACGGTAAAATTGCGGTAATGACCAAGGGGTGCGAAGGTTATTGCGGCATGACTGCCGTGGGTGCAATGGATGGGATTTACCGGAAGAAATAGCGCGGAGAAACTGAGAGAAGGAGAATGGGTAGACAAGAGCGGGATGATCTTAGCAATAAAATGGACGCAGCGCTTTACGACAAAACACTTCGGCTAATTATTCAGGAAGGGTTAACGGAAATTAACGTCAAAACCGTACAACTTCACTTTCGTGTGGGCTATAACCGCGCAGCTCGAATAGTTGAACGCATACGTCAGGAAACGAATATTCTAAAGAATAAAATTAACAAGGATTCATAAAATGAAATTAAGATTGGCTTTTTTATTTATATCTACAAGTATGCTAATCGGTTGTGGGGACAATACGCCGAAATGTAATAGTGATGATGCTAAAAAACTCGTGATTGACATTGCACAGAAGCAGATTAATAAACAATTCGACCAACTCAGAAACTCACAACTAGCCGGCATGGTGCCAAAGCATACAGATAGTCTCATGTTAAAAGTCATCAATATCAGAACAGTTAAACATGACTCATCCGTAGACGTTTATCAATGTTCTGCCAATCTGCAAATGACTATGTTGGATGATGAATCAAAACTTCCAAAAACAAACGAGATACCGATAACCTATAACATCCAGAAAACGGATGATAGTAATGGGCAATTTTACATAAACGTATTTGGCTTGTAATCAAGCTAGCATCAGGGATCCTTTTGGGTGAAGTAATTAATGTTTTAACCCAAAAGGATATTTCATGAAAAAGATCTTAGCTGTTGCTGCTATCATTATCACTGTTGCCACATTATGTTGGTCCCTCAAATTTAAAGCAGAGAAAAAAGAGGCAGCCCTGCCAATTGGCACTCCTTTCATCATTACATCTAATTCGCCAGGGAAATGCAGGGTTACCGCAATATCCACGACTGGTGAACTCGACCAAAAACCGCTCATAGCATGTAAAGTGCAGTTACTCTCAGGGGACTAATATCACAATATTTCCTGAGCACTTGCCGATATTGACCAGAAGCAAGTGCATCTACAAAGAGCTGAACATCGCCCGTAACCTTGTAATTAAGCGGTGAGAAAACTTCCCCTCTATAGTAAAAACTAAGTTTAATGCTGCTTTGAAAACCTAAAGAGCTGACTCGCTTCCTATACTCTAAAATGGCGTGGTGTTTGTAATGTCTGATTCTGACACAAAGCTGGCTGGCCCATGGAGCATTCCGTCTGCTTTGAGCGAAGAGCGGACACAGAACTCAATTTTCCTTTCTTAGCCATGTTACAGTTTTATCTATCTTCCCCCTTTCAACTGTGCTCTCGTGTTTTCTGGACAACGTATTGTACATTTTAAAATCAAGAGAGGGGCTAGCGAGAAGTGAAACTGGATTGTGATTAGTAAAACGAGTTACAGGTCTGGATAAATCAATGTGAAAATCGAAAGATAAAATTGAAAATATAAAATTATCTTTTTCTTTTTTTCTTGCCGGGAATAATACACTAAACCTATTGGTCCAAAACGCTGGTACAACTTCAACTCGAAAATTTAAAGGATTAGTCTCTTTGTCATATAAATATAACCTCATTGCCTCCTTGGTATGCTCATTTATTTCAATCGGTTTAAAGTTACCACCCCACTCGAAAGTTCCACGCCAAAATATGCTTATTGCAAAGTAATAAAGATCATTCATTTCGATTTCATGAGCAAAACCAGGTCCTATAGATACTTGGGGAGCTAATTTACCTCCTGCATTCCATATTGGGATGAGTTTGAATTTTGCAATTTTAAATAACTCAGAAATATCAACTACATTTACTGGCGGAAAACATTTTTTAGAGAAATAATCTTCACCGTTTATCTTTAACTTATGTTCACAATTAGGGCATAATAAATTCTTTTTCAATTCCTTTGGTAAATGTATGTATTATTTTCACTATCAGCGTAGTTTAATGTTTTTCCTTCTTGAAGCATCTTTCTTAAGCGTCGGTATACGTGATGAGGGAGAAAGTGACTGTCACAAATTTCTGGTACATCCTTAGTACACATTGGGCAATTGTACATTTTTAATCCTTTCAATAGTGATTAATTTCAATTCTTATAACTTTTAATGGGTAGTTCTACAATCTTTAACAAAGGACAAACGCTGCAAGATCAAATTTTGTTTCCGCTTCTGGCACACAGCAGACAAACACGTGGCGCTGAAGGTCCGCTGTGAGCGAAGAGAAGACATTCGCAGTATGATTAAGTTATTACTTAAAACGTGGCGTATTAAACAACAGGAAGCAGGTCAGGTCAGGTCAGCGCAGCTAGCTTTATTTTATAGCTTTGATGATAGCTATCAGTCTGAATTTCCTACTCATTCATTAGTCGATTACAGCCGTTGTATGGCTGAACATTGGGTTGCCGACAAAAAAATTGACAAAACTTAACATGCTTGTAATTATACCTGTGCCCATATAGCTCAAATTTGGTAGAGCGCCTTTAAATCTGCATCTATTGAGGTTTGAAGGAGGTTCCTGGTTCAATTCCAGGTATGGAAAAAATATTTTCTAAGTGTTTTTTCCATACTTGTGAGTCGCAAATTTCATTCTAAGGCGTGTTATGGATAGAGCCCAACAACTTATCGTGTTCCAATCCCAAACAAAGAACGTAAAAGAATTGGATCGCGCTTGGCGCATCGCTAAGATTAGTTTGAATCTTGCCTTAAAAAATGATCGAGATACTGAGGCAAGAATCCATACGAAAACTCTTTCGCTAATTTATTCTGCCTGGACTGAAGCGTTATTCTCAAATTAATTCATACACCTTATGGTTTTGAATTAAGCGAAATAAAGGATATAAAAAAATAAAAGGAATGGAAGCTAAATGGCGTAAATGCTTAAAACTAGCTAAGGCTAAAGTTTTATCAGCACCAACATTCGATTCTGTTCAATTATCTTCCGCTGAGATTTATATTAAAGAATTAATCATTGACTATGTGAAAACGCCAAGCACACTCAGGAATAGGATTGCTCATGGGCAATGGGTTGTCGCTTTCCAAGGTGATAGTGTAACTGATATAAGTTCTGACTTGACGCTAGCCATTGAAGAGTTAAATGTGGTCGCTCTAGATAATTTAAAAATGGGTTTTAAAGGGTTAGCTGATATTATAGAAGCTATGATTGAGTCACCAAACAATGCTTTTGTGAAAGACTATACTAAAGTTGAATCCGATTTAAAAAGTAACTTATCAAGACGTAGTGGATACACATTGGTAGGGCATATTCAAAGTTTAAAAGAGAAATATGCTTATCGACTTTTAAAACCGACACGACTGGCAAATTGTATTTGTGCTATTCAAGATGACGGCTAATTTTATTTTTTTAATGTAGCGTGCTTTGTATTGTGATGGCTCTTAATATTTAGAGCCATTCTATTGAATTCCTTATATAGCCAAATTCCTAAATCCCACCTCCTATCTCACAATTCTCGAACCCAAACCCCTAACTAAATTTTTCTTTCGCAATACGTAGATGTTCATTACGCAAGATTCCAAGAATTAAATTTTTGAAACAATTTATATAAGCAGCTTAACTTCCTGCGCAGCGAATTACTGTGGCGCACAATTATATTTCTCATTTGAGGAAAATATTGTGTTTAAATTAAATCCTGTGTTACTAAGCTTTGTAGCAGCGCAAGGTTTGATGTCCCCAATCTCATTGTCAAGACTGAAGCCGGTTATTCCTGATTATGACTGGAGCATATTCGGGGCCAGGATCAATAGCGTAAGTGGTATCACGAAAAATGTTTTACTTATTGGTGTCAGCAACGTCCGGTTTTGGCACTGAGCTGACTGTCGGAACTGATTGTACCCAGAGTAGTAACGATATCAGATTAAGTCTGAGGCAATACAACTGAGTTAATGGGTAATGTCGTGTTTAGCAGCAAGCAAGCTATCCAAATAATCAGCCCAAACCTGTAACCACTTCCGACACTCAGCATCATATTTATACAGATTATAAATCCCTTCAACACCACCACGTGTATGCCCCAATACAGCCTCTGCTACCTCATTGGGACACTGCAAACGAGATAACCCCGTTCTTACTGTACGACGCAGATCGTGCGGCGTCCAATGGAGTATATCAAGCATTTGACCGCTTTCACGTAAACGCCATGAGTTTTCAGTCAGGTATTTCTGCTGGATAGGCTTCTTCGTCGCCTGCGAAGGAAACAGATATTTGTCGGAGGTAAGGAGTAGAACCTTGAGAAAGTCGATAGCCTGATCGGATAACTGAACGTAGCGCTCTACCCCGGTCTTGGTCTCCCGCAGATGAATGGTGCCTTTTTCAAGATCAACATCATCCCAGGCCATGTTGCAAACTTCACCTGTTCGGCATCCTGTCCAGAGTGTCAGCCGCAGCACGTTTTTAATCGTTGGCGTATAAGCCGAACCCGGAAGCCATTTAAGAAACTTTCCAAGCTCGACCTCGTTCAGCACCCGTGTTCCACGACCATTTGTAAGCTTGATTCTGGTCTGTCGTAAGCTGGATTTTGCTAACAACGCCGGATTCGCAAAACTGCCATCAAAACGACCAAGGCCAATAGCAAATTCATAAGCGAGTGAAAGTTCCCTCAGAACATTACCAGCCTGTACAGGTGCGCCTCGGGCTACAATACCATTAATTAAATTGATTACATCCTGTCGCGTAATCTCAGCAGCATTTCGGGTTCCTAAGCTTTTAACGGCGTCACCATAGAGAGTACGACGAACCTCGGCCTGCCCTTTCGGCTTTCTGGCACCGGGAATAATCCTCCCATCCTTCGTTTTACGATCCTCAATACGCTCGGTAAGATACAACTCAACCAACCCTTCAACTGTCAGCACTGCCGCTTTCGGTTTTTGGCTCTCTTCTAATAACCGTTGCTTCTCATCTTTTAGCTCAGACGCCGGACAGCGCCCTTCACTTCTGATTAGTTTGAGTTCTTGCAACTTCATACGTGCCATTGCGAGCGAGGTTTGCGGGAAGCTACCAATTTTTACCTGTGACAGCTTATTGGTCACTGGGCTAGTATAGCGGTAGAAAAAGGTCTTGATACCAGAAGCACCGCAAGTCACACGCAGGCCCCGGTTCTCACCCGTATCAGCCTTGTTTTTGTCCCCAGGCTTCATCATTTCGACCGCTTTGGATGACAAAGGTTTGCCTGCTGGTTTATCCGTCATATAAGATCCATTTTATGGCTAACCACTTGATTTATTAAGGCTGAAATCCAGCTTTTCTTTCCAAGTGTAGGTTGTGAGTTTATTTAGTGCAATTATACCATAACCTACATAACAACCTACACTTTGACCTACACTTACAAGTGGGTTTTGGTGATTTTTTATGAGACAACGTGATATCTAATGAGAACAACAAAAATCACAATTTACTTTAAATTCAATGGAATATATAACTTATGTCACTGAATGACAACGTGAAATTAGATTCACACACCCCAATGATGCAGCAGTATCTGCGCCTCAAGGCTGACCATCCTGAGATCCTGCTGTTCTACCGCATGGGAGATTTCTACGAGCTGTTTTACGACGATGCGAAACGCGCCTCGCAGCTGCTGGAAATTTCACTGACCAAGCGCGGCGCGTCGGCGGGAGAACCCATTCCGATGGCGGGCGTGCCCTATCATGCGGTAGAAAACTACCTGGCGAAGCTGGTGCAGCTCGGCGAATCGGTGGCGATTTGCGAACAGATTGGCGACCCGGCGCTCAGCAAAGGTCCAGTCGAGCGCAAAGTGGTGCGCATCGTCACCCCCGGCACCATCAGCGATGAAGCGCTGCTTAACGAGCGCCAGGATAACCTGCTGGCGGCTATCTGGCAGAGCCAGCGCGGGTTCGGCTACGCCACGCTGGATATCAGCTCCGGCCGGTTCCGCCTTGCCGAGCCAACCGACCTGGAGACCATGGCAGCTGAACTGCAGCGCACCAATCCGGCAGAGCTGCTTTATCCGGAAGATTTTGCCGCGATGGCGCTGATTGAAAACCGTCGTGGCCTGCGCCGCCGCCCGCTGTGGGAGTATGAGCTGGACACCGCGCGCCAGCAGCTGAACCTGCAGTTTGCCACGCGTGACCTGAGCGGGTTTGGCGTTGAACAGGCGCACCACGCGCTGCGCGCCGCAGGCTGCCTGTTGCAGTATGTTAAGGACACCCAGCGTACCTCGCTGCCGCACATTCGCTCGCTAACCATGGAGCGCCAGCAGGACGGCATCATTATGGATGCCGCTACCCGCCGTAACCTGGAGATCACCCAAAACCTCGCCGGCGGCATGGAGAACACCCTCGCATCGGTGCTGGATAAAACCGTCACGCCAATGGGCAGCCGCATGCTGAAACGCTGGCTGCATATGCCGGTGCGCAATGCGCAGACCATTGCCCAGCGCCAGCAGAGCATCAGCGCGCTGCAGGACCTGCATGAATCCGTCACGCCCCTGCTGCGTCAGGTCGGTGACCTGGAGCGCATTCTGGCGCGCCTGGCGCTGCGCACTGCCGCCCGCGCGACCTGGCCCGCATGCGCCATGCCTTCCAGCAGCTGCCGTTGCTCAACGCCGAGCTGGAGCACAACGAGACTGCCCACCTGCAGACCCTGCGTGGACAGATGGGCGAATTCACCGAGCTGCGCGAACTGCTGGAGCGGGCGATTATTGAAACCCCGCCGGTGCTGGTGCGCGACGGCGGAGTGATTGCCCCTGGCTACAACGCCGAGCTGGACGAATGGCGCGCGCTGGCGGATGGCGCCACCGACTATCTTGACCGCCTAGAGATCCGCGAGCGTGAAAAGCTGGGGCTGGATACGCTGAAGGTCGGCTTTAACGCCGTGCACGGCTATTACATCCAGGTCAGCCGTGGGCAGAGCCATCTGGTGCCTATCCACTATGTGCGCCGCCAGACGCTGAAGAACGCCGAGCGCTACATTATTCCCGAGCTGAAAGAGTATGAGGACAAGGTTCTCACCTCAAAAGGCAAAGCGCTGTCGCTGGAAAAAGGCCTGTACGACGAGCTGTTCGACCTGCTGCTGCCGCACCTGGAAGCGCTACAGAACAGCGCCTCGGCGCTGGCGGAGCTGGACGTGCTGAGCAACCTCGCCGAACGCGCCTGGACGCTGAATTACAGCTGCCCGACGCTGAGCGATAAGCCGGGTATTAAGCTGACCGGCGGGCGTCACCCGGTCGTTGAACAGGTGCTAAAAGAGCCGTTTATCGCCAACCCGCTCTCTCTGTCCCCCCAGCGCCGCATGCTGGTGGTTACCGGCCCGAATATGGGCGGTAAAAGTACTTACATGCGCCAGGCAGCGCTGATTACGCTGATGGCCTATATCGGCAGCTTCGTGCCCGCCGAGCAGGCGGTGATAGGCCCGATTGACCGCATCTTTACCCGCGTGGGCGCGGCGGACGATCTCGCCTCAGGCCGCTCGACCTTTATGGTGGAGATGACCGAGACCGCCAATATCCTGCATAACGCCACCGAATACAGCCTGGTATTAATGGATGAGATCGGGCGCGGTACCTCGACCTACGACGGCCTGTCGCTGGCGTGGGCCTGTGCCGAGAGCCTGGCCAGCCGCATCAAAGCGATGACGCTGTTTGCCACGCACTACTTCGAGCTGACCACGCTGCCGGAACAGATTGAAGGCGTGGCTAACGTGCACCTTGATGCGGTTGAGCACGGCGATACCATCGCCTTTATGCACAGCGTGCAGGACGGCGCCGCCAGCAAGAGCTATGGCCTGGCCGTTGCCGCGCTGGCAGGGGTGCCGAAAGAGGTGATCAAGCGCGCGCGCCAGAAGCTGAAAGAGCTCGAAGCCCTGTCCGGTAGCGCAGCCGCCACCAAAGCTGACGGTTCGCAGCTGCCGCTGCTGGTTGAAGAGACGTCTCCGGCGGTAGAAGCGCTCGAAGCGCTGGATCCGGACTCGCTGTCGCCACGCCAGGCGCTGGAGTGGATTTACCGCCTGAAGTCGCTGGTGTAGCACTGGCCTCAACCCGGGCGAGGCATGCCTCGCCCCTACTTCCCATAAAGCCTGACATGGTTCGCCCCTGCTTCTCAAGAATCCTGATATGCCTTGTGCCTGCGTCTCAACAACCCGGAATAGCAGGCAAAAAAAAGCGGTGACCGAAGTCACCGCTTTTCGCATTACCATTATCAGTGGTTATTGAAGCTTGGTTCTCACGCTATTTATTCGCGGAACAGCGCTTCAATATTCAGACCCTGCGCCTGCAGAATTTCACGCAGACGACGCAGGCCTTCAACCTGAATCTGACGTACACGCTCGCGGGTCAAACCAATTTCACGACCCACATCTTCCAGCGTGGCCGCTTCGTAACCTAACAGGCCGAAACGACGTGCCAGCACTTCACGCTGCTTGGCGTTCAGTTCGAACAACCACTTGACGATGCTTTGCTTCATATCATCGTCCTGCGTGGTATCTTCCGGGCCGTTGTCTTTTTCATCGGCCAGGATGTCCAGCAGCGCTTTCTCAGAATCTCCGCCCAGAGGCGTATCGACTGAAGTAATGCGTTCGTTGAGGCGCAGCATCCGGCTCACGTCATCAACAGGCTTATCTAACTTTTCTGCGATCTCTTCCGCACTAGGCTCATGGTCAAGCTTGTGGGAAAGTTCACGCGCAGTACGCAGATAAACATTCAGCTCTTTAACGATATGAATCGGCAGACGAATGGTACGGGTTTGATTCATGATCGCCCGTTCAATAGTCTGACGAATCCACCAGGTGGCGTAGGTAGAGAAACGGAACCCTCTTTCCGGGTCAAATTTTTCTACTGCACGGATCAGGCCGAGGTTACCTTCTTCAATCAGGTCCAGCAGCGCCAGACCACGATTGCTGTAACGACGGGCAATCTTCACCACCAGACGCAGGTGCTTTCGATCATGCGGCGACGCGATGGCACGTCACCACGGAGTGCACGGCGGGCAAAGAAAACTTCTTCTTCTGCCGTGAGCAATGGAGAATAACCAATCTCTCCTAAGTAGAGCTGCGTAGCATCAAGAACGCGTTGTGTTGCGCCTTGCGACAGCAGCTCTTCTTCTGCTAAATCGTTATCACCAGGTTCATTTCCGACGAGAGCCTTCTCATCAAAAACCTCAGCTCCGTTTTCGTCGAATTCCGCGTCTTCATTTAAATCGTTAACTTTCAGCGTATTCTGGCTCATAAGCGGCTCCTACCCGTGATCCCAAGGGCAGAACACCAAGGTTCTGCCGGATTAACGTTGCGGTAAATAACGCAACGGATTTACGGATTTCCCCTTGTAACGAATTTCAAAGTGCAATCTAACCGAGCTTGTGCCGGTACTGCCCATGGTTGCAATCTTCTGGCCCGCTTTCACTTCTTGTTGTTCACGGACCAGCATCGTATCGTTATGGGCATAAGCACTCAGGTAGTCATCATTATGTTTGATGATAATCAAATTACCGTATCCGCGTAGCGCGTTACCGGCGTACACCACGCGACCGGAGGCGGTGGAAACGACGGACTGACCACGAGATCCCGCGATATCGATACCTTTGTTGCCCCCTTCGGAAGCAGAGAAGTTATCAATGATCTTACCATCTGTTGGCCAACGCCAGCTTCCCACAGGGGTAGTGCTGTCCGTCGTGCTACTTACGGTCGGGGCGGTAACCGGCACTGTTGTCGTTGCAGCAGTTTTACCGGACGAAGGCAGCATTTTGCCTCCACTTTGTGTACCTGAATCCTCAGAATACGTAATTACCGGCTGGTGTGCAACCGTTGCGGTTGTCATTTGCGCACCGGATGGCGGCGTGCTGACACCGCCAGCGGTCGCATCGGCTGCCGTAACCGCATTGCCGCCGGTAATAGGCGTACCAGTACCGTTAGCGACCTGCAGCTGCTGGCCGACGTTGAGGCTGTAAGGCGCGGCGATATTGTTGCGCTGTGCAAGGTCGCGGAAATCGTTGCCGGTAATCCAGGCAATATAGAACAAAGTATCGCCGCGTTTCACGGTATAGCTGTCGCCGCCGTAGCTACCTTTCGGAATATTCCCATAACTACGGTTGTAGACGATGTGGCCATTTTCAGTGGTTACGTTCTGCTCAGGGGCGGCAGAAGGGGTGACCATACCGCCAGTAGACGGAGGGCGAGCCGGGGGAATAAACCCGCCGTTGCTGCCGCCGGAACTGGCGCCTGATGCGCTGCTCATCGCGGGATTGCTGCTCATCATGCCGGAGTCATTTCCGCCAACGGAGCTGATGGGGGCCTGCGTGTTATCGCTGCTGGAACAACCTGCCAGCCAAAATCCTACCAATGAAACGGCCGCAATACGGCGCAATTTAAATACTGGGCTTCCCGTGCTCATTAATCCCCCACTTACGGCAATACTTTAACTTCAGAGACGCAACATAGCTGACGGCAGCAAGGCCCGCATGCGCAAATTTAATCAGATACTAACAATATCAATGATGGCGTGCCACGGAACAGTTGTATAGAAATGTCCTGGTTTAATCTGACTCAGGCCAGATCGCCTTTTACCAGCGGCACAAAGCGCACCGCTTCAACATTCTCAATCAGGAACTCATCGCCCTTACGGCGAATACGCTGCAGAACCTGCTGCTCTTCCCCTACCGGCAGCACCATGATGCCGCCATCGTCGAGCTGTGACATCAGCGCAGTGGGGATCTCCGGCGGCGCGGCGGTGACGATAATCGCATCGAACGGGCCGCGCGATGGCCAGCCAAGCCAGCCATCGCCGTGGCGGGTAGAGACATTATGCAGATCGAGCTGCTTAAGGCGGCGCTTGGCCTGCCACTGCAAACCTTTAATGCGCTCAACCGAGCAGACATGTTCCACCAGATGCGCCAGAATCGCCGTCTGATACCCTGAGCCGGTACCGATCTCCAGCACGCGGGATGCCGGCGTCAGCTCCAGCAGCGCGGTCATTCTGGCGACCGTATAGGGCTGGGAAATGGTCTGCCCGGAACCGATCGGCAAAGCGGTATTTTCCCAGGCTTTATGTTCGAAAGCCTCATCGACGAAACGCTCGCGCGGCACCTCTTCAATCGCCTTTAGCAACCGTTCGTCATCGATGCCCTGCAGGCGCAGCTGCGCCAGCAACGTCTCTATACGACCACTCACCATTGGCGGCTGACCTCAACGCTTTCCAGCCAGGAGGAGACCACTTCCTGCGCGGCATGCGCGGTCAGGTCAACATGCAGAGCGGTCACGGAAACATAGCCTTCATCGACGGCGGCGAAATCGGTTCCCTGGCCGGCATCCAGTTTTTCACCCGGCGGGCCAATCCAGTACATCGTATTGCCGCGCGGGTCCTGCTGGGGAATCGCCCGATCGCTGGGATGGCGGCTGCCGCAGCGCGTCACGCGGATGCCTTTAATTTGGTCCAGCGGCAGGTCGGGCACGTTGATATTGAGGATGCGCCCGGTGCGAAGCGGCTCACGCTGTAGCGCTTTGAGGATCGAACAGGTTACCGCCGCTGCGGTGTCATAGTGCTGATGCCCGTCCAGCGACACGGCCAGCGCAGGCAGCCCGAGGTGGCGCCCTTCCATCGCGGCAGCGACGGTCCCGGAGTAGATCACGTCATCGCCCAGATTAGGGCCAGCGTTGATGCCTGAGACGACGATGTCCGGCTTTGGCTGCATCAGGGTATTCACCCCAAGATAGACACAGTCCGTCGGCGTGCCCATCTGCACGGCAATATCGCCATTCGGATAGTTAAAGGTCCTCAGCGGCGTCTCCAGCGTCAGCGAATTGGAGGCGCCACTACGGTTGCGATCGGGCGCGACCACCTGCACCTCGGCAAATTCACGCAGGGCGTTCGCCAGTGTCTGGATGCCTGGCGCATGGATACCGTCATCATTACTCAGCAATATGCGCATTTAACACCTAATTTGTTGATTTTTATGCCTTATCGGCGGTGAAACATCGTTAACAATATGATATCGAAGTATCATGAACGATCAATCCACGAAGTCGCCGGTGGGTCAGTTGATGCATTTTAGCTGGATGATTCAGCTTGTGGTAGGTGTAAGTTTCTGGTTTCAGTTGGGATAAGGGGCGGATAAGGGGTGAATCAGCTCGCCGCGCTTTAGGCGCCTCCGGAGTCCAGGTGCTTATCGCCCCGACAAAGCGTGCGGTTTACGCTTTTAGCCTCACTGCCGTTTCACGCTTCCTGCAGTGAAAAACCCGCCAGATAAAGGCGGGATATGCCGTTTAAGGCTGATAGTCTTCATATTCCCAGGCAAAGACCCTTGATAGTTTTTGCGCTATCTCCATCCAGTCTTCGCCTTCGCACCGATCAATATGATCCGTAATGGTCTTTGTGATCTCATCCAGATCATATTTGCGCACCAGAAGCGTGTGTCGCATCAGTTCCGGCAGCCACTGATGCTTGCAGAGCCATTCAGGAGAACAAATAAAAATATCAAAGTTATCTCCGCACTCAGAGCCAACCGAACCTATTGTCAATGTTAACGTAATGGCAATTTTATCTTCATCAGGAAAATAATTATTGAAATCATGATGGACAGAACCAATTTTTTTTAAGGCGGCTTTCATTTTTAATCCAAAATATTTAGATGCCCATTTCCAACTTTCACAGGTTTTCCCGCTGGGTCAATGATATAGGAATCGAAGTTTGCTTGAGTTCCCGTTACTGCAAAATGGGAGTTTTTAGTCGATGGAGAACGGTACCCACGAGTACCATCGGCGCTGATCCATCCGCCGCCACTGGTTTGTTTTGCTCCATCACCAAGCCAAATTTTACCCAGTCTGTCAGCTTCAAGGCGTGAACCTTGCCCCATTGCAAAGTCTTTTCCCCCTGAGCCATCACCTTTAATAGCAATCTCCAGCCTCGGGTCCTGCTTCGCAATATTACTCAGATTCTGTTGTATCAAATCATCTTTCAGCTTCGGATATGTTGCCGCATTTTCAGCTCCGCTGGTAACTTTCCCAGCAATAAACTCGCCCAGCTTACCCTGATTCGCCTTGCCGTCCTTCAGCAGATTACCGGACGCGGCCACCACCTGCCTGCCGAATTGTACTGCCTCTTCCTGGCTTTTACCCACCAGTATTGTGCTACCCGCAAGCAGGCTGCCGGTGCCGACTGCCGCTTCCGGCGCCGCTATATCCGCGGCATAAATTCCGGCCTGGTTCAGGCATAATACCGGGTTGCTTTTACACCCCGCCAGCGCCAGCCGGGCGGCCAGTATCATCTCCGGGGCGGCGGCGGCAATCACGGTTCCGCCCACCATCGCCGCCAGACCGCCGCTGCCGACAATCACCACCGCCGCCATCGCATCGCGCCTGCCGGCCACGCGTATCGCAGCGTCGCTGTCACCTTTATCTGCTGCCAGCGTGTCGAGCTGCTGTTCCAGCGCGAACTGCTCCAGCATATGCTCCGTCATATTGTAGCGATAAACCAGCTCGCCGCTCTTCGCCGCGCTGTAGGCTCCCTCCGGAGTATGGGTGGTTATCGCCCCGGCCAGCGCCCCGACAAAGCGTGCGGTTTGCGCTTTCGCTTCGCTGCCGTTTAGCGCCTCCTGCAGCCTGTCCAGCTGGCGTTCGTTCTCATTGAGATACTGCGGTTCGAACAGCGTGCTCTGCATGACAATGCCTGCGACCTCCGCCGCCAGCGCGCCCACCGCCGCGCCTTTTGCACTGCCGCCTGCAATCTCCGCGCTAATACCGGAGACGACCGCATGGCTCAGCACCCTGCCCGGTTCACCCAGCACCGCACCGTTGTCACCGATCAGCCCGGCGCCTTCAGCGTTCAGCTGATCGCCAAGGGAAGCCAGCAGCGCCTTGCTGAAGTTATCCTGAAAGCTGCCGCCGTTAATCACGGTGGTCAGGCCGGAGCTGATAACCGACTGTCCGGCTACGCGCTGAGCGACCTTCAGCCAGTTATCGTTCGCCAGCACCGGCAGGCGGGCATTGCCCGGATTCACCGCCTGAATATCCAGCACCCGGTCGAAACCGGCCAGCGCGCCACCCACCGCCATGGAGGTGGCCAGAGATTTCACCGATTCACGGCTCCCCAGCGCCTTAAGAGTTTTAGACAGGTCACCCTGGTTTTCCACCAGCGCCACTGCCGCCTGAGAAGTGAGCGCCATCATCCCCGAGTAACCGGCACCGAAGGCAGCCGTGCCGGTCATTCCCCCGTACTACCGGCGGCTGCACTGCCGGCCGTTGCCGCCAGCCCGCTACCTGCCGTGACGGCGGCAGCGGCAATAGCGATCACCGCCGCCACGGCCGGGTTCAGGCTCTGGTGGTGGTAATCCCAGTTTTCATAAGCATCCTGAACCGGCTTCCACTGCACATCAGTCCGGGTATTCAGTGCGTTAAGCCATTCGTTACCCGGCGCATTACCCAGAACCGCCAGCGTGGCCTGTAACTGCTGGCGGTTCTGAGCTTTGACATCAGCACTGATGCCGTCTGCCACTTCGATCGTCAGCGCGCCCCCAAAATGCACTGTGGGAAGCACCCAGCTGCTGGTTTTATAGCCGCGGTTTGCCTGCCTGATGAAGAAGCCTTTAGAGGTGGTAACGGTCTGCTCGGAGGCGCTGTTGTTTACCGCACGAAAGTTGACCTGACCGCGCTGGCTAATCAGGCTGGCATTTCTGCCCGCATTGATTTTGCTGGCCTCAAAGGTACTGTCTTCGCCGCTCAGCAGGCTGATATCCTCCCGGCGGTGAAGGCGGTGACTTTATTCGTTACCGTACGGCCGGTTTGCCTGATGGTCGTTTTCTTGCCCCACCACTTGCGTTTGGTGGTTTTTTTCTCATAGCTGCTGCTCTCTTCCATCGCCTGGGCATAGAGATATCCCCCTTGCGCGGCAACGTCGAGGCTGCGCTGTGCCAGCAGCCGGGTGGCCTGGAACAGAATGCTGCCGCTGCCTATCAGCGTCAGCACCCCACCGCTGGTCAGTGCGGTTCCCTGCTGGCTTAGCGTTTCGCTATAACCGTTGCTCAGCTCGCGGTAGATACGGTTAGCCACCGATTCGAAACGCATATTTCCGCCCGCAGTCGCGGTTAAATCCCCGCCAGCGCTCACACTGCTGCCTTGTGTGATAAGGCTGCCGTTAGCGGCCAGCGTCAGGTTTTTCCCTGCCTGAATGTCTGCCACCAGCTGGCGTTCATCTTTGTTATTATCGTTTGAGGCATCGATAGACGAATAGGCCTGTGCACCCAGCAACAGATCGCGCCCGGCGTACAGCGTGGTGGTTCCGACGCTGGTGAGCTGTGCCCCCTGCGCAGTGATATCCGCTGCGGCATGGATTTGCAGATCTGCACCGCTGTTCAGGCTGGCTCGCAGTTCGGGGGCTCGCCACGACGGAAAATATTTTGCATGGCTTTCTACGGTGAGCCATTTATCCAGCAAGCGATTCTGCTGTGAAATTGTGCGAGGGCTAAGAGAAATGCTCTGGCCCGCAGAGAGAAGAATGCCCTTTCCGGCACGCAGCCCCACGCCGTTCAATGCCATCTCCCCACCTGCCGTCAGCGATATCTCCCCGTCCACCGCCGCCCGGCCAGGGATCAGCAGCGCCCGGTTGTAATGCTCGAACGCGGTCAGGGTTGATCCGGCCTTGAGAAAATCGGGAGGGGTCAGCAGCCGGTCACTGGCCGCAATCGTCAGGTCGCCACCGCTGTTTGCGCTGATGCTGTGCTGCACCTGCAGCTCGGTGTCGTTCAGCGCGATATGCTTTCCGGCACTGATTGCCAGCGCCCCGGCGTTGATAGTGGAAAACAGCTGCATACGATCGGCGGAGAAGGCGCGTGGCTGGTCCGGCGTGGAGGAGAGGATGCTGCCCTGGCGGCTGAGCAGTTCAACGCTCTCTCCCCACAGGTTGCCCTGAATATTTTCAATGTCGTTAATCGCCGTCAGCGACAGGTTACCACCGGCCGTCAGCGATCCCCGTTGATTGAGGATGGCGTCGTCAGCGATCAAGGTCATATTGCCGCTGGCAGTCATGCCGTCATTGCTGGTGATACGCCCCGCATGCAGCAGAATGTTACGGGCGCTGAAGGTATCCGGACGCAGTGCCGATGTCAGCTCGGTTTTTTCCGTTGGCGCGAACGGTAGCGGCAGGCTGGCGCTGATGCTGTCGCTAAAATCAGCCACCAGATCGCCTTCTGCGCTCAGGCGTGAGTTGAGCGTTTCTCCGGTTTCAAGTGCCACGCCCTGGGTTGCCGTTTTAAAAAAATTGTTGTAACCCCTCAGATTTCTGCGCTCGTACTCTCCGTCAGCTGCAACATCACGCCGGTAAATCGAGAAATCTTTTTTTATCCCGCCGTCATAGCTCAGCACCTCGAGATGGTTACCGGTGAGGACCATCTTGCCGCCTGAGCTGATGCTGCTGGCGGCATTGGTCAGCTCACCGGCGCTGGCGTAGAGATGATGGCCGGAGGCAATTACCCCTGGCTGCTCGCTGGTGAGGGAAAAATATTCGGTGCTCTCATTGTTCACCCAGACGTCAGCGAAATAACGAATGATAGCCCGCTCAAACAGGGTGCCCGGCCCCCACCACCGGTCAAATCTCTCTCTTACCGCATTGGTTTTGGGGCGTTTGCTGACATCCGGATACTTAGCGGCATTAAACGCGTCGTCATAAAGAAAGGTGCCCGTTTCATCATGCTCCCCTCGTCGGGTATCCAACACCAGGCGATCGCGCAGATTGTTCAGTTTCTCGGTGCGGATCACCATGTCGCCGCTGCCGGTGGTGATGGTCCCCGAACGGTTTTCAACCAGCAGCGCCTTCGCACCCTGCGCATCCTTTTGCAGCCACAGGTTGTTACCGGCCTCAAGCCGCGCGCGGCTGCCTGTGTTGCTGATACGCTCACTGAAAATGCGCATATCTTTCGCGGCCACAACCGAGCCCTGATTCGTCAGCGCATCCGCGCTCAGGGTCATATCGTTACCCGCGTTCAGCCTGTTCCCGGCGGCAACGCTGATTTCGCGGCCGCTGGCGTTAAGGTCGGTTTTCGCATTGATATCAGCCAGCTGCAGCTTGCCGTTGGCGCTGAGCACGATCGACTGCTGGTCGCTGGTTATGTGGCTGAGGTTAACCCCCACGCCCTGCTCGGTGCCCAGCAGGCGAATTTTACTGGCGTACATACCGCCGAGCGCTTTGGTATCCACAGCCAGCTGCGGGGCAGCCCCCACCCCGGCAATCGGCTCTACCCGCCCCTGATGATAATCAATACGGTTGGCTCCCTGGGTCAGCGCCAGGCTGCGGGCGGTGATCCTGCCGTTCAGCTCGCTGGCCCGGCTGAGGATCTCCACATAGTCCTGCCCGCTGCCGTTCAGGCCGCCGGGACCGATGGATACCGTGCCCTGAGTCACCTCCAGCGCGTGGAACATACCCTGCGCATCAAGCTGCGGTTTCCGGTGGTCAGCGTCAGCCCTGCACTGTTGATCGCTCCGCAGCCATCGCAATTGATACCATTGGGGTTAGCGATCATCACGTCCGCCCGCTGACCAAACACCTCCAGCTGGCCCTGCAGCTCAGAACGGCTGCTGCCGGTCACTTCATTGATGATCAGCTGCGCCGCCTTTCCCTGCAGGCTGGCGTTGGCGTCAAGCGCCCCGGCTAACGCGGATTGCCCTGCCACGGTCGAGTTGTTCAGCACGGCGCCGGGTTGGGCGACATTGAAGTCGGCATAGCGGTTATGTGAGATCCCGGCGGCATTTGGCGGGGCAATCGTCACCACCGGCACCGTTCCCTGCTGTACCTGGGTTGCCGCCTGGCTGGCGGTGATCCCTCCCGCCAGCGCAGGCTGTAGCGCTGTCAAAACTATCAGCAGGTAGCTGACGCCGCGCGCCAGCGGATGAGTGTGTTTATTCATGATTCAGTCCTTTGAAGGGTGGGCCGACAGGCCCGTGATAACAGCAGGCTACAGGCGAACGCCCACTTGCCAGTACATCACCCAGCTGTCCGGGTGCAGTCCACGCGGATGGGCCAGCGGCTTTGCCGCGCTGAGCGACTGGCTGAACCCGCGTCCCTCGGCCGCTATTCCCAGCGCGCTACCGCCAAGCTTGCCACCGCTAATGTTTCCTCGTTCTCCATCCAGCCAGCCGCCATCCAGCGCCGCCGTGATGCTGATGCTGCCCAGCGAGGGCAGGCTGCCTAACTGCCAGTTCAGTTCGTTACGCCAGTACAGGCCACGATTACCGCTGAGATACCGATCTTTGTACCCGCGCACCGAATACTGCCCGCCCACGGAGAGCCGTTCACTGGCGTGCAGGTTGTCCGCCGTAGCTTGCCCATAGGCAGAAGTCAGCCAGGAGAGACGTTCGCTGAGCGGGTACAGATAGCTGGTATTCAGGCTGTATTTAGTAAAGGTTCTGCGCGGACCTCCCTGCGCCTGCGCAGCGCCCTTTCCCTCAGCGGACAGCACTATCCCGCGATCCACCTGTGGATTGCTCGTCAGGTAGCCGCCCGCCAGCTGCGTGGAGAAACTGGCGCCAAGCTGTAGCACGCTGAGCCTGGGGCTGCTGACGTGCAGCTTTTCACCCGCCAGACGGTTGGTGATCCGTCGGTGGTTCAGCCCCACATCGGCAGCCAGTCTGCTCCGGTCATTTCGCCACAGCATGCGGCTCAGATTGAGCCGCTGGCTGACACTCTTCCCCCGGTAGTCCCAGCTACCGCTGCGGGCATGGATCGTCTGTAGCTGCTCGCTCCACCCGCCCTGCACGCTCAGCAGCCACCAGCCCCACGGCAACGTCAGCGCCCCGTTAACTGCCCGGCTGTGGTAACTGCTGGCAAAGTCGCTGTTATGGCTGGCTGAAATCAGCCAGCGGTCGGCCAGCCGCAGCAGGTTATCCAGCGAGGCGCTGGCGTTGAGCTGGCCGCGTCCGGTGCTTTTCTGTCCGCTATTGTCGATGCCCAGTTCAGCCTGCAGCGGCAGCCTGCTGTTATCACGATGCAATACCACGGCGGAATAGCCGGCGCGGGTTCCCGGCTGAATATCAATGGTGACCTGCTGCGAACGCAGGCGGTTAAGCTGCTCAAGCCCCTGCTCAAGATCGCGCAGGTTCAGAACGCGTCCGATCAGGTGCGGAAAAGCACTGTTAAGCATCAGCGGGCGATCTCCCCCCAGGGTGATAGACTCAACCCGCCCTTCACTGGCGGTGAGAGCCAGCGTTCCGTGCGTCAGATCCTGCGGAGACAGCCAAATATGTGAGGTGATGAAACCGCGCTGGATATAGCGATTGGTTGCGGCACGTTGCAGCTGCATAATATTGCTCATCGTCAGGCAGCGCCCAACAAAGGGGCGCACCAGCGCGGCTTTATCTTTTCCGACAGGCTGTTAGCCCGGATAAATTTAATCCGCGTGATGTACTGGCAGCTGCCGCTGTCCTTATCCGCAATGGCAGGTAATAAGGGAATATTCTGAGGCGTCAGCAGCGCTTCACGCTGCTGCTGTGCCTGCTCCAGCCGCGCCTTTTGCTGCTGTTCGATAATCTCCTGCGAAAGCGCGGGCAGGTTTGCCGATGCGGCATTGGCTAATAGCAGGCACATCACCGCTGCGGCTGAAATGTATTTCATCCCTGGCATCATTATTTATCCATTTGTTAATGCGTGACGCTTAATTCCTGACGGAAATGAGACTACATCAACTGAAGATTAAATATAGGATTAAAAACAGACACCGCATTTTATGCCGGAATAAAATCATTCAGTAAAATAACAAACACCCGTGCTTACCTGATATTTAATTGGCTGAATTTAGTTATTAGATTCGTTATTAACAGCAGAAAAAAACAGAAGGGAAATATTGGGTTACCGCAGAAGCGGTAACCCGGCAGATTATTCGTCGGCGTCGTCGTGCGCGCTCTGCGTCTGCAGCAGTTCGCGCACCACGCTGGTGGCAAAACTGCCTGCCGGTAGCCAGAAATTCATCTCCAGCGTCGCATCATCCTGCCACTCCCAGCGCAAATCACGCGGGATAACCAGCATCGCACGGCGCGCCGCATCAACGCGCTCACGATCCATCAGCGCGATCAGCGCTGCTTCACTTGCCAGGCTGTTCTGCTCAAAGGCCAGCGCATCCTCACGCGTGCCCCACTCGCCCGATCCCGGCAGCGGTGCGGTGACGCGCAGCTCATTGTTATCCACGCGCTGCTGCAGGCTCTCCAGCTCTGCGGCTTCCGCCACAAACCAGCTACCGCGCCCGGTCAGCTGCAGTGCATCACCTGCTAACACTTTGCCCAGCGAGCCCTGCTGCGCCAGGCGATCGCTGACCACCTGATTAAACATCGCACTGCGCGCTGCCGACAGAATAAAGCTTCGCTTATTACGCTCGCGCACTTTGATCTCATCCGCCGCCCAGCGTTGGGCCATCGTCAGGTTATTGCCTTCATGACCAAAACGCTGGCTGCCAAAGTAGTTTGGTACGCCGCCCGCAGCGATCCGTTGCAGGCGCTGCTCCACCGCAGCGCGGTCGGAGATCTGGCGCAGGATCAGCGTAAACGCATTGCCCTGTAGCGCACCGGTACGCAGCTTGCGGCGATGACGGGCGCTTTCCAGCACCTGCACGCCGCTCAGTTCAAAGGTGCTGAGATCGGGCGTGACCTTGCCCGGAATACGCAGGCAGAACCACTGCTCGGTGACCGCATGGCGATCTTTCATTCCGGCAAAGCTCACGTCCCGCGGGTGGATCCCGGCAAACTTTGCCAGCGCTTCCGCCACGAAACGGGTGTTGCAGCCGGTTTTACGAATGCGCACCAGCAGCTGTTCACCGTCACCATCCGGCGCGTAGCCAAGGTCTTCAATCACCACGAAATCTTCGGCGTTGGCTTTCAGTACGCCGCTGGCGGTGGGTTGGCCGTACAGCCAGCCCTGAGTGGTTAAATCCATCGTTATGCCTTCATCAACAGCGCAACGGCTTCGCAGGCGATGCCCTCGCCGCGCCCGGTGAAGCCGAGCTTTTCAGTGGTGGTCGCCTTAACGTTGACCTCATCCATATGGATCCCGAGATCTTCAGCGATATTGATGCGCATCTGCGGCGAGTGCGGCAGCATTTTGGGCGCCTGAGCAATAATCGTCACGTCGACATTACCCACGCGATAACCTTTTTTGGCGATCTGACGCATCGCTTCGCGCAGCAGCTCGCGGCTGTCGGCGCCTTTATAGGCATCATCGGTGTCAGGGAACAGTTTGCCGATGTCGCCGAGTGCAGCAGCCCCCAGCAGCGCATCCGTCAGCGCGTGCAGCGCCACGTCGCCGTCGGAGTGCGCCAGTAAACCTTTTTCATATGGGATACGCACGCCACCAATAATCAGCGGGCCTTCGCCGCCAAAGGCATGTACATCAAAACCGTGTCCGATACGCATCACGCGCACTCCTTAATCTTTGTGTATTTGGGTGAGATAGAATTGCGCCAGCGCGAGGTCTTCCGGGCGCGTCACCTTCAGGTTATCACTGCGGCCGCTGACCAGTTCGGGACGGTAGCCACAGTATTCCAGCGCCGAGGCTTCATCGGTGATGGTGGCGCCTTCCTCAATCGCTTTCAGCAGGCAGTCGCGCAGCAGGGTGAGCGGAAACAGCTGCGGGGTCAGTGCGTGCCACAGCGCTTCACGATCGACGGTGTGGTCGATATCTGCGCGTCCGTGGCTGGCTCGCTTCATGGTATCGCGCACCGGCGCGGCAAGAATGCCACCAACCTGGCTGGTCGCGGTTATCGCCAGCAGGCGGGTTAAGTCAGTGAGGTGCAGACAGGGGCGCGCTGCGTCGTGCACCAGCACCCAATCCGCGCCATCAGCCGCCTGAAGCCCGGCCAGTACCGAATCCGCACGCTGGCCACCGCCGATCACGGTAGTGATGCGCGGATCCCGCGCAGCCGGCAGCTGAGAAAAATGGCTGTCCAGCGGACTCAGGGCAACAATGACGCGCTTTACCGCCGGGTGCGCCAGTAACGCATCCAGGCTATGCTCGAGCAGGGTTTTTCCATCAATGGTGAGATACTGTTTTGGGCATTCTGACAGCATACGGCTGCCAATGCCTGCCGCAGGAACCACGGCAATCACATCCGGGAAGGAGACGATAGGAGTCATGAGTATCGTTACTGGTTAGCGGTTCGACCTTGCTGCGCGTTTCTTCTGTTTTGATCCGGCACAAGGCGATAGAAAGTCTCGCCGGGTTTAATCATCCCCAGCTCATTGCGTGCGCGTTCCTCAATCGCTTCCGAACCGCCGTTAAGATCGTCGATTTCGGCAAACAGCTGATCGTTGCGCGCTTTTAGCTTCGCGTTATTCGCCTGTTGCACCGCAACATCCTCATTAACGCGCGTATAGTCATGAATGCCGTTCTTGCCCAGCCAGAGCGAATATTGCAACCAGCCAAGTAGTACAAGTAACAGCAGCGTAAGTTTTCCCATCCCCGCCCCCTGAAAAACGGCTCAATCATCCCATAACTTTTGGTACGACTCCACACTACAGGTGAAATAGAACCACTTTCTCAGAATACGGCATAAAAACGCGTTAAAAAGCACCAGAAACAGCCCGGCAGCCGCAGGTCGACGGCAAAATTTTGTAACGCAGCGATGCGTTTGTTCATCAACGAGGAGAGGTTACCAGCCGCTGAGCAGCGTGAACAGCAGCCAGAACAGGCAAATCACCAGCAGGGCGGTGATCAGCATCGTCCACAGCAGCTGGCCGCGCAGCAGCACGCTGGTAGCAATACCGACCAGCACCGAGACCGGAAGTAACGCCAGGAAGAAAGGCCAGGTGTAGAGGAAGAAGAACAGCGTGTTGGAACCATACAGCAGGAAAGGTATCGCCAGCGCGACCCACCAGGAAACAAAGCCCACGACACCGCCGGGAAAAGACCATGAGGGCTCTTCGCGTTCGCGTTCGTCTTTTCGTGCCAGCATGGGGGTAACGTTTTGCATAAATATCCCGTTGAAGCTGGGCGGCTTCAGCCTGTTACGCCGTCGCCGCCCGATCACCGCCCCCGCAGGGGGCGTTGGCCATAGCCATCTCAGGATTTGATGATATCTCGCTGACGCAGCAGGTCTAATAGCTGAGCGGTTAATTGTGTTACCAATTGTTCGCCATCAAGATGAATATCCGCAGGCTCTGGCGCTTCATACACCGCGTCAATTCCGGTGAAGTTACGCAGCTCTCCGGCACGGGCTTTTTTGTATAACCCCTTTGGATCGCGCGTTTCACAAATCGCCAGCGGCGTGTCAACGAACACCTCGATAAAGCGCCCTTCCCCCAGCATTTCACGCACCATCTGACGCTCGGCGCGGTGCGGAGAGATAAACGCCGTCAGCACCACCAGCCCGGCATCCACCATCAGCTTTGCCACTTCACCGACGCGGCGGATATTCTCTTTGCGGTCATCATCGCTGAAGCCAAGATCGCGGCATAAGCCGTGGCGTACGTTATCGCCGTCCAGCAGATAGGTGCTGACGCCAATCCGGTGCAGCACCTGCTCCAGCGCCCCGGCCACGGTGGATTTACCGGAGCCTGACAGCCCGGTAAACCACAGCACCGCGCCCTGATGACCGTGCTGCGACTCGCGCTCCTCCCGGCTTACCGGATGGGCGTGCCACACCACATTTTCATCATGCTGCGCCATATTACTTACCGCCCAGCAGGTCGCGGGCATTCCAGTGCGGGAAGTGGCGGCGCACCAGCGCGTTCAGCTCCAGCTCAAAGGCGCTGAAATCGCCGCTGTGCTGCTGCATCTCGTCTGCCAGCGGCTGGCGGATCATGCCTGCGCCCACGGTGACGTTGCTCAGGCGATCGATAAAGATCATCCCGCCGGTTACCGGGTTCTGCTGATAAGCGTCGAGCACCATTGGCTCATCGAAAATGACATCGACCAGGCCAATGCCGTTCAGCGGCAGCTGTTGAGCAACGTGCTGCGTCAGGTTATTGATCTCCACCTGATGCTGAATATTTTCGATGCGCACGCGGGTCTTCTTGCCGGCGATTTTGACGTCAAAGCTCTGACCCGGTGACAGCGGCTGTTCCGCCATCCACACCACGTCAACCGCTGCGCCGCGTACCGGCTTAAGATCGGCATCGGCCGCCACCAGCAGATCGCCACGGCTGATATCGATCTCGTCCTTCAGCACCAGGGTAATCGCCTGGCCAGCGGCTGCCTGCTCCAGATCGCCATCAAAGGTGACGATGCGCGCAATGGAAGATTCCACACCGGACGGCAGCACTTTCACTCGCTGCCCTACCTGCACCACGCCGGAAGCCAGCGTCCCGGCATAGCCGCGGAAGTCGAGGTTCGGGCGGTTGACGTACTGCACCGGGAAACGCATAGGCTGCTGCTCTACCACGCGCTGCACCTCAACGGTTTCCAGCACGTCCAGCAGCGTCGGGCCGCTGTACCAGTTCATCTGCGCACTGGTTGACGCCACGTTTTCGCCTTCCAGCGCCGACAGCGGAACAAAGCGGATATCAAGATTTGCCGGCAGCTGCGCCGCGAAATCAAGATAGTCCTGTTTGATCTGCTCAAACGTCTCCTGGCTGTAGTTCACCAGGTCCATTTTGTTGACTGCCACCACCAGGTGTTTGATACCCAGCAGCGTCGAGATAAAGCTGTGGCGGCGCGTCTGATCCAGCACGCCTTTGCGCGCATCGATCAGCAGGATCGCCAGGTCGCAGGTTGAGGCACCCGTCGCCATGTTGCGCGTGTACTGCTCGTGGCCTGGGGTGTCGGCAATGATAAATTTGCGCTTCTCGGTGGAGAAGTAGCGGTATGCCACGTCGATGGTGATGCCCTGCTCGCGCTCGGCCTGCAGGCCATCCACCAGCAGCGCAAGGTCAAGTTTCTCCCCCTGGGTGCCGTGACGCTTACTGTCATTATGCAGCGTGGAGAGCTGGTCTTCATAAATCTGGCGCGTGTCGTGCAGCAGGCGGCCAATCAGCGTGCTCTTGCCGTCGTCGACGCTGCCGCAGGTGAGGAATCGCAGCAGGCTTTTGTGCTGCTGTGCGTGCAGCCAGGCTTCCACCCCGCCCTGATCGGCAATCTGTTGTGCAATGATAGTGTTCATGACGGCTCCTTAGAAATAACCCTGACGTTTCTTCAGCTCCATGGAGCCTGCCTGATCGCGGTCAATCATGCGCCCCTGGCGCTCGCTGGTGGTGGAGACCAGCATCTCTTCAATGATCGAAGGCAGCGTTTGCGCTTCTGACTCCACCGCTCCGGTCAGCGGCCAGCAGCCAAGGGTACGGAAACGCACCATGCGCTGCTCGATCACTTCACCCGGCTGCAGGTCAATGCGATCGTCATCGATCATCATCAGCATACCGTCACGCTCCAGCACCGGGCGTTCGGCGGCCAGATAGAGCGGAACAATTTCAATGTTTTCCAGGAAGATGTACTGCCAGATATCCAGCTCGGTCCAGTTAGAGAGCGGGAACACGCGAATGCTTTCGCCTTTATTAATCTGGCCATTGTAGTTGTGCCACAGCTCAGGACGCTGATTTTTTGGGTCCCAGCGGTGGAAGCGGTCGCGGAAGGAGTAGATACGCTCTTTGGCGCGTGACTTCTCTTCATCACGCCGTGCGCCGCCGAAGGCCGCATCAAAGCCGTACTTATCCAGCGCCTGCTTCAGCCCTTCGGTTTTCATGATGTCGGTATGCTTCGCGCTGCCGTGGACAAACGGGTTAATCCCCATCGCCACCCCTTCCGGGTTACGGTGCACCAGCAGCTCGGCGCCGATGTTTTTCACCATGCGGTCGCGGAACTCGTACATCTCGCGAAATTTCCAGCCGGTATCAACGTGCAGCAGGGGGAAAGGCAGCGTACCCGGGTAGAAGGCTTTACGCGCCAGATGCAGCATCACCGATGAGTCTTTTCCGATGGAGTACATCATCACCGGGTTGCCGAACTCTGCCGCCACTTCGCGAATAATATGGATACTCTCCGCTTCCAGTTGACGCAGATGAGTGAGTCGTTTTTGATCCATAACTTTTCCTCAAGCCAAATTCACAACGGGGGACTCGCGTCCATCCTGCTGCGCTGAATGTTGAAACCACGCCAGCTGCTGATGCAGATTGACCACTTCGCCAATCACTATCAGCGCCGGAGTTGGGGCGTTGCGTGCCAGTTCTTCAAGCTGTTGTAAGGTGCCGGTCAGAACCTGCTGGTCCTGACGGGTGCCGCGGCTGATTACCGCCGCTGGCGTGTGCGGGTCGCGACCATGAGCGATCAGCTGGCTGGAAATCTCCCCGGCTTTCATTGTTCCCATATACACCGCCAGCGTCTGACTGGCGCGCGCCAGTGATGGCCAGTCCATATCCTCACCGTCTGCACGGCAGTGGCCGGTAATAAACAGGGCGCTCTGCGCGTAATCGCGGTGCGTCAGCGGGATCCCGGCATAAGCGGTGGCGCCCGCTGCGGCGGTGACGCCCGGTACCACCTGGAAGGGAATGCCCGCCGCCATTGCGGCCTGCAGCTCTTCGCCGCCGCGACCAAAGATAAACGGGTCCCCGCCTTTGAGGCGCACCACGCGTTTACCCTGGCGAGCCAGCTCTACCAGCAGGCGATTGGTCTCTTCCTGCGATACGCTGTGCGCATTAGCACGTTTGCCCACGCAGATGCGATCGGCATCGCGGCGCACCAGGTCAAGCACCTCATCGCTGACCAGATGGTCATACAGCACCACGTCCGCCAGCTGCATCACCTGCAAGCCGCGCAGCGTCAGCAGACCGCTGTCGCCCGGGCCCGCACCCACCAGGATTATTTCGCCCTGGGACGCTTCCGGGTCCGTGAGCTGCTGGTCAAGGGTGCGCTTTGCCCCCTCGACGTTGCCGGAAGCCACCTGGTTGGCAAACAGGCCGCTAAACGCCTTTTCCCAGAAACGGCGGCGATCCGACATCATGTTAAAACGTGCTTTGACCTTGTTGCGCCACTGCCCGGCGATTTCTGCCATCTGGCCGAGGTTGGCGGGCAGCAGAGATTCCAGCTTCTCGCGCAGCAGGCGTGCCAGTACGGGCGCCGTGCCGCTGGAGGAGATCGCCACCACCAGCGGGGAGCGGTCAACAATAGAAGGGAAAATAAATGAACACTTCGGCTGGTCATCCACCACGTTCGCCAGCAGATGGCGCTCGGTGGCATCGATGAAAACCTGGCCGTTCAAATCGCCGTCGTCGGTTGCGGCAATCACCAGGAATACCCGGTCGAGCTGCGTGGCCTGATACTCTGTCGCCAGCCATTCGATACTGCCGCTGGACTCCAGTGCCGTCAGCTCTTCACACAGCTGTTGTGAGACCACCTGCACGTGTGCTCCGGCGCGGCGCAATAGCTCAATCTTGCGCGCAGCAACATCGCCGCCGCCTACCACCAGCACCGGCTTATGCCTGATATCAGCAAATAAAGGGAGATAATCCACGTGAACCCTGTCTTAAACACGTTAAGTTAAAGGGACTATACGTCCCGGCCAGCAAGCTTATGAAATTACTAATTGGAATGAGTAGTTACTGAATGGAATAACGTCCTGGTAAAGCAGCGAACAAAATGTGCTTAACGGATGATATTTGGGGGCTTTCAGAGAGATTGAAATTGTGTAACCCGCTTCACAATTTCATACTAGCCCGGCAAATATTTTCGCACATTACGTCACAGGATGACGATTAAGGATCGCAAATGTTCACTCTACTGCGTCTGGGAGCGCTGGCAGCGCTGCTCGGCTGCGGCCTCAGTTTGCCAGCTCATGCAGCCAGCCTTAAGAGCGGCAGCATGGCAGAACAGCAGTTACGTCATATCGCCACCTATTTTCCCGGCCGCATGGCGGGCAGCCCGGCAGAGATGCTCACCGCCGACTATTTGCAGCATCAGTTCAGCCAGCTGGGTTACCACAGCGACCAGCGCCGTTTTAATACCCGCTACCAGTATCAATATCAGGACGGGCATCAGGCGTGGCGTAATGTGAATGCCACCTCGGTGATTGCCGCGCGCGAAGGCAAAGTGCCGCAGCAGATTGTGATTATCGCCCACAGCGACAGCTGGATGCCGCACAGCGACAAAGAGATGCAGCAAAATCTCGGGGGACTGAGCGATCAGGGCGTTGATGATAATGCCTCAGGCCTCGGCGTGATGATGGAACTGGCCGCACGGCTTGCCAGCACGCCGCTGCACTACAGCCTGCGTTTCGTGGCGCTCAGCGGTGAAGAGATTGGCCAGCAGGGCAGCGAAGATTACCTGTCGCGCATGACGCCGGAAGAGAAACATAACACCCTGCTGGTGATTAACCTCGACAGCCTGATTATCGGTAATCAGCTGGCGTTCACCAGCGGCAGCAAAACCCCAAAAGCGGTGATCATGCAGACGCGCGACCGGGCAATAGCGCTGGCCCACCGCCACGGTATCAGCGCCATCAAACTCAACGCCGCGCAGGAGCAGGGGCCGTTCGATCGCGCAGGCTTCCCGCTGCTGCTGGTGAAGGCCAGCGATGGGGTCAACGGAAAGGCGCCACGGGCAGTCGCTGAGAAATTCCCCACCCTGCTGCGCCATCAGGCACAGCGTGATAATTTAACCTATATTGACCGCTGGCTGCCGGGCCGCATCACGCGCCGCACGCACGACAGCGTCACCGTGCTGCTGCCGCTGATCCGCGAACTTGCTAATCCTTAAACTCTGGAGTTGCCGATGTATATCGTATTTCTGACCTACACCCGCCCAATGGAAGAAGTTGAAGCGCTGTTAGAGCCGCACCTTGACTGGCTCAATCGTTACTTCACCGCCGGGGCCTTTATCAGCGCTGGACGTAAAGATCCGCGCACCGGTGGCATGATCATGGTAAGGGAAATGGATCGGAAACAGCTGGATGTGATTCTGGCAGAAGACCCCTTCCAGCAGGTCGCCAGCTATGACGTCACCAAAGTGAATATTACCCGCTCCGCGAAGAAGTTTGCCGAGCTGACGGGGATTTGATTTACGCTGGCTGGATCAGCGGGTCGGGCATGCCCGACCCGTGCAAAAAACCGAGTGCTCAGAATATCCCGACGGGGAGCACGCGTCAGTGCGCAGGGTGAGGCATGCCTCACCCGGCCGGCATATTACTCGTGCAGCCCACACTCGCGCTTCAGGCCGAAGAAACGGGTCTCTTCTTCTGCCATACCTGGCTCCCACTTGCGCGTGGTGTGGGTGTCGCCCACCGACAGGTAGCCCTGCTCCCACAGCGGGTGATAACCCAGGCCGTGCTGCTGCAGATACTGATAAACCTGGCGGTTATCCCAGTCGATAATCGGCAGCAGCTTAAATACCCCTTTTTTAATCGCCAGCACCGGCAGATGCGCACGGCTGCCGGACTGATCGCGGCGCAGGCCGGCAAACCACGTCTGCGCTTTCAGCGTTTCCAGCGCGCGGTTCATCGGCTCGACCTTGTTGATCTGGTTGTAGCGTTCGATGCCCTCTACGCCCTGCTCCCACAGCTTACCGTAGCGCGCTTCCTGCCATGCCGGGCTGTGCTCAGCACGGAACACCTGCAGGTTAAGATCCAGCTTCTCAGTCAGCTGATCAATAAACTGGTAGGTCTCCGGAAACAGATAGCCGGTATCGGTAAGGATAACCGGAATGCCGGGTTTCTGTTTGTTAACCAGGTGCAGGCTGACCGCCGCCTGAATCCCAAAGCTGGAGGTCAGCACCGCTTCGCCCGGCAGATTCTCCAGGCCCCAGATCACCCGATCCTCGGCGGAGAGTTTGTCCAGCTGGTTGTTAATTTTGGCGAGCGCCATCACGCGCTCAACCTTCGGTAACTCGTTCAGTGCAGAGAGATCGAGAACTGCCATATCACGCCTCCATCATTCCCAAAAATCACGGGCCGGATCGAGTACCGGCTTAACCACACCGGCACGGATGGTGAAGTCACCAAAGCCTTCATCGGCTTCACGCTCCTGCGACCAGCGGCCAATCAGTTCATCAAGGGTAGCCAGGATCTGCTCTTCGTTGATGTTTTCGCGATACATCCGCGGAATACGCGTCCCGATGCGGTTACCGCCAAGGTGCAGGTTATAGCGGCCCGGCGCCTTGCCTACCAGCCCGATCTCGGCCAGCAGCGCACGGCCACAGCCGTTCGGGCAGCCGGTGACGCGCAGCACAATGTGCTCATCGCCGACGCCGTGCTGAGTCAGGATCCCCTCAACGCGGGTGACAAACTCTGGCAGGAAACGTTCGGCTTCGGCCATCGCCAGCGGGCAGGTCGGAAACGCGACGCAGGCCATCGAGTTTTCACGCTGGTGGCTGACGCTCTCCATCAGGCTGTGCGATACCGCCAGCTGTTCAATTTTCTCTTTCTCCGACTCCGGCACGCCCGCGACAATCAGGTTCTGGTTAGCGGTTAAGCGGAAGTCGCCCTGATGGATCTTGGCGATCTCCGCCAGGCCGGTTTTCAGCGGCCGGCCAGGATAGTCAAGAATACGGCCGTTTTCGATAAACAGGGTCAGGTGCCATTTGTTATCGATACCCTTCACCCAGCCGAAGCGGTCGCCACGCGTGGTAAACGCATAAGGACGGGTCGGCTCAAAGGTGATACCGGCACGGCGTTCAACTTCCGCTTTAAACACCTCAGGACCGACGCGCTCCAGAGTGTATTTGGTCTTGGCGTTTTTTACGATCGGTGCGGTTGCCCCAGTCGCGCTGGGTGGTCACCACGGCAGCCGCCACGTCGAGGATCTTCTCAACCGGCAGATAGCCGAACTCGGTTGCGGTGCGGGCGTAAGTTGCTTTGTTACCGTGATCGATAGATAAGCCCCCGCCCACCAGCAGGTTGAAGCCGATCAGCTTGCCGTTTTCAGCAATGGCAATAAAGTTCATGTCGTTGGCGTGCAGATCGACATCGTTATGCGGCGGCACCACCACGGTGGTTTTGAACTTACGCGGCAGATAGGTTTCACCGAGGATCGGCTCCACGTCGGTGGTCGCGACCTTCTCCTGATCCAGCCAGATCTCAGCGTAAGCGCGGGTCTGCGGCAGCAGATGCTCGGAGAGCTTCTTCGCCCACTCGTAGGCTTCCTGATGCAGCTCGGACTCAATCGGGTTTGAGCTGCACAGCACGTTACGGTTCACGTCGTTGGCGGTCGCCAGGGCGTCAAGGCCCACTTCATGCAGCATCTGGTGCGCCGGTTTCACGTTGCCTTTCAGGATGCCGTGGAACTGGAAAGTCTGACGGTTGGTCAGACGGATGCTGCCATAAATGGTGTTGTCGGCAGCGAATTTATCAATCGCCAGCCACTGGGTTGGCGTCATAATGCCGCCCGGCAGACGGCAGCGCAGCATCATGGCATGACGTGCGTCCAGCTTCTGCTCGGCGCGCTCGGCGCGGATATCGCGGTCATCCTGCTGGTACATACCGTGAAAACGGATCAGCAGGAAGTTATCGCCATTGAAGCCACCGGTCAGACCATCATTCAGGTCTTCTGCGATGCCGCCGCGCAGATAGTTGCTCTCTTTTTTCAGACGCTCGGCGTCAACCAGCTTGCCTTCGACAACCAGCGGTCCTGGATATTTTTCATCGCTCATTAGTACACATCTCGCTGATAACGGCGCTCAATGCGCAGCTCACTCAAAAATTCATCGGCCGATTCGATGTCCATTGCACCAAATTCAGCTACCACTTCCAGTAATGCCTGTTCTACATCTTTCGCCATGCGGTTAGCATCGCCACAGACGTAAATATGCGCGCCCTCTTCAATCCAGCGCCACACTTCCGCCCCTTTGGCGCGGATCTTGTCCTGAACGTAAACTTTATGCTGCTGATCACGCGACCAGGCTAAATCAATGTGGGTCAGCAGGCCATCTTTGACGTAGCGCTGCCACTCAACCTGGTAGAGGAAGTCTTCAGTAAAGTGCGGATTGCCGAAGAACAGCCAGTTTTTACCGCTGGCGCCATCGTTGTCGCGCTGCTGCATAAAGGCGCGGAACGGGGCGATACCGGTGCCAGGACCAATCATAATCACCGGGGTTTCCGGGTTGGCGGGCAGGCGGAAATTGTCGTTATGCTCGATAAACACGCGGATTTCCGCGTCTTCTTCAAGGCGGTCAGCAAGATAGCTGGATGCCCCACCCGCACGGGCACGCCCTTCAATCTCATAGCGCACCGCGCCCACGGTGATATGCACTTCGCTCTCGCTTTCTGCCTGGGAAGAGGCAATCGAGTAGAGGCGCGGCGTCAGCGGACGCAGCAGGCCGGTCAGCTGTTCGGCATTCAGTTCGGTCGGGGCGAAACGCACCATATCGACAATCGGCGTGTTCTGCGCGAAGTGCTGCAGTCTGGATTTATCGCCGGCCGTTTCCAGCAGCGCTTCATGACGGGAAAGTTTGGCATACTCCGCAACAATCTGCGGGGTATTCACCGTCAGTTCATAATGTTTTTGCAGCGCTTCAGCAAGCGTCAGGGTGCTGCCATCAACGGTAACGCTCTCGTCACCTTTCAGCCACAGCAGCTCCAGCAGTTCCTGCACCAGCGCGGCATCATTCTCAAACCAGACGCCAAGCGCATCGCCCGGCTGGTAGCGCAGGCCGGAATCGCCAAGGTCGATTTCAATGTGGCGCACGTCCTTATCGGAGTCGCGGCCGGTAATTTTCTGGTTCACCGCCAGGCTGGCGGTCAGCGGCGCTTCTTTACTGTACGGGCTGCTGTGAATTTCATTCACGCTGCCCGCCGCGGCTGCCGCTGACTGGGTGGCGCTGGCATCCGGCACGCGTGCCTTGAGGATCTCAACGATCTGTTTGCGCCAGGCTTCCGCCTGCGCCGCGTACTCCACGTCGGCATCCACGCGTTCTAACAGGCGCTCACCGCCCAGCTCAGCCAGCTTGCCGTCGAAATCCTTCCCTGCCTGGCTGAAGAACTCATATGAGGTGTCGCCAAGGCCGAACACCGCAAAGGCGCTGCCGTCCATTTTTGGCGCTTTTTTCGACATCAGGAATTTATGCAGCGCCACCGCCTCTTCCGGCGGTTCGCCTTCCCCCTGAGTGGAGGTCACTACCACCAGCAGTTTTTCCTGGCCAATCTGCTTGAACTTGTAGTCACCGGCATTCACCAGGTTTACGTTGAGTTTGGCGGCCAGCAGGTCATCGCGCAGCTGTTCAGAGAGCCGGCGGGCATTGCCGGTCTGAGAAGCGGAAAGAATAGTGATGGTAGGTGCTTCAACCGCAGCAGGCGCCGCCGCAACAGCACTACCCGGCGCCTGGTTAACCATGCCCCAGAAATAACCGGAAAGCCACGCCAGTTGGGTCGCTGAATAATCACCGGTGGCTGCCTGCAAGCGGGCGAGCTGGTCCGGGTTTAACGGAAGCAAGTTATTGGGAGCCTGAGTCGTCATTGCGTTGAAAATTCCACAGTCGAAGTTCTATAGCAACAGGGTAAGGGCAAGCATAATAACCCTTAAATAAGGGTTGGAAATAATTAATAACCAAAATGACTAAACGGTTTTTCGGGTAAGCGTTAGCAGCAAAACAGATTAATCATCGTGTTATTTTTCAAAGAGTTGGAAGCGTCACTATTTGATAACGCTTTCACTTACTGCCAATAGCTGCGAAACGGGTGCGAAAAAAGCTGTTTTCCGGTATCCTGCGGCGGTTTTTAAGACAAAGACTGAGACTGCAATTATGGCGACCACGCTATTTAAAGATTTTCAATTTGAAGCCGCGCACCACCTGCCAAACGTGCCAGCCGGGCACAAATGCGGCCGCCTGCACGGGCATTCGTTTATGGTCCGGCTGGAAATTACAGGCGAAGTGGACGCGCATACCGGTTGGGTGATGGATTTCTCAGAGATTAAAGCGGCCTTTAAGCCGGTCTACGATCGTCTGGATCACTACAATCTTAACGATATTCCGGGCCTTGAGAACCCGACCAGCGAAGTACTGGCTGCCTGGATCTGGCAGCAGATGAAACCGGTGCTGCCGCTGCTTAGCGCGGTGATGGTGAAAGAAACCTGCACGGCTGGCTGCGTGTATCGCGGTTAAATGGTGGGCGAGGCATGCCTCGCCCCTGGATCCCTCGTTGTCATCTTCTGCTATCTCTGCACCTGTTCCCCACGAAACCACTCTGCCAGAAAATCCAGCAGCGCCCGCAGCCGCGGTGGCTGATGCTGGCGTGAGGTATAAATCGCATACAGCCCCAGCTCCTCTAACTGATACTGCGGCAGCAGCGCGACCAGCTGACCGCTGGCGAGCAAGGGAGTTACGCTGTAGGTTGGCTGCATTGAGATGCCCACGCCTGCCAGCGTCGCTGACAGCAGCATCACGGAGTCATTGGCACTCACATTACCACTGACTGCCACCGCCTGCTTTTCCCCCCCCTGACTGAAATGCCACAGGCTTTTACCGAAGTGCGAATAACACAGGCAGTTGTGCTGCGCCAGCTGCGCCGGAAGCTGCGGAGTTCCCGCCTGCTCCAGATAAGCGGGTGACGCGCAAATCACCGAGCGGCAGGTATCCAGCAGGCGCGCGATCGCATTCGGGTCAAGCTGCGCCGTGATTCGAAGCGCCAGATCGAGACGTTCCTCTATCAGATTGACCCGCTCATTGCTGATGTGCAGATCGATATGCACCTGCGGGTGCCGCTGCTGGAATACCTCGATCGCCCTCATCAATACGCTCTGCCCGAGTGACAGCGAGCAGGAGATGCGCAGGCGGCCCGACAGCGCCTGGCCCTGCGGCGGCGGGCTGTGCTCTATCTCCTGCGCCAGCGCGATAATCTGCTCACAGCGCACCAGCGCATGTTCTCCGGCCGGGGTCAGACTCAGTCGGCGCGTACTGCGGTGGAGCAGGCGCGCCCCTGACCAGCTTTCCATCTGGGTAAGATAGCGGGTGACCATCGCTCGCGACATATCAAGGGTGAGCGCCGCGGCGGACAGGCTGCCGCGTTGAACAATGGTTATAAAGACGTGGGCTGCAGTGAGGCGATCCATGACTTGTCCGTTTTATGCAACAATCTGTTGCCTGATAGTCGGTTTATCTGCTGATTTATGCAACTTAAACTGGTTCTTTTTAGGCTTAAGGTGCCCATTATGAAAGCTCGTCTTACTCTGTTGCTGGCTATTGCTGCCAGCGCTCCACTTTATGCGGCTGAATCACTGAAGCTGGAAGTTTATAACCCTGGCGAATCGAGTATCTTTGCGGTCTCCAGCGAAATTATCTCCGGCCCGCGTGAAGTGGTGCTGATTGACGCCCAGTTTCAGCGCAATGATGCCGAAGCACTGGTAAAACGCATCAAAGCAACCGGCAAGCAGTTGACTACGGTGTTTATCAGCCAGTCCGATCCGGACTACTACTTCGGCCTTGAAACCATCCATAACGCTTTCCCGCAGGCAAAAATCCTCGCCACTGCCGCCACGGTCGATCTGATAAAACAGACTAAAGATGGCAAGCTGGCATTCTGGGGGCCGAAGATGGCGGAGAATGCCCCGCGGTCGCTGATTGTCCCGCAGGTACTGGAGGGTCACACGCTCAAGGTTGACGGCGAGGTTATAGAAGTGAAAGGGTTCGATGGCCCGCAGCCGCAGAATAGCTGGCTGTGGATCCCAACGCTAAAAACCGCGCTGGGGGGCGTGCTGGTATCAGGCAATAATATTCACGTCTGGCTGGCGGACGCGCAATCGGCCGAAGAGCGTGCCGTCTGGCAGCAGAAGCTGGAGGATATCAAAGCCCTGCGACCACTGCGGGTGATCCCGGGCCATTTCCTGCCCGGCGCGGCAGAAACGATAACTTCGGTAAACTTTACTCAGCGCTATCTGCAGAATGCGGAAAAGAACCTTGCCAAAAGTCAGGACTCGCGCGCGTTTATTGCCGCAATGAACGCGCAATATCCGCAGCTGAAGGATACTTCCAGCCTGGAATTAAGCGCTAAGGTACTGAAAGGCGAAATGAAGTGGCCGATGTAGGCCATTGATAGCGGCCGATCATCGAAACGATCGGCCCGAAAGAGGGTTAATCAGGCAATATTCAGATATTTATGGGTCTGCATCGACAGGCGCCAGTTACGCGCAATGCAGGTTTCGATGCACAGCCTGGTCGCATCGTCTTTCTGGCTGATCGGCTGCAGCGCGATAATCCGCGTTTTATCATCGCTGAGCGTCGCCAGCAAATCGTCCAACGCGTCAACATCACGCTGGCGTGCTACCGGGTGCTTCACTTCGTCGGCGCGGATTAAAGCCTGGTTCAGCACATCGTAACCGCCGCGCATATTCACCTTCGGTGAGACCGTAACCCAGGTTTCCGGGGTACAGAGCACCTCGTGGGTCCCGCTGGTTTCAATCTGGCAGCTAAAGCCATTCTCCTGCAATGCTGCGGTCAACGGCGTCAGATCGTGAATACAGGGTTCACCACCGGTAATCACGACATGCTTAGCCGTCCAACCGTGCTGACGGATAACCTCAAGCAGAGCCGCCGCATCCGCCGCGCCCCAGGCATCGGTTTCTACGGTTTTCAGGAGAATATCCCCCAGCGAGGTTTCCCGATCGGCCAGCTTATCCCAGGTGTGTTTGGTATCACACCAGCTGCAGCCCACCGGGCATCCCTGCAGGCGGATAAAAATTGCCGGCACGCCGGTGTAAACACCTTCGCCCTGCAACGTCTGGAACATTTCATTTATCGGGTACTGCATGCACATCTCGACTGGCGGCTAAAATAAGGGCGCAGATTATGGCAGATTGACGGGATAAGGCCAATCACACTGTGCTTTTTTCCGCCATCAGACGTTAAAAGGTCTCCCAGCTGCCTTCATCGCTGGCCGTTACCTGGCGCGGAGCCGTCAGCTTTAGCGGCTTTTGCACCTTAACAGCGGGCGCCGTCAGGCTCTTTGCCTGATGCTGGCTGATTTTAAACACCGCCACCGCCTGCGACAAACGGCCCGCCTGCTCCTCCAGTGAGGCTGAAGCGGCTGCGGACTCCTGCACCAGCGCGGCGTTTTGCTGCGTCACGCGGTCCATCTCGGTAACTGCCTGACCAATCTGGTCGATACCGCGGCTCTGTTCGTCGCTTGCGGAGGAGATCTCCCCCCATAATGTCGGTGACGCGCACCACCGCACTCACGATGTCGTTCATGGTCTCCCCGGCGGTGGTAACCTGCTGGGAACCAGCATCCACGCGGCTTGCGGAGGCTTCAATCAGCCCTTTAATCTCTTTCGCCGCCTGAGCGCTGCGCTGCGCCAGATTACGCACTTCCCCCGCCACCACGGCAAATCCACGCCCCTGCTCACCGGCACGCGCGGCTTCAACCGCGGCGTTAAGCGCCAGAATATTGGTCTGGAAGGCGATGCCGTCAATCACGCTGGTGATATCAGCAATCTTTTTGGAGCTGTCGGCAATTTCGCTCATGGTTTTCACCACGCCATTGACCACACGCCCGCCCTTTTCTGCCGTTTCTGACGCGCTTTTTGCCAGTGATGAGGCCTGACGCGCATTTTCGGCGTTCTGCTTCACGGTCGCCGTCAGCTCTTCCATGCTGGCTGCAGTCTGCTCCAGCGAGGCAGCCTGCTGCTCGGTGCGCGACGAGAGGTCGTTGTTGCCCTGCGAGATTTCGCTGGCGCCGGTGTAGATGGCGTTAGCGCTGTCGCGCACGTTGCTCACGGTGCCGATCAGCGACTGCTGCATCTGCGTCAGACCCTCAGCCAGCAGACCCATTTCACTGCGCCCTGCCACCACCAGCGTTTCTGACAGGTCACCGGAGGCGATGCGCTGAATATGTTCCAGCAGCTGTTTCAGCGGCGTCAGCAGCACGCGTTTAATCACCATCCAGACGGCAATAACCAGCAGCACCAGACTCAGTACCACCAGTGCCAGCGTCCACACCATATTACGATAACCTTGCTGGTTATCTTCGGTGCCGGTCTGCAGCAGTTTGCCATTCTGGACGCGCCAGGTATCGTAACTTTTTTCCAGATTATCCTGGGCTTCCTGCGCTTCCAGATTGCCGTAAGCCTGATAGTTATTGGCACCCAGATATTGCACTGACATTTTTAACGTTTCGGAAAATTGCTGATAGTGCTGCTCAACGGTGTTAGCAAGCTGTTCATTTTCGCCAACCTGCATCGGGAAGCTTTTATAACGGGCGAAGTGCTGGTTCGCATCATCCAGCGTCTCCTGTGCCTGGCTCAGCAGCTTACTGATGGCGGCCAGGGACTTCTCGTCCGTCTGATTTTTCAGCATGCGGATGGCCACACGGTTAATCGTGACGCGGGTCTTAACCAGCGTCTGCCACGCGTCGCTCAGCTGCCCCTGCTGCTGGGTCAGGATAGTGGCGCGGGTAAAATTATCCTTGTCCTTGCTGATGGCATTAAACGACAGCGCGCTGGAAACCAGCAGCAGCGTGCTGAAAATGAGCAGCATAATGATAATGCTGGTAACGACTTTGATATTTTTAAGCATGATGCCCACTCTGTAATAGGAAAACTCCTGGTACAGGTAGTATCGGCATAAGATGATTCTTACTTAAATTAATTACAAAAACCCCCGACGGCTGCCGGGGGTGGCGGGTTACATAAAGTTTTTGTCGTGCATCTGAATCATCGCCTGCTTTGCCACATCTTTCGCTCCGCTGAGGGTGAAATGGCCGTAATCGTTAGAGAGCGGATGGCCGTCGGAGGCGATTCCCCGGCAGACGTTATCCGGGCAGACAATCGAGTAGACCGAGATATAGCGCGTCCCCTGCGCCAGCATTGCCGCGTTCATCTGCGCATCCGTTGCACGCACCTCTTTCTTGACGGAGGAGGCGACCAGATCCTTACGACCGTCGGTCTGATAGGCCAGCAGGTCCGGCAGGGCTTCGGTGTACTCCACGGTCGGCCCCATCACGATGATGTTATCCGAACGCGTTTTCAAATGGTCGAGCGTGGCGCGCAGCGGCGCAATATCTTCCGCTGCCCAGCGCGCGGAAATAATCACGCCATCAATTTTATGCTCGGGTATCCACTGGTCATACACGTAATCCACCAGCTCGCTGCACGGATTGCGCAGAGACTGTCTGGAGAGCGGCTTACAGCCCGCCGAGGTCGCCTGGATAACATTGATGTCACTGCCTGCCGCCAGGCTGACAGCACGCCACAGGTGCGCCGCATGGCTGTCACCGATCATCACGTAGTTCTTCTTTTCCGGCACGGTTTGCAGGCAGAACTGGCGGTCAAACGGTTTATCCTCATGGCTTTTGCCATCGACAAAGCACTGCCCGCGACGGTATTGATAGTCAAACTCCGGCATTTTGCTGTACTGCGCATACTGCGCCAGCGACAGCGCCTGCGCTGAGAACTGCCCGGAGCCGTTGCTGAGATGGCCCTTATAGATCGCCCCGGCAGACATCACCGCCAGGCCAACCACCGATGCGGTCACAATACGCCCGGGGGAAACCCAGGCCAGTTTGTAGCGGAAGGGTATTTCAATCAGATAGCGTGAGGCAATCGCCAGGGCAAACGTCAGGCCAAGGATCGTCAGCTCGCGCACGCCCGGCTCGAAGTTAAAGAACATGCGCGCATAGACGATAATTGGCCAGTGCCAGAGGTACAGGCAGTAGGAGATCATGCCGATATAGACGATCGGCTTCAGGGCCAGCACGCGCGAGACCACTGACTGCTGGCCGGCAAGGATAATCAGGAAGCTACCGACGCAGGGCCACAGCGCATTCCACCCCGGGAAAGGCATATCGGTATTCAGCTGGAAGAAGCCGTAAAGGATCAGCGCCAGCCCGGTCAGACTCATGCCGTGCTTCAACCCGGCGGTTAAGCGCGCCGTTTTTGCTTCCAGCCCGGCAACCGCAATAATCCCCCCCAGCGCCAGTTCCCAGGCGCGGGTTGGCAGCATGTAAAAGGTAAATGTCGGCTTGCGGGTCACGCCATAGATACTCAGCAGCAGCGAGGCGACAATGACCAGCAGCATCACCTGCGTCGTGCGGCTGCGGAACAGGCGCACCACCAAAAGCAGTACGATAGGGAAGAGGATATAGAACTGCTCTTCAACCGCCAGCGACCAGGTGTGCAGCAGGGGTTTCAGATCGGCCGGGCCGTCAAAGTAACCGGTGGTTTTCCAGAAGAAGATGTTAGAGGCGGAGAGCAGCGCCGCCAGAGCACTGTTGCTCAGGTCGCTAAACTGCGCGGGCAGCAGATGGTAATAACCAAAGACAAGCGTAGCCAGCAGCACCACAAACAGCGGCGGCAGAATGCGCAGGCAGCGGCGCTTATAAAAGTCGAGGTAAGAGAAATTTCCCGCCATCGCGTTGTTATAGATAATCCCGCAGATCAGATAGCCTGAAATGACGAAGAAAATATCCACCCCGGTGAAGCCGCCGGGTATACCACCCATCCCCATGTGGTAAGCAATAACGGGCAGTACGGCGAGTGCGCGTAGCCCGTCAACATCAGCACGGTATTTCATTTTCACGTTCCCGATTACAAATAGTACCAGGAATTTACACAAAATTACCGAAGAAAACGCCCCACTCGCCGTGAACCAGGACTTTTCCGCATCGGAAGAATTCTCATCTAACTCACTGAAAATAATATAATAAGCAAAAAAAAAGCCCCGTCCACAGACGAGGCTTTTCAGATAATCCTCAGCCCATCAGGCTTCAGATATCAGCAGCTTACTGGCCTTTAACTTCTTTCAGGCCGTTGAATGGCGCACGGTTGCCCAGCGCTTCTTCGATACGGATCAGCTGGTTGTACTTAGCGACACGGTCAGAACGGCTCATTGAACCGGTTTTGATCTGGCCTGCAGCTGTACCCACCGCCAGGTCAGCGATGGTGGCATCTTCAGTTTCACCTGAACGGTGAGAGATCACCGCAGTGTAACCGGCGTCTTTTGCCATTTTGATCGCAGCCAGGGTTTCGGTCAGTGAACCGATCTGGTTGAATTTGATCAGGATGGAGTTAGCGATACCTTTGTCGATACCTTCTTTCAGGATCTTGGTGTTGGTAACGAACAGATCGTCACCCACCAGCTGGATTTTGTCGCCCAGCACTTTGGTCTGGTAAGCGAAACCAGCCCAGTCAGATTCATCCAGACCGTCTTCGATAGAGACGATTGGGTACTGCTTAGTCAGGTCTTCCAGGAAGTGAGTGAACTCTTCAGAAGTGAAGGATTTGTTGCCTTCGCCTGCCAGCACGTACTTGCCGTCTTTGTAGAATTCAGACGCTGCGCAGTCCATCGCCAGGGTGATGTCTTTGCCCAGTTCGTAGCCTGCTGCTTTTACCGCTTCAGCGATAACAGCCAGTGCTTCGGCGTTAGAACCCAGGTTTGGCGCGTAGCCACCTTCGTCACCGACCGCAGTGCCCATGCCTTTCGACTTCAGCACTTTTGCCAGGGTATGGAAAACTTCAGAACCCATACGCACAGCTTCTTTCAGCGTTTTCGCGCCAACTGGCTGGATCATGAATTCCTGAATGTCGACGTTGTTGTCTGCGTGCTCACCGCCGTTGATGATGTTCATCATTGGCAGTGGCATAGAGAACTTGCCTGGGGTGCCGTTCAGTTCAGCGATGTGCTCGTACAGTGGCATGCCTTTAGCAGCTGCTGCTGCTTTGGCCGCAGCCAGGGAAACGGCCAGGATGGCGTTAGCACCAAACTGAGATTTGTTCTCAGTACCGTCGAGATCGATCATGATCTTGTCGATGTTGGCCTGGTCTTTCGCATCTTTACCGGTTACCGCGTCAGCGATTGGACCGTTAACGGCGGCTACCGCTTTGGTTACGCCTTTACCCAGGAAACGAGATTTGTCACCGTCACGCAGTTCCAGCGCTTCGCGAGAACCAGTAGAAGCACCTGATGGCGCTGCTGCCAGACCGACAAAGCCGCCTTCCAGATGAACTTCAGCTTCAACGGTCGGGTTTCCGCGGGAGTCGATGATTTCGCGACCGATGACTTTAACGATTTTGGACATTAGTTTTTCCTCAGTACAAGTTAACTTAAACTTAGACACAAACAGCCTGAAACGTTCAAATTTTCAGGCTGTTATGAAAACACTTATTTTGCCAAACGCTTCTGGTACTCGCTGGCGGCTTTTACAAAGCCGCTGAACAGCGGGTGCCCGTCTCGAGGTGTTGAGGTGAATTCCGGGTGGAACTGACACGCAACATACCAGGGGTGGTCAGGAAGCTCAATGATCTCAACCAGCTGGTCATCCCCTGAGCGGCCTGCGACACGTAATCCAGCCGCCTCAATCTGCTTCAGTAGCATATTGTTGACTTCATAACGATGACGGTGACGCTCAACGATGGTGTCAGAGCCATACAGCTTCTGCACCAGGCTGTTTCGGTCAGCTGACACTGCTGGCTGCCGAGCGCATGGTGCCGCCCAGATCGCTCTGCTCAGTGCGCTGCTCGACGTTGCCGTCTTCATCGCGCCATTCGGTAATCAGCGCCACCACCGGGTACTTACAGTCCGGGACGAATTCAGTCGAGTTCGCGCCTTCCATATGTGCCACGTTGCGGGCGAATTCCATCAGCGCAACCTGCATCCCCAGGCAGATGCCAAGGTAAGGGATGTTGTTTTCACGCGCGTACTGCGCCGTCATCAGTTTGCCTTCCACGCCGCGATAGCCGAAACCGCCAGGAATAAGGATAGCATCCAGATCCTTCAGCAGTTCCACGCCACGGGTTTCAACATCCTGTGAGTCAATCAGTTTGATATTCACGGTGACGCGATTTTTCAGGCCGCCGTGCTTCAGCGCTTCAATCACCGACTTGTAAGCATCCGGCAGCTCGACGTATTTGCCGACCATACCGATGTTCACTTCGCCGCCTGGATTGGCTTCTTCGTAAATCACCTGCTCCCACTCGGCCAGGTTGGCTTCCGGGGCATTCAGGTTGAAGCGCTTACAGATATAGTCATCCAGGCCCTGCGATTTCAGCATGCCAGGAATCTTGTAGATGGAGTCGACATCTTTCAGTGAGATAACCGCTTTTTCCGGCACGTTACAGAACAGCGCGATTTTCGCCCGCTCGTTGGCCGGTACAGCGCGGTCAGAACGGCAGATCAGCACGTCAGGCTGAATACCGATCGACAGCAGCTCTTTCACCGAATGCTGGGTTGGCTTGGTTTTCACTTCGCCCGCAGCAGCCATATAAGGCACCAGCGTCAGGTGCATGTACATGGTGTGCTCACGACCTACATCAACCGCCATCTGGCGAATCGCTTCGAGGAACGGCAGTGATTCGATGTCACCCACGGTGCCACCAATTTCAACCAGCACGACATCGTGGCCTTCGCCGCCTTCGATGATGCGCTCTTTGATCGCATTGGTAATATGTGGGATCACCTGAATGGTCGCGCCCAGATAGTCACCGCGGCGCTCTTTGCGCAGCACTTCTGAGTAGATACGGCCAGTGGTGAAGTTATTACGACGGCTCATTTTGGTACGGATGAAGCGCTCGTAGTGACCGAGGTCAAGATCGGTCTCTGCGCCGTCATCGGTCACGAAGACCTCACCGTGCTGGGTCGGGCTCATGGTGCCCGGATCCACGTTGATGTACGGGTCCAGCTTCATGATGGTCACATTAAGACCACGTGCTTCGAGAATGGCGGCCAGGGAGGCTGCGGCAATGCCTTTACCCAGAGAGGAAACGACCCCGCCGGTCACAAATATATAGTTCGTTGTCATGCTGAACCTGAGAATGTAGGTTTAAAGACGATGGAATGAATAACCAGGACGGGAAAATAGTATACCCGAATCCCCCGGGTGCGACAATTGATCGTTTCCGGTTGTGTGCCGTCCACCGCATTTACCGCCCTGACATTACCTGAATGGCGGGAAAATAAGGTTGATGCATGTCACATTTTTGTTGAATCGTGTCAGCCAATTATTCCTGGGATTTTACCACCTGCCACGCGTCTTCCATCTGGTCCAGGGTAGCCTGCGACATTTCCATCCCCTGACTGGCGATAATCTGTTCAACCTGGCGGAAGCGGCGTTCGAATTTGGTATTGGCTTTCTGCAGCGCGGTTTCCGCCTTACTGCCGAGGTGGCGTGAAAGGTTAACCGTGGCAAACAGCAGGTCGCCGATCTCCTCTTCCAGCTTGTCCTGGTCGATGACCGCCTGCTGCGCTTCGTGCATAACCTCATCAATTTCTTCGTGTACTTTGTCCAGCACCGGCCCGATGGTGGTCCAGTCAAAGCCCACGCTGCTACAGCGCTTCTGGATTTTATGGGCGCGCATCAGCGCTGGCAGCGCGGCAGGGATATCGTCAAGCGCCGAATGCTGTGCTTTCTGCGCACGCTCGTCGCTTTTGATTTTTTCCCAGTTAACCAGCACCTCAGCGCTGCCGCTCACCTGAGCATCGGCAAAGATGTGTGGATGGCGGCGCTCCAGCTTATCGCTGATAGCGTTGCAGATATCGTCGAAGTTAAAGCGCCCCTCTTCCTGCGCCATCTGCGCGTAAAACACCACCTGGAACAGCAGATCGCCCAGTTCACCGCGCAGATCGTCAAAGTCGGCGCGGTTGATCGCGTCGATCACTTCATAGGTTTCTTCAAGGGTATAAGGCGCGATGGTGGCAAAGGTCTGCTGGCGATCCCAGGGGCAGCCGTTTTCCGGATCGCGCAGGGTTTTCATGATGCCCAGCAGGCGATCGAGAGAAGTCATAATGATATCCATGTTGAATGGGCGGGCGACGCATGCGTCGCCCCTACGTAGGGGTCGGGCATGCCCGACCCGATTAATGCAGGCGTTTGGCGTCGATGATATCCGGCACCTGATTCAGCCGCGCAATCACCCGGCTCAGCACCTGCTGATTATAAATTTCAATATCCATATCTATGGTCGCCAGCTGCCTCTTGGTATCGCTGTGGCTGGAAACGCCCAGCACATTGACCTTTTCGTTAGCCAGAATGGTGGTGATGTCGCGCAGCAGGGCCGCTGCGATCGTTGGCGGTGACACGCACCACCAGCGAATAGCCGCTGGAATAAGACTCACCCCAGACGGCATCGACGATGCGTTCCGGCGCGTGCGACATCAGGTCCGTCAGCTGATCGCAGTCGGCGCGGTGAATCGAGATCCCGCGCCCCTGGGTGATAAAGCCGGTGATATCATCGCCGGGGATCGGCTGGCAGCAGCGCGCAATATGGTGCATCAGATTGCCGACACCTTCGACCACCACGCGCCCGCTCTCTTTACTGCGCGGTACGCTGTTGGACGTTTTCTGCGTCAGCTTTTGCAGCGCCTCGCGGTCTTCCTCTTCCGCACTTGGCTTGTGCAGCTTCGACTGCAGGAAGTTGCTCATCTGATTGAGGCGCACATCGCCGCCGCCAATTGCCGCCAGCAGTTCATCCAGCGTGTTGAAGTTGTAGCGCGGCAGCAGCAGCTTCTCGGCATCTTTCAGATTGATATCGAGGTGGTCCAGTTCGTTGTCGAGGATCTGGCGCCCGGCGATAATATTCTTGTCGCGATCCTGCTTGCGGAACCAGGCGTGCACCTTAGAGCGCCCGCGGCTGGTGGTCACGTAACCGAGGTTCGGGTTCAGCCAGTCGCGGCTCGGGTTCGGCTGCTTCTGGGTGATGATGTCAATCTGGTCGCCCATCTGCAGCTGATAGGTAAACGGCACGATGCGCCCACCAATCTTCGCGCCGATGCAGCGGTGGCCGATATCGCTGTGAATATGGTAGGCAAAGTCGAGCGGCGTGGAGCCGGCCGGCAGGTCCACCACATCCCCTTTAGGGGTAAACACATAGACCCGATCGTCAAACACCTGGCTGCGCACTTCGTCGAGCATCTCGCCGGAGTCCGCCATCTCTTCCTGCCAGGTAATCAGCTTGCGCAGCCAGGCAATACGCCCTTCATGGCCGGAGGCGCCGCGTGCGCTGCCGCCGGCTGCCGCGCCCTCTTTGTACTTCCAGTGCGCCGCCACGCCCAGCTCGGCATCTTCATGCATCTGGCGCGTGCGGATCTGAATCTCAACGGTTTTACCCTTCGGCCCCAGCACCACGGTGTGAATGGACTGGTAGCCGTTCGGTTTTGGGTTCGCGACATAGTCGTCGAACTCGCTTGGCAGATGGCGATACAGGGTATGCACAATGCCCAGTGCGCCGTAGCAATCCTGCAGACGCTCCGCCACGATGCGCACGGCACGCACGTCGAACAGCTCATCAAAGGCCAGCGCTTTCTTCTGCATCTTGCGCCAGATGCTGTAGATATGTTTCGGGCGGCCATACACTTCCGCCTTCACGCCCTCTTTCACAATCTCGGTACGCAGCGACTGCACAAAGGTATCGATATAGTCTTCGCGATCGATACGGCGCTCGTGCAGCAGCTTGGCAATGCGCTTGTACTCTTCCGGGTGCAGATAGCGGAAGCAGAAATCTTCCAGCTCCCACTTAAGCTGGCCGATACCGAGGCGGTTAGCCAGCGGAGCATAGATATTGGTGCACTCTTTCGCCGCCAGCACGCGCTCATCTTCCGGCGCGTCTTTGACTTCGCGCAGGTGGGCGATACGCTCCGCCAGCTTGATGACCACACAGCGGAAATCTTCCACCATCGCCAGCAGCATGCGGCGCACGTTATCGACCTGCTCAGAGGCCATTGAGTCATTATGGGTGGCTTTTAACTGGCGGATAGCGTCCATATCGCGCACGCCGTGAACCAGCGAGACGATAGCTTTACCGTGCTGCTCCTCAAGCCGCTGCTCGGTAACCACGCCGGCGTCGGCCAGCGGGAACAGCAGTGAGGCACACAGCGTTTCGCAGTCCATGCTGAGCATCGAGAGGATTTCAACCATCTCAACGCCGCGCCACAGCAGCAGCGCGGCATCAGGATGGTCTTTAGTGGTCGCCTCACAATAGCGCCAGGTTTCGGCCAGTCGTTCACATGACTGCTGGTTGGAGATCCCCAGACTGGTGATCCATTGGTCGAGCGCAAACTCGCCAGCCGTATTCAAATGTGCACTTCTTACCGCAACCATATCCTCTCCTGGCGTAGCCCCCGTTCAGGGACCTATTTTCGGCTAAACAGCACCATGGATTCCAGATGCCCGGTATGTGGGAACATATCGAGCATTGTCACCCGTTCCAATTGGTAGCCGGACGTCAGTAATGCCTGACTATCCCGTGCCAGTGTCGTCGGGTTACAGGAAACATAGACCACCCGCTGCGGCGCAAGTTTAATGATATGCGCCATCACGCCGGCGGCACCGGCACGCGCCGGGTCCAGTAACACCTTGTTAAATCCCTGAGCAGCCCAGGGCTGGCGGCTGACATCCTCTTCGAGGTTATGCTGCCAGAACGACACGTTATGCAAATTATTCAATTCTGCATTATACGCACCCTTCGCCACTAATGCTGCAACACCCTCCACACCTGCGACATTTTCAGCCAGTTTACCCATTGGCAGGCTAAAATTTCCCATTCCGCAGAACAGATCAAGCACCCTGTCGTCCGCTTTCAGCTCCAGCCACTCCAGCGCACGGGCCACCATCTGCTGATTGACCTCGTCATTGACCTGAATAAAGTCGCGCGGGCTGAAGGTCAGCGTCAGGTCGTGAGAACGATAGTGTGGCATCTCTCCCGAAATCTGCACAAGCGTGTCACTGTCAGGGGCAAGATACAGTGCCAACTGATGCTCATGCGAAAACTGTTCCAGTTTTTGTCGGTCGCTGTCAGCAAGGGGGTCAAGATGGCGTAAAACCAGCAGCGGGCCGTTATCCGCCAGCACCAGTTCAACGTGCCCGAGGCGCCGCACCGCCTGCAGATCATTAAGCACGGCGCGAAGTGGCTGAATCAACGCATTAAGTTCGGGCTTCAAAATGGGGCATTGCGTGATATTGACCAGCTCGCTGGAGGCCTTTTCGCGAAACCCCATCTGCAGGGCTTGGGTTTTCGGCTGATAATTGAGGCTGAGACGGGCGCGGCGGCGGTAGCCCCAGGGCTGCCCGGCAATCACGTCGTCGACGCTCACGGCAAAGCCGCTTTCCCGCGTCAGCAGATGCGCCAGCGCTTTTGCCTTACTCTGCTGCTGCAGTTCGCTGGATGCATGCTGCTGCTGGCAGCCACCGCAGCGGCTGAAATGCGGGCAGCGCGGCACCACTCGCTGCGGGCTGGCGATAATAATACGCTGCGCTACTCCGCGTGAATACTGGCGCTTATCCTCCTCGATCCTGACTTCGACCTGTTCGCCGGGCAGCGCGCCCTGCACAAACAGCGCCTTGCCATTGTGGCGTGCCACGCCCTGACCAAAAGCATCCAGATCATGAACCGTTACCGTTATCGTCTGGCGGGTCGTCACGCGCCGTTTTGCAGAGTAGAATTGCGCCATTATTTCTTTGCTTCTCAAAAGTCAGGGTTATTGCCGGAAAAAATCGGGTGTAGCCTGGCATAGCGGCAGAAAAAATTCGACTGATTCAGGATAATACGCAACACGGACGGCAGAGCTGCACGCCGCGCACAGGGAATATTATGACCAAATACAGCCTGCGGGCACGCATGATGATCTTAATTCTGGCGCCGACGCTGATGATCGGGCTGCTGCTGTCGACGTTTTTTGTCGTCAATCGCTATAACGAGCTGCAAACCCAGCTGACCGATGCCGGGATAAATATTATCGAGCCGCTGGCCGTTTCCAGCGAATACGGTATGACCTTCCACAGCCGCGAATCGGTGCGCCAGCTGGTCAGCCTGCTGCACCGCCGCCATTCGGATATCGTGCGCGCTATCTCAGTGTTTGATGACCACAATCAGCTGTTCGTCACCTCGAATTATCATCAGTCCCCTGACCTGCTGCGCCTGCCGGATAACACGCCGCTGACGGCTAGATACCTGAAGCAGCGCCAGGGTAACTCCGTTATTCTGCGCACGCCAATCCTTTCTGAGAGTTACTACCCCGATGAGTCTCCGGGGCAGGACGCCAAACCGACCGGTAATCCGCTCGGCTATGTGGCGATAGAGCTCGACCTGCAGTCGGTGCGCCTGCAGCAGTATAAAGAAGTGTTTATCTCCACCCTGCTGCTGCTGCTGTGCCTGTGTATTGCGATGCTGTTTGCCTACCGCCTGATGCGTGACGTTACCGGGCCAATTCGGAATATGGTCAGTACCGTTGACCGCATTCGCCGTGGGCAGCTCGACAGCCGCGTTGAAGGCTATATGCTCGGCGAGCTGGACGTACTGAAAAAACGGCATTAACTCGATGGCGATGTCGCTGACGGCCTATCACGAAGAGATGCAGCAGAATATCGACCAGGCGACGTCGGATCTGCGCGAAACGCTGGAGCAGATGGAGATCCAGAACGTTGAGCTGGATCTGGCAAAAAAACGTGCGCAGGAGGCGGCGCGCATCAAGTCCGAGTTCCTCGCCAATATGTCGCACGAGCTGCGCACCCCGCTCAACGGCGTCATCGGCTTTACCCGCCAGACGCTGAAAACCACTCTCAACTCGACGCAGCGCGACTACCTGCACACTATCGAACGCTCGGCGAATAATCTGTTGAGCATCATCAATGACGTGCTCGACTTCTCCAAGCTGGAGGCGGGCAAGCTGATTCTGGAAACCATTCCGTTCCCGCTGCGCGCCACGCTGGACGAGGTGGTGGTGCTGCTGGCGCAGTCGGCGCACGATAAAGGGCTGGAGCTGACGCTGAATATTCAGAGCGACGTGCCGGATAATGCCATCGGCGATCCGCTGCGCATGCAGCAAATCATCGTCAACCTGCTGGGCAACGCGATTAAATTTACCGAGCGCGGCAATATTGATATTCGCGTGGAAAAACGGGCGCTGAGCAATAACCGCATGGAGCTGGAAGTACAGATTCACGATAGCGGCATCGGCATTTCCGAAAAGCAGCAGTCGCAGCTGTTCCAGGCATTCCGCCAGGCCGATGCCAGCATCTCGCGGCGCCACGGCGGCACCGGGCTGGGGCTGGTGATCACCCAAAAGCTGGTCAACGAAATGGGCGGTGAGATCTCCTTCCACAGCCGCCTGAACCACGGCTCCACCTTCTGGTTCCACATTAATCTGGCGCTGAACCCCAACGCGGCAAGCGATCCGCGCCTGATGGACTGTATTGAGGGGCAAAGCCTGGCCTACGTTGAGCCTAACGCCGCCGCCCAAAGCGATGATGGAGATGCTCAGCATCACGCCGATGAAAATCCACTACAGCCCAACGCTGGCCGAGCTGCCGGACCCGCACTACGATGTGCTGCTGATGGGGCTGCCGGTGGCCGATCGCCATCATCTGGAAATGACCGGTGAGCAGCTGACGCCGATTCTGCAGCGCGCCGACAGCGTGATTATGGGTCTGCCGTTCCAGATGCAGGTGTACACCGAAGAGCTAAAAGCGCGCGGCGTGACCGCCTGCCTGATCAAACCGATTTCGATGACGCGCCTGCTGCCGATTCTGGTCGATCACCATGCCAGAGATGTTCAGCAGTTGATTGAGCGCCCGCGCCTGCCGCTGCGGGTGATGGCGGTTGACGATAACCCAGCCAACCTCAAGCTGATTGGCGCTCTTCTCGAAGAGCAGGTGGCGCACATTGTCCTGTGTGATAGCGGCGAAGCGGCGATCAAGCAGGCCCGGCTTCAGCATCTCGACATTATTCTGATGGATATTCAGATGCCGGAAATTGACGGCATCCGCGCCAGTGAAGAGATCCGCGCCCTGCCGCAGCACGCGAATACGCCGATTGTCGCCGTGACCGCGCACGCGCTGGATGGTGAACGCGAACAGCTGATTAAAGCGGGGATGAATGACTATCTTGCCAAGCCGATCGACGAGAAAAAACTCAGCCGCCTGCTGGCGCGCTATTCGCCGGGCGCGCGCCAGGCGCTGCCGCCGGTGATTGAGGTCCCGGCGTCCCTCGACTGGGCGCTGGCGCTGCGCCAGGCGGCTAATAAGCCCGACCTCGCCCGCGATCTGCTGCAGATGCTGGTGGATTTCCTGCCGGAAGTGCAGTCGCTGATCGACCAGTATATTGGCGAAAATAATATCCCGGCGCTGCGCGATATCATCCATAAGCTGCACGGCAGCGCCAGCTACAGCGGCGTGCCGCGCATGAAACAGCTCTGCCTGCAGCTGGAGCAAAATCTGCGGCACCATGAGGATATCAGCGCCGTTGAGCCTGAGCTGTTTGAGCTACTGGATGAGATGCAGAATGTGGCGAGACTGGCAACGGAACGCTTAAAACATTAGTAGCGGGTTGGGAATCGCGGGTCAGGCTTGCCTGACCCCTACGGAATTTCCCGCACGCCAGCGGGCGCGGCCGCCATTAACGGGTATGCATCCCAATGGCTAGCGTGGCGGCGATATTGCGCGCGGCAATACGCACATTTTCTGCCGCTTCGTCCAGCGCCTCCTGCAGGCTGCAGATGCGGTAGATCACGCTGAATACCGCGTCCAGCCCGTGCTGATGAACCACGCCCGCATCGTGCGTCAGGCTGCCAGCAATGGCGATCGTCGGTACGTGATAGCGCTTAGCCACCCGCGCCACGCCAATCGGGACTTTACCGTGAATAGTCTGGCTGTCGATACGCCCTTCGCCGGTGATCACCAGCGTGGCATCCTGCACCAGTGCATCCAGACCTAAGGCATCGGTAACAATCTCAATGCCCGGGCGCAGGGTGGCCTGACAGAACGCGAACAGCCCTGCGCCCATCCCCCCTGCTGCGCCGCCGCCCGCCACGCTTAACACGTCACACTGCAGGTCACGCTGAATAATGCGGGCAAACTGCGCCAGCGCTTCATCCAGCTGTTTCACCTGCTGCGGCGATGCCCCTTTTTGCGGGCCAAACACCGCCGATGCCCCCGTCTCTCCAAGCAGCGGATTGGTCACATCACAGGCGACGTCGATACGGCAGCTTTTGATACGCGCATCGAATTCACTGAGGTCAATCGAATCCATCTGCGCCAGCGCCGCGCCACCGTAAGCCACGGGCTTACCGCTGGCGTCGAGTAATTTAGCCCCCAGCGCCTGCACCATTCCCGCGCCGCCGTCATTGGTGGCGCTGCCGCCAATACCAATAATCAGGCGTTCAACGCCCTTATCCAACGCATCGCGGATCAGCTCGCCGGTACCCCAGCTGGTGGCGTGCAGCGCATCACGCCGATCGGCAGGCACCTGTTCCAGCCCGCTGGCGGCGGCCATTTCGATAATGGCACTGCGCCCGTCACCGGACAGCCCGTAAAAGGCATCAACCGGCGTGCCCAGCGGACCGGTAACGCGCAGTGGAATAATACGGCCCCCCGTAGCAGCAACCATGGCGTCAACGGTGCCTTCACCACCATCGGCGACGGGCAGTTTGACGTAGTGTGCATCGGGAAAGATGTCGCGAAAACCCAGTTCGATTTGGGTGGCAACCTGTAACGCAGAGAGGCTTTCTTTATAGGAATCCGGGGCGATAACGATTTTCATAAGTTATCCATCAGGTTGGCGTTGGACGTAAACTCCCGGCACGGGGCGACCGGAAAAAGGGTCGCCCCCTACATGTATTGTTGGGGCAGACCTTCTTTTTCGCTCCGCCCCCACATTAATCATCCGATTAGCTTAGCCCACTGCTCAACCCACGGGGAGGTGACCTCCTCCGGCTCCGGATTTTCGCAGGCATCCACCGTCAGCATCTCGCCGACGCGCTGCGCGCCGTGCTCCTGCAGCAGTTCAGCAAACTTTTTACCGCCGCCGCAGAAATCGTCGTAGCTGCTGTCGCCCAGCGCAATCACGCCGTAGCGCAGCCCTGGCTGGTGGCCGAGCTTATCTTTAATCGCGTGGAAGAGCGGCGCGATGCTGTCCGGCAGATCGCCCTGCCCGGTGGTCGAGGTGATCACCAGCACCACTTTATCCGCGTAGTGCTGCCACTCTTCCAGCGTTGCATCTTCATAAATCTTGACCTGATGCCCGGCTTCAAGCAGCAGAGTTTCGGACTCTTCGGCTACCAACAGCGCGTTACCGTAAACCGTGCCAACAAAAATGCCTACCTCAGCCATACCCTCTCTCCTTATCAGAACTCAATTTTCTCACTATCCTGCGGGCTTTCAGCAGCAAACTCAACCCGGGGGATATGCGGGAGCGTGTTTTGCCAGCCGCAGTGCGTCATCGCGCGCTGCCATACTGCATCCAGCCCGGCTCGTAACAGCAGCGGCTCGCCGCTCACCGGATGGTTCAGGCGCAGCTCGCTGGCATGCAGCATCAGGCGATTCATAGCAAAGTTGGCTGCCGCTGAGCGGTTCTGTTTCAGGTCGCCATGGGCGCTGTCGCCGATAATCGGATGACGCAGATGCCTCATATGACGGCGTAGCTGATGCTTGCGCCCCGACTCCGGCAGCATTTCCACCAGCGAATAGCGCGTGGTGGCGTAAGGTCCGACCGCGACCGGCAGCTCTGCCGTTGCCACTCCGCGCCAGTGGGTTACCGCAGGCTGCGGGGCTTTTTCCGGCTGGCTAAACTTGTCGGCGATTTTATCCAGCTCTTCGGTCAGCGGATAGTCGAGCGTCTCTTCGCCCTCCAGCCAGCCGCGCACCACGGCATGATAGGTTTTTTGTATTTTATGCTGTTCAAACTGCTGCGACAGCAGGCGCGCCACCTCGCTGGACAGCGCCATCAGCAGCACGCCGGATGTTGGGCGATCGAGCCGGTGTACGGTGAAAACATGCTGGCCAATCTGGTCGCGCACGGTCTGCATCACAAACACGGTTTCATGGCGGTCGAGCCAGCTACGGTGCACCAGCCAGCCCGAGGGTTTGTTTACCGCAACCAGCCACTCATCCTGATAAATAATCTCCAGCATTAGTTGGGCGACTCGAACAGCTGATCGAAAGCATTTAAGCGGTGCAGCAGCGCGGCGCGCTCCGGAATTTCGCCCTCCAGCCAGACTTCATAGTAGGGGGCGATGGCCAGCGCAACGGGCAGAGGTGCAGCCGCATCCAGCAGGGCCTGCATACGTGGCAGGAACACCCACTGCAGCCACTGCAGCGGCGTCATGGTGTCAAGGCAGAAAGGTTCAGTGCTGGTAAAAGCTTCGCTGTTAGGCGCAACGGATTGCCATAGCCCCGCCTGTTTAAGCAACGATTCAATTGCCAGTAATCGTTCCTGAATCTGTTGTTCACGGCTCATAGGGATCTCCCACTGTGGTTAAGGGCGCAGAGCATAGCATTCACACGCTGCTCAATGAAAAGTATGCACGAAAAAAAGGGGCACTGTATTAACAGTGCCCCCGGTTCGTTCGCAGCTTTCCAGCTACCTTTATGCTCCCTGCTCTTCCTTGAAAACTGTTCCTGTGCTCTCCTGAGCAAACATCATCCTGATGTTATCCGTTCACTTCCCTGCTAGCCGTCATCCTGTACGGTTCACGTTCTCCTTCCTGGAGGTGTCCATTACCTCATCCTGAGGTTTCCCTGCTTCAATCCCGAAGCCTGTCCCTGCGACATCATCCTGATGGGTCCAACTCATTCCATGAGTACGTCACTCCTTGACGTTAATCCTGTTCCTGAATGCCCTTCCGATGAGGTAATTTTGCCTGATTGTCATAAGCAAACAAGATACTTCTCACGGCTTTTTGTGGCATAAGCTTAAGATAATTCGCAACAATCTGGCTAACTTAATGATCTACAATATTTTTACATTTGAATGCTAGCAGACATTAAGTTCATTCGTAGCGATCTCTCACAACCTTTGTGAGAGATCTCGCACAGGACGGGCAGAGAAAAGCGCATTACAGGCTATTAAGCGGCTGTAAATGAATAAGAAAGTTCTGAAGAGATGGGGCGAGAATCTGACGTTTTAGCGTGCCCAACTGCTCAAGGATCACTTCGCCGCTCAAATTACACACCGACACCACTTCCAGCTCAGAGTCTGTTGTGGCGACAAATAAAGTCGGGGAGTGCTTCAGCCGACGCTTCATGACCAGATGACCAATCAGGTTCTCCTGCACGCGCTGAAAATCATCTTCACTCCAGACCTGTACCAAAGACACGCGCTGACCGGAAAAAGTTCCCGACATATCTGCGGCAAATTGTGCGGTATAAAAGCCGCTAACGGACGGCTGCAGCTGGATATCCAGCGCACGCTCTACCGACTCCAGATTTTTGGCCAGCGTAAATGGCTGCGGCTGCCACCAAACGGCATCGCCCTGCGTAGCCACGACACACGGCGAAGGGATGCCGAGCAGCTCCTCGCTGGCGGGAAGGTGGCCGCTCTCTTGCTGCCAGAGGTCACAGTAGCGTTGGCTAAAATCGCGTAATGCCTGGGCGGTTTCTTCGATCATTCTTTTTTCACTCTTAGCTGGCTGGGTTACACTTACAGGCCATTGTAGCCTGAATGCTAATCCGGCTAACGAATTCGTCATCTCGCCTGTCCCGACGGGCGCAATAAGGTATCAGCATGTCTTCATACGACCATCATCAGGCACTGGAAGGCCTGACTCTGGGGAAACCCACAGAATACCACGACAGCTATCAGCCTGCGCTGCTACAGGCAGTGCCGCGTAGCCTCAATCGTGAACCGCTGGGGCTCTATCCGGATACCCTGCCGTTCACCGGAGCCGATATCTGGACCCTGTACGAGCTCTCCTGGCTCAACAGCAAAGGGCTGCCGCAGGTGGCGGTGGGTGAAGTGGCGCTGGATGCCGACAGCGTGAACCTGATCGAGTCGAAAAGCTTTAAGCTCTACCTCAACAGCTTTAACCAGACAAAATTTGCCGACTGGGGCGAAGTGCGTCAGACGCTGGAGCGCGATCTCAGTGCCTGCGCCGCAGGCAAGGTCAGCGTGGCGCTGTTCCGCTTGCAGGAAATTGAAGGGCAGCCCATTGGCCATTTCGACGGCAGCTGTATTGATGAGCAGGACATCGTGATTGATGATTATCAGTTCAATGCTGACTACCTGCGCGACGCGGCCGCTGGGGAGATCGTTGAAGAGCAGCTGGTGAGCCACCTGCTAAAATCTAACTGCTTGATCACCAATCAACCCGACTGGGGTTCGGTGCAGATCAGCTATCGCGGCCCGCGCATTCAGCGCGAAGCCCTGCTGCGTTACCTGGTCTCATTCCGCCATCACAATGAGTTTCACGAGCAGTGCGTAGAGCGTATTTTCAGCGATATTCTGCGCTACTGCCAGCCGGAAAGCCTGAGCGTTTACGCGCGCTACACGCGCCGCGGCGGGCTGGATATCAACCCGTGGCGCACCAATGGCCAATTCAAGCCGGGACGCTCGCGCCTGGTTCGCCAGTAATCTCCGGTTTATCTCTGTTAATCTGTTGTTAAATCAAAGGCGAAAAGGCTAATCTGGACACGGGCAGCAGCAGCACGCTGCCCAAGGAAATTTTGCCCCGTTGACCGCCATATCACGGGGTTACTGCACACCCAGGCGGGTGTAAAGGAGTTCACTTGATTACACATATCAGCCCTCTTGGCTCGATGGACCTGCTTTCACAACTGGAAGTCGACATGCTGAAGCGCACGGCCAGCAGTGATCTCTACCAGCTGTTTCGTAACTGCTCACTCGCCGTGCTCAACTCCGGTAGCCAAACCGACAGCAGCCATGAGCTGCTCTCCCGCTTCGAAAGTTTTGATATTAACGTGTTGCGCCGTGAGCGCGGCGTCAAACTGGAGCTGATCAACCCGCCGGAAGAGGCGTTTGTTGATGGCCGGATTATCCGTGCGCTGCAGGCTAACCTGTTTGCCGTGCTGCGCGACATCCTGTTCGTCAACGGCCAGATCGATCAAGCCGGTCGCTTCCAGCGGCTGAAAATGAAGATCCGGTTCATCTCACCAACCTGGTATTCTCCATTCTGCGCAATGCGCGCGCGCTGCACGTCGGCGAGGAGCCGAACACCGTAGTGTGCTGGGGTGGTCACTCCATTAACGCCGTGGAATATCAGTACTGCCGCACCGTTGGTGCTCAGCTCGGCCTGCGCGAACTGAATATCTGCACCGGTTGCGGACCGGGCGTGATGGAAGCGCCAATGAAAGGGGCCGCCGTCGGCCACGCCCAGCAGCGCTACAGAGAGGGCCGCTTTATTGGCCTGACCGAGCCGTCAATTATCGCCGCCGAGCCGCCAAACCCACTGGTTAACGAGCTGATCATCATGCCGGACATTGAAAAACGTCTGGAAGCCTTTGTACGCATGGCGCACGGCATCATTATCTTCCCGGGCGGCGTAGGTACGGCGGAAGAGCTGCTCTACCTGCTGGGTATATTGATGAACCCGCATAACCATGACCAGGTGCTGCCGCTGATCCTCACCGGGCCGAAAGAGAGCGCCGATTACTTTAAGGTGCTGGACGAATTTATCGCCAGCACCTTGGGTGATGAGGCGCGTAAACACTACACCATCATTATCGATGATGCGGCGGAAGTGGCGCGGCTGATGAAGAAAGCGATGCCGAAGGTGAAAGAGCATCGCCGCGAAACCGGCGACGCCTACAGCTTTAACTGGGCGTTGCGTATTGCTCCTGACCTGCAGATTGCCGTTTATGCCGAGCCATGAAAATATGGCAAACCTTAACCTGTCGCCGGATCAGCCCGCCGAGGATCTGGCTGCGGCACTGCGGCGCGCCTTCTCCGGGATCGTCGCCGGTAACGTTAAGGATGTCGGCATTCGCGCAATCAAAGAGAAAGGGCCATACAAGCTGCACGGCGATCCGCAGATCATGCGCCGCATGGACGATCTGCTACAGGGCTTTGTGGCTCAGCACCGCATGAAGCTGCCGGGCCAGTGCCTACATTCCCTGCTACGAAATCATCAAGTAACCGACGAGCGGCCTGCGGGCCGCTCAGGATTAACGATTTTGCACCATTTACTGATTATCGATGCGCTGAATCTGATTCGCCGCATACACGCCGTCCAGGGTTCTCCCTGCCAGGACGCCTGCCTGAATGCCATCCATCAGCTGCTGATGCATACCCGCCCGACGCATGCTGTGGCGGTGTTTGACGATGACGACCGCGCTGACAGCTGGCGGCACCGGCTGCTGCCGGATTACAAAGCGGGCGCTCGCCGATGCCGGATGCGCTGCACAATGAAATGCCGCTGCTGCGCGCGGCCTTTGCCGGCGTAGGGGTTAACTGCTGGCACTCTCCCGGCGATGAGGCTGACGACCTCGCCGCCACGCTTGCCAGTAAAGTGGCCGCCGCCGGGCATCAGGCCACCATTGTCTCCACCGATAAAGGCTATTGCCAGCTGCTGGCACCTAATGTGCAGATCCGCGACTATTTCCAGAAACGCTGGCTCGACGTGCCGTTTATTGCCGCCGAATTTGGCGTGGCGCCAGCCCAGCTCACCGACTACTGGGGGCTGGCAGGGATCAGCAGCAGTAAGATTCCCGGGCGTGGCCGGTATCGGCGGCAAAAGCGCCACGCAGCTGCTGCAGCAGTTTGGTAGCCTGGCAGGAATTTATCAGCAGCTGGATCGGGTGCCGAGAGAAGTGGCGCAATAAGCTGGAGCAGCATCGCCAGATGGCGGAAATCTGCCAGCAGGTCGCCACGCTGAGAACGGATTGGTACTGGCGGGGAATTTAAAGGATTTACGATTGCCGTAATTCGCGGGCGGACCAGAAAAGCGGTCCGCCCCTAAAGTAGGGGCCGATCATCTTTTTGATCGGCCCGCGCGCGATTGACGATGGAAAAATTAACGCTCGTCGCGGCGGCCCGGCGTGGCGGCCCAGATACGGCGAATATGCACCGTCACCTCTTCGCGATCGTGGTACAGCTGACGCGCCTGGATCTGCGCGTTAATGCCGTTTTCCACCAGCTTCTTGTGGATCATCTGCAGATTCTGCGACACTTCCTCATAACGCTTCTTCATCGGCAGTTTGAGGTTAAAGATCGCCTCACGACACCAGCCGTTCACCAGCCAGTCCGCCATCAGATTCGCCACGCGCACCGGTTTTTCCACCATGTCGCACACCACCCAATAGTTATTGCTGCGCGTCGGGCGGTACTTAAAGCCGTCCTCACGCTGGTGGAATACCTGCCCGGTATCCATCAGGCTCGGCGCCATCGGGCCGTTATCCACGGCGTTCACCATCATGCTGCGCTGCACCAGCTGATAGGTCCAGCCGCCCGGGCAGGCCCCCAGGTCCACCGCCCACATCCCGCTTGCCAGGCGCTCATCCCACTCGTCGGCAGGGATAAAGACGTGGAAAGCCTCTTCCAGCTTAAGCGTGGAGCGGCTTGGCGCATCGGAGGGAAACTTCAGGCGCGGGATGCCCATAAACAGCGGCGAGTTGTTGCCCGGCAGCGAGTAACCCACATAGCAGCAGCCCGAAGCGATAAAGAACACGTGGATCACCGGACGCTTGTTGGTCTCATAGTTCAGCAGAATATTCGCTTTACGCAGGCTGGCGCGCAGCGGCACGGTGAACTTGCGGCAGAATTTCAGCAGCTCTTTGCTGGCATTGGTGTCCGGCACCTCAACGCGCAGCTCGCCGCCCTTCTCCACCGCGCCGGTCAGCATCCCCACCACCGGCGTGATGCGGTCCTCGCTCGGCAAATCGCGCAGCAGCTCACCGACCACCATCATCTGGCGGGAGAAGATCAGCTCGCTAAACGGCAGTGAGGCCAGCAGCTTCTCGGCTTCCCCCTGCTGATAGCACTCAAACAGCACATAGGCAGAGTCATCTTTCACGCGGGCGAAACCGAAAATCTCGCGCTCGGCGGCCTTAGCGGTGATCTCCGCCGCGCACTCTTTCTCAAAACCCTGACGGCAATACAGTAAAATCTTATTCATGGCGATCTGCCCTTTTTTTCAGACGCAGCGCGCCAACCAACATCAAAATCCAACCGATCAGGAAGCAGGTGCCTCCGATCGGCGTAACATACACCCAAATTTTCAGGTGCGACAGCGCCAGACAGTAAAGACTGCCGCTGAATAACACCGTGCCCAGCGCCAGAAATGCGCTGCTCCAGTAGAACCAGATATCGGCGCGGCGCAGCATGGCTGCAGCCAAACCCAGTACCGCAAGAGTATGAAACGCCTGGTAATCCAGCCCGGTTTTCATCCAGGCCATTTCGGCGCTACCCAGCGACCGGCTCAATACGTGGGCGCCAAAAGCCCCCAGCGCCACGTAGAAAAATCCACTGATGGCAACGAAAATCAGCATTGCACGACTGGACATAACAACATCCTCTGAGAACACGGAGCGCGCTCCGTGGTGCTTAATTACTGCCCGGCGGTATCGGCGCGCCAGGCGGGGTTATTGTTCATAACGAAAGCGGAATTTTTCCTGTTCGCTTGCGGCTTTCGCAAGGATCCACTGCCGGAAGGCGGCTATTTTACCCAGTTCTGCCTGACTGTCATGACAAACCAGATAAAAAGCATTTTTACTGACCAGCACATCGTTAAACGGGCAGACCAGACGCCCCGCTTCTATCTCACTCTGCGCCATCACGTTATTGGCCAGCGCCACGCCCTGGCCGTGGATCGCCGCCTGCAGCACCATCGCGCTGTGGCTGAATATCGGCCCCTGCTGCACATTGATACTGCCCAGCCCGAGCTGACGCGTATACGCCTGCCAGTCACGGCGTGAAGCATCGTGCAGCAGCGTATGATTGGCCAGCCCGGCCGGGGAGGTCAGCGGGCGCTCGCCGGTTAGCAGCAGTGGGGAACAGACCGGCAGCAGATATTCCGCATACAGTTTTTCCACCCGCAGCCCCGGCCAGTTACCGCGCCCGTAGAAAATCGCCACGTCGACATCATCAGCCAGCTTCTCCTCATCGCGGTCGACGGCGGAGATACGCACGTCGATACCCGGATAAGCTGAGTTAAAGCTGGTTAGCCTCGGTACCAGCCACTGAATAGCAAAACTCGGTAGCAAACTGACGGTGAGCGCGCCTTTGGCACTGCGCGCCTGCAGTTTGCGCGTGGCGTCGTTCAGCGCGGTAAAAATCTCTTTGATATCGAGGTAATAGCTCTGCCCCTCTTCGGTCAGCAGCAGCGAGCGATTGCGTCGGCGAAACAGCTTCAGGCCGAGGAAATCCTCCAGCGACTTGATCTGGTGGCTGACGGCGGCCTGGGTGACAAACAGTTCCTCAGCCGCTTTCGTGAAGCTGAGGTGACGCGCTGCGGCATCAAAAACGCGCAGGGCATTCAGCGGTGGTAAACGTTTAGACATGGTAGATGGGTGCTTTTCGCTCAAGGCCGGGTACAGCTCTGACAGTCAGAGTGACGTATTAGTTTTTTTTATCCGAGCCATTATAATTTGTCCGTTGAGGAACTACCAGCAAATACCTATAGTTGCGCCACTTCCTGAGCCGGAACGAAAAGTGCATTGAAATTACGGGTTAACTCGCGGAATTTTGAGGGGCTTTTGGCTTGTGGTCGTGATGTTGTGTTTGCAATTGACCTGACGATTTTCGGGTCTGGTAGCTGAGCTACCTTTTATTCCTGTAGATTTACCCTGTCTGTCCAAGTGATTTTAATAGCACCGCTTAGCGCGGTGCTTTTTTTTGCCTGTCGCTATTACTGGTTGGTCTCAACCATCTCTTTCACGTCAGAACGGTTGATCTGCTGCTTGTTGCCGTTGGCATCTTTGTAGCTGATCATGCCCGTATCGTTGTCGACCACTGGCTTACCATCGGATACGATAGTGCGACCATCATTGGTATGCATAACATAGTTGCTTGAACACGCGGCCAGAGTAAAAGTCATGGCACAGGCTGCAATAACTGCGGCTAATTTTTTCATTTTTATATCTCCATGCTGAGAGTGAAACTACCTGCATACGTTGCTCTTAATGACAGGTAATCGTTTAAACTTTACTTGAATTAGCATAACGCGCTTTGCCGTCTTTGCCAGAAAAGTACATAAATTTCAGCCTGGTCCTAAATTACGAGAAACAGATGACGTCATTTAACCCGCTGCACTTTCGCCAGCAGTTTCCCGCGCTGGGCGATGCCGGATGTTACCTGGACAGTGCCGCTACCGCGCTAAAACCGCTGGCGGTGATCGAAGCCACCGAGCAGTTTTATCGCCTGAGCGCCGGGACGGTTCACCGCAGTCAGTTCGCGGCCGCGCAGCAGCTCACCGCGCGCTATGAAGACGCGCGCAGTCAGGTGGCAAGGCTGCTGAATGCCTGTGATAGCAGCAACATCGTCTGGACCAAAGGCACCACCGAGGCCATTAACCTGGTCGCGCAAAGCTATCTGCGTCCGCGCCTGCAGCCGGGGGATGAGATCCTGGTTAGCGAAGCCGAGCACCACGCCAATCTGGTGCCGTGGCTGATGGTGGCTGAGCAAACCGGGGCCAAAGTGGTGAAGTGGCCGATTGGCGCCGACCGCATGCCGGATCTCAGCCTGCTACCCGCACTGCTCAACGACCGCACCCGCCTGCTGGCTGTCGGTCAGATGTCGAACGTGACCGGCGGCTGTCCGGACCTGCAGCAGATTATTGCACTGGCCCATGCGTGCGGTGCAAAAGTGATGGTCGACGGCGCCCAGGGCGTGGTGCACTGCCCGCCGGATGTACAGGCGCTCAATATTGATTTCTACGCTTTTTCTGGACACAAGCTGTATGGACCAATGGGCATCGGCGCGCTGTACGGCAGGGCGGACCTGCTGGCAGAGATGGCGCCGTGGCAGGGCGGCGGCAAGATGCTGAGCCGCGTCGACTTTAACGGATTCACCCCGCAGGCAGTGCCGTGGTGCTTCGAGGCAGGCACGCCAAACGTTGCCGGCGTCATTGGCCTGAGCGCCGCGCTGGAGTGGCTGAGCGGCGTTGATATTGCCGCCGCCGAGCGCTGGAGCTGCGACCTTGCCGACCTTGCTGAAGCGCGGCTCGCTGCCCTGCCCGGCTTTCAAAGCTACCGCTGCGGCAACGCCAGCCTGCTGGCGTTTGATATCGCCGGTATTCATCACAGCGACGTTGTGACGCTGCTGGCGGAAAGCGGCATCGCCCTGCGCGCCGGTCAGCACTGTGCGCAACCGCTGCTGGCTGCGCTCGGCGTCAGCGGGACACTGCGCGCCTCCTTCGCCCCCTATAACACGCTGGAAGATGTGGACGCGCTGGCCGCGGCGATGACCACCGCTCTGGCGCTACTGGCTGATTAATTATGAATTTATCCCCGATCGCCCCGCACCCGTTTGGCACATCGATAACTGCCGACTCGCTACTGACGCAGTTCGCCAGCTTTCACCAGTGGGAGGATCGCTATCGCCAGCTGATCCTGTTGGGTAAGAAACTGCCGGCCCTGCCGGAGGCGCTGAAAACGGCCGACATTGAGCTGAGCGGCTGTGAAAACCGCGTCTGGCTTGGCCATCAGCAGCTTGAAAATGGGCAGATGCACTTTTACGGCGACAGCGAAGGGCGCATTGTGCGCGGGCTGTTAGCCGTACTGCTGTGTGCGGTAGAGGGAAAAACTGCCGCCGAGATCCGGGGATCGGACCCGCTGGCGCTGTTTGACGGGCTGGGATTGAAAGATCAGCTGAGCGCCTCGCGCAGCGCGGGGCTGCAGGCGCTGGCCGATGCGGTGATGGCGAGCAGTCACTTGCCGTAGGGGCCGGCAGCTTTTCTGGTCGGCCCGGGCAAACCGAGCCGACCTGACAAGAGGGTCGGCCAGTGCAGTTGCCCCAAATCCGCGTTACGCCTGGCGTGCCGCCTTCGCCATCATCTTCTTCAATACGTGCGACACCGCGACAAAGCCAAAGGTGGCGGTTACCATGGTTGCCGCACCAAAACCTGCGGCGCAGTCCATGCGTTTTGGCCCCTCAGCGGTGCTGCGTGACGCGCATACTGAGCCATCCGGCTGCGGGTACATCAGCGCCTCGGTTGAGAACACGCAGTCAATGCCCAGCTTACCCTTACTGCTTTTGACGATGTTAAAATCGTTTTTCAGCCGCTCGCGCAGCTTCGCCGCCAGCGGATCCTGAATCGTTTTTGCCAGATCGGCGACCTGGATCTGCGTGGGATCAATCTGCCCGCCCGCCCCGCCGGTGGTCACCAGCGGCATCTTATTGCGACGGCACCACGCCAGCAGCGCCGCTTTCGGGCGCACGCTGTCGATAGCGTCGATCACATAGCTGTAGCCCTGGCTCATCAGCTCTGCGGTATTTTCCGGGGTAATAAAGTCATCAATGCAGGTGACGCGGCACTCCGGATTAATTTCGCGGATCCGCTGCGCCATCACCTCGGTTTTCGCCTGCCCGACGTTATCTTTCAGCGCATGGATCTGCCGGTTAGTATTAGTGACGCAGACATCATCCATGTCGATCAGGGTGATCGCCCCAATTCCGGTACGCGCCAGCGCTTCCGCCGCCCACGACCCCACGCCGCCAATACCCACCACGCAGACATGCGCGTCGGCAAACAGCTGTAGCGCAGACTGACCATATAGACGCGCCGTACCGCCAAAGCGCTGCCGCCAGGCGTCTGAAAGAACCATCATGGATTAATTCCTTAAAAGCAGCGGGCCGCAGCAAGCGGCCCGTCGGGGTTTACTGACTGACCAGTAATGACCCCTGAGAAGAACTGTTCTGTGCCGATGAGAATACCGGCTGGCCCGCGCCCGGTGCGGCTTTTAAAACCCACACGCGGCCGTAGTGATTAAACCATCCGGCCATATGACCGGCGTCCGGGCCGATGCCCTGGTAAATATCAAAATGCTGGCCCTTGATTGCGCCGCCGACGTCCAGCGACACCATCATGCGCATCTCATATTTTCCGGTAAATTTACCGTTGTTGTCCAGTAAAGGAACTTCTGCCAGCAGCGCCGTTCCCGGTGGGATCAGCGAACGGTCAGAAGCTACCGAGGCTTTTGCCACCAGCGGCACCGCACTTGCCCCACGTACTGGCGCAAACGTTTCGGGCTTGAAGAACACAAAGGATGGGTTCTGCTCCAGCAGTTCGCGCACCTCTTCCGGGCTGTGCGTTTCACCCCAGTGGCGAATCGCCTGCATCGACATATCTTCACGCTTCACTTCACCGCGATCGATCAGCACTTTGCCGATGCTGCGATAGGCATGGCCGTTTTTCCCGCCGTAGCCGAAGAAGGTCAGCGGGCGCCCGTCGCCGTAGTCAACGTAGCCGCTGCCCTGCACATCCATAATAAAGTTATCCATCAGTGAGTTGCTGTAACCCACGATATAGCGTTCACCCAGCGCACCGCTGTAGATATCTGCACGGCTTGGCAGGCGGCCACGTTTTGGCGGCATGCGGTACAGCGGATACTGGAACTCACCCTGGCGGGTATATCGTGCTTCAATCACCGGCGTGTAGTACCCGGTAAACTGCACGTTGCCATAGTTGTCGGTGCCTTCCATCTGATAAGCATCCAGCCCGAACTGGCGCAGCTGGCGCGTATCGCCCCCGGCCATCAGCCAGCTCTCAATCGCGCTGTAGGTGCCCGACTGGCGCGAATACATGCCCGATGAATATGAACGGATCTGCCCCACCTGGTCGGCAAAGTCTCTGCCATTAAACCGGTCGGCCTTTGGCGTTGGGCTGGTTGACCAGCCCGAGCGGCTGATCCAGTTTCCCGTCTTTATACTGTTGCCCACGATCGGTGGGTTTTGACGAACAGCCCGCCAGCAGTGCCAGCAGCGTGCCGGTCACCAGATATTTCGCCCAACGTCCTTTCATGCCTTGTTTACCTTTATACGGGAACCCTGCGCGAAGATAGCAAAGGCGTGGTCAGATTTAAACGTGCCGCCGGAAAAAGTACGCATTTGTGCAACAATTCAGCAGCTGGGTTAAAAAATGAGTTATAAGCACGATTTTACCCACTTATCCGCAAAAAGGGGTTGCAACAAAACCCATCAGGCGTATAGTGCGCTTCCACGGACGCGGGATGGAGCAGCCTGGTAGCTCGTCGGGCTCATAACCCGAAGGTCGTCGGTTCAAATCCGGCTCCCGCAACCAATTCACTAGTAGCTTAGTGAAGCAGCAGTAAAAGATAGTGTCGTGATGGAAGCGACAAACCACGCGGACGCGGGATGGAGCAGCCTGGTAGCTCGTCGGGCTCATAACCCGAAGGTCGTCGGTTCAAATCCGGCTCCCGCAACCAATTTTGTCTCGTGGTGAGAAGTAGAGTTAAAGCGTCAATCGGACGCGGGATGGAGCAGCCTGGTAGCTCGTCGGGCTCATAACCCGAAGGTCGTCGGTTCAAATCCGGCTCCCGCAACCAATTAAGCACCCTTAAGGGTGTTTTTTTGTATCTGAAATTTGTCCCCTTACCCAATATCCCGGCAGAATCCTTTCCGCCCGCTGACTATTTATGCGGTGCCAGTGACGCGCCGTTGGCAAAGTAGGCTTTTATCCCCGCCAGAATCGAATCTGCCACCTGATGCTGAAAACGCGTGGTGCGCAGCTTGCGCTCCTCTTCAACATTGCTGATAAAAGCCGTCTCAACCAGAATTGACGGGATATCCGGCGCTTTCAACACCGCAAACCCGGCTGATCAACGCTGCGCTTGTGCAGATGGTTAATCTTCCCCATGCGCGAAAGCACCTCTTTACCAAACTTCAGGCTGTCGTTGATGGTCAGGCTCTGCACCATATCAAACATGGTGTGGTCGAGATAACGGTCGCCGCTCATGCTGACGCCGCCGATCAGATCCGATTCATTCTGCGTTTGCGAGAGGAAACGCGCAGCGGTGCTGGTTGCCCCTTTAGTCGACAGGGCAAAGACCGAAGAGCCCCGCGCCGCACGGCTGGTGAAGGCATCGGCATGAATCGAAACAAACAGATCGGCGCGCTGCTTGCGTGCTTTGGCCACCCTCACCTTCAGCGGGATAAACACATCTTCATTACGCGTCATATAAGCGCGCATATTCGGCTGCTTGTCGATGAGCTGCTTCAGGCGGCGGCCGATTTTCAGCACCACATCTTTTTCCCGCGTCTTATGCTTACCAATTGCGCCGGAATCTTCCCCGCCGTGGCCAGGGTCGATCATTATCACAATTGGCCGGTCTCTCCCTGCTTTGCCCGGCAGCGCGGCCTCCGCTGGCTGGCTACGTTCCAGATCCCCCTGGTTGTAATCTTTCAGCAACGCGAGCAGCGGATCATCATCCTGCGGCCGGTCCCGCGCCGGGTAGAGATCGAGCACCAGACGGTTTTTAATCCCGGCGACCGGATCGAGGGTGAACACCCGCGGGCTGACGTTCTGTTTTAGCTCCAGCACCAGCCGCACGGTGTTGCGATCAAACTGACCCACGCGCGCATTTTTAATGTAGGGGTCATCCTGGCGTACCAGATTGGCGACGCCGTTAAGCACGTGGTTAAGATGAATATTTTCAATATCCACCACCACGCGGTCAGGGTTGCTCAGTGCAAACTGCTTATATTTCAGGGCGGTATTCGACTCAATGGTCAGGCGCGAATAGGTGGGGGAAGGCCAGATGCGGATGGCCACCACGTGACTGCTGGCTGCCCAGCCTACCCGGCTAACGCTGAGCAGACAGACGGCCCCGGCGCCCTGTAGAAATCGCCGCCGGTTAAGCGAAGTTGAATCGGTCATGCCACTCCAGATGCTGTAATTTGTCTAATAAAAAGCCAACAGAGAAAATTTTGCAAAAACTTTAACGAATCCACCAGCAGTGTCACCCCGAAAAAGCGAATAAATGCAGCATATTAGACTGTTGGAAATGCGCGAGCGGGTGATAAGTAAGGATAAAAGTCACTTGCACCCAGGGCGAGAAAAGAATAAAAAATACACTTTTACCGAATAATAATGCAGAGAGGGTTTGCCGTGAAGGAACGTAGTACCGAGCTGGTTCAGGGATTTCGTCATACCGTTCCCTACATCAATGCCCACCGTGGTAAAACGTTTGTCATTATGCTGGGTGGTGAAGCCATCGAGCACGAGAACTTCTCCGGCATCATTAATGATATCGGCCTGCTGCACAGCCTCGGCATCCGCCTGGTGGTGGTGTACGGCGCCCGCCCGCAGATCGACGCCAGCCTTGCCGAGCGCAATCTGGAACCGCTCTACCATAAACACACCCGCGTCACGGATGCTCAGTCGCTGGAGCTGGTGAAGCAGGCCGCTGGCCGTCTACAGCTGGATATTACCGCCCGCCTGTCGATGAGCCTCAACAATACGCCTTTGCAGGGTGCGCATATTAATGTCGTCAGCGGTAACTTTATTATCGCCCAGCCGCTCGGCGTCGATGACGGGGTAGATTACTGCCACAGCGGGCGCATTCGCCGCATTGATGAAGAGGCGATCCATCGTCAGCTCGACAGCGGCGCTATCGTGCTGATGGGCCCGGTGGCGGTCTCCGTGACCGGCGAAAGCTTTAACCTGACCTCAGAAGAGGTGGCGACGCAGCTGGCGATTAAGCTCAAGGCCGAGAAGATGATCGGCTTCTGCTCCGAGCAGGGCGTGACCAACCGCGATGGCATGATTGTCTCTGAGCTGTTCCCGAACGAGGCGCAAAAGCGCATTGAAGAGCTGGAGAGCGACGAGGATTATCACTCCGGCACGGTGCGCTTCCTGCGCGGTGCGGTGAAGGCCTGCCGCAGCGGCGTGCGTCGTAGCCACCTGATCAGCTATCAGGAGGATGGCGCCCTGTTGCAGGAGCTGTTCTCGCGCGACGGTATCGGTACCCAGATTGTCATGGAGAGCGCCGAGCAGATCCGTCGCGCCACCATTAACGATATCGGCGGCATTCTGGAGCTGATCCGCCCGCTGGAGCAGCAGGGTATTTTGGTGCGCCGCTCGCGTGAACAGCTGGAGATGGAGATCGACAAGTTCACCATCATTGAACGCGACAACCTGACCATCGGCTGTGCGGCACTCTATCCGTTCCCGGAAGAGCAGATCGGCGAGATGGCCTGCGTGGCGGTTCACCCGGATTATCGCAGCTCTTCACGCGGCGAGGCGCTGCTGGAGCGCGTCGCGCTGCAGGCGCGGCAGATGGGGCTGAAAAAGCTGTTCGTGTTGACCACCCGCAGCATTCACTGGTTCCAGGAGCGCGGTTTTATGCCGGTGGATGTCGAGCTGCTGCCGGAGAGCAAAAAAGAGATGTATAACTATCAGCGCCGTTCAAAAGTGCTGATGGTCGACCTGCGCGAAGCCAGCGTGCATACCCGGCAGAGTTAATCCCGCACCGCGCGATTAACCGTAGGGGGCGACCCTCGGGCGGCCCCAAACAGCGCTCCGCCCCTACAAAAAACCTGCAGCAGCCGAACATCCTGAAATGAATCGTAGGGGTCGACCATTTTTTCCGGTCGACCCTCGGGCGGACCCAAACAGCGGTCCGCCCCTACAAAAAACCTGCAGCAGCCGAACATCCTGAAGTGAACTGTAGGGGTCGACCATTTTTTCCGGTCGACCCTCGGGCGGTCCCAAACAGCGCTTCGCCCCTACGCAATCGTCAGGCGCTCTACTAATCCACTCCGGCGCCGGGTGCGCATTTTCACCGCACTGCTAAATACCGCTTTATCGGCGTACAGCGTCAGCTGCTGTTTGGCGCGGGTAATCGCGGTGTAGACCAGCTCCCGCGTTAATACCGGCATTACCTGGTTTGGCAGCACCATCAGCGTGTGCTCAAACTCCGATCCCTGGGATTTATGCACCGTCATCGCAAAAGCCGTATCGTGCGGCGGCAGGCGGCTGGGCTGCACCGCTTTAATCGTGCCGTCCGGCAGCGGGAAAAACACCTTTAGCTGCTGCTCGTCATCCAGCATCGCAATACCAATATCGCCGTTAAACAGCCCCAGCGCGCGGTCGTTACGGGCGATCATCACCGGCCGCCCGGCATACCACTTGCCGTACAGCGCCACATTACGGCGGATAAGTCCGGCGGCACGCAGCACCTGCTCAATGCGCTCATTCAACCCCGCCACGCCAAATGGCCCCTCGCGCAGCGCGCACAGCAGCTGGAAGCGGCTGAAGGCCGACAGTACCTCCGCAGGTGATGCTCCGCTCTTCAGCCGCATCAGATAGTCACGATAGCCCGCCACGCACTCATTCAGCAGCTGCTGATAGTCTTCGCTGCTGCTGAGCGCGTGACGCTTGATATCGCTAAAGCCCTGGGCAAAGACCTGCTCCACCCGCTTCACCTCTCCGGCATTCACCGCCAGTGCCAGCTGGCCAATCCCTGAAGACTCCGTGAAGCGGTAGCTTTTGCGCAGCAGGCAGAGAGCATCGCGCACCTGGGGCGCATCAGCATCGTCCCGCCCTGCCACTTCACAGCCGGTAAGGCGCGACAGTTCGGCGGCACGCTGCACGCTGTAGCCAGACTCGGCACAGCGGCAGATATCGCCCAGCACGGCACCGGCTTCCACCGAGGCCAGCTGGTCACGATCGCCGAGGAATATCACCGGGCCTGCGGCGGCAGCGCGGCGATCAGGCTGGCCAGCATCGGCAGATCGACCATCGAGGCTTCATCCACCACCAGCACGTCGAGGTTGCAGCGGGTTCGCCGCGTGATAGCGCATCCGCTGGCTGCCGGGCAGCGCGCCCAGCAGCCGGTGCAGCGTGGTCGCCTCCTGCGGAAAGCTTTTCAGCACCGCAGCATCCAGCTGCAGGCTCTGCAGAGTTTTGCCCAGCGACTCCGTCAGGCGCGCCGCCGCTTACCGGTCGGTGCCGCCAGCTCAATGCGTGGCGTACCCGGCGACAGTTCGATCAGGCTGGCTAGCAGCTTCGCCACCGTCGTGGTTTTGCCCGTGCCAGGGCCACCGGAAATTACCGCCACCTGCCGCGTGAGCGCCACCGCCGCGGCTATCTTCTGCCAGTCATCAGGCTGCTGACCAAAGTAGCGGTCCAGCGTCAGACGAATAAGCGCCTCTTCCCGTACCTGCGGGATCGGCTGGCGCTGAATAAACTGCGCCACTTCGCCTTCGCTCTGCCACATGCGGTGCAGATACAGGCGCTGTGGTGCAGCACCAGCGGCGTTGCCGTGCTGCCGTCGCTGACCGCCGGCTGCGCCAGCAGCAGCGTTGACCAGTCGTCCGGTGCGCCCGCCGCCTGCCACAGCGCCTGCGCCAGCTCAGGGTGACGCCCGGCGAAAAAGGCTTCCGGCTGCAGCTGGTCCAGCGGCAGGCAGACGTGCCCCTCTCCCGCATCGCGGCTGACCAGCGCCGCCGCCAGCATCAGCGCGGGCTGCTGCTCAGTTGCCACCATCCGGGCAAACTGCACGTCGAGCGCGCGCAGCAGGCGCAGGCTCTGCGCCTGTTTCAGTAATTCAGCCAGCGTCATACGCCGCTCTCCGCTTGTTTGGCAAACAGCTGGTCGAGCGCCTCGACAAACTCCGGCGCGGGCCGCGTGCTGTAAATGCCATTGCTGGCATCGGTGCCGTCCAGGCCGCGCAGAAACAGATAGATCACCCCACCAAAGTGCTGCTGGTAGTCATAGTCCGCCAGGCGGTGGCGCAGATAACGGTGCAGCGCGAGGGTGTAGAGCTGATACTGCAGATCATAGCGGTGCGACTGCATCGCCTGCGCCATTGCCTGCTGGTATAGGCGCTGCTGTCTTCACCCAGCCAGTTGGATTTGTAGTCCAGCAGGTAATATTTCCCCTGCCAGCAGAACACCAGGTCGATAAAGCCTTTCAGCATGCCCTGCACCTGATAGAAATCCAGCGGCGGGCAGCCCGCCGACAGCGGGTCCTGACGTACCAGCGCGTCGAGCGCTTCTGCTTTCAGCAGGCGTTCAATCGGCAGGTAGAATTGTAACTCCACCCGGCGCGCATCGGCGGGCAGCTGGTGAAGCAAGACACCACTGTCGTTAAGCGGCGTCTGTAAAATGCGCGTAATCCACTCGCGCACCACCGGCAGCCAGGCTTCATCCAGCCCCTGCCCGCTCAGCTGCTGCATCAGCCACGCATCGTCAACGGCTTCAGTGAACTCCAGCGTTTCAAACAGGCCGTGCAGGAAGGTGCCGGGCGCGGCACCGCGCGGAAAGGTGTGCGGCGTCAGCTGCGGCAGCCGCTCGGCGCTGGCTTCGCCGGCGGCATCAACATCAAGCCGCGGCAGCAGGTCCAGTGCCGTCGGCTGCCCGTGCTGCTGCAGGCCGGAGTAGCTGGTGACGCGCCAGTCATCGCGCAGCGTCCGCGCCATCTGCAGGCTGCTGAGGCTTTGCGCCTCCTCCCGCTGCGGCTGCCACGGCGCGTCATCAGGCTCGCCCGGCTCCAGCAGTGACGTGGCTTCGCTTTGCAGCGCGAGCAGAGCAGTGCGCAAGCCCGCGGCATCAGCCGCTTCCCCCCGCTGCACCAGATAGCCCAGCGCGCTGCGGTGCAGATCGCTGTTGCCCTCTTTTTTACGGTTGCCTTTGATCAGCGGCGCAATGCCGACGCTGCAGTGATACACCGAACGGGTCAGCGCCACGTACAGCAGGCGCAGATCTTCCGCCAGCCGCTCCTGCTCCGCCAGCTCCACACTCTCTTCACCCTGCTGCAGATCGAGCAGTGCTTCAAAGGTCTGACGGTCGTGATAGACGCCGTTATCCGCCTCGCGGTAGTTCGCCACAAACGGCAGCCACACCAGCGGATACTGCAGCCCTTTAGATTTATGGATGGTCACTATCTGCACCAGGTGGCGGTCGCTCTCCAGCCGCAGCTGCTGATTGGCCACCGCGCTGTCCGGCTGCTCAAGCTGTTGTGCCAGCCAGCGCACCAGCGCATGCTCGCTGTCCAGAGTGGCAGCAGCCTCCTGCAGCAGTTCACCAAGATGCAGCAGATCGGTCAGGCGACGCTCGCCGCCATCGGAGGCCAGCAGATTCTCTGCCATCTGACGCTGCACCATCAGCTCGCGCAGCATCGGCAGCACGCCACGTTTCAGCCAGCGCTGGCGATATCCGGCAAACTCATCCACCAGCGCATCCCAGGCGCGCTCGTCGCGACTCAGGGCATCCAGCGCCAGGGCATCAAGCCCAAACAAACAGCTGGCCAGCGCGCTGCGTAACACTCTCTCCTGCTCCGGTGCCAGCACCGCCTGCAGCAGCCACAGCATCTCGCGAGCTTCCGGGGTGGTAAACACGCTGTCGCGATTGGAGAGATATACCGACGGGATATTCAGGCCGTTTAACGCCTCGCGCATCACCGAAGCTTCGCTGCGGCTGCGCACCAGAATAGTGATATCCGAAGCCTGCACCGGGCGCTGCTTATCGGCTTTACCAATCAGCGCATTACCCAGCTGGCCGGCGCTGAGCCAGCGACAGATCTGCGCTGCACACTGGCGGGCCATAAACTGTTGGTAATCACTTACCCCCACGCCTTCCCCCGGCTGCAGCCAGAACTGCAATGCGGGCTGCGGCTGGCCATCTAGCCTAAAGCTTAAGGTCTGGTTCGGCTCCGCCGCAGCCACCGTGATAAAGGGGATTTCGCTGAACAGGAACGGATTGTTCTGGCGTAAAAAACAGCTGGTTAACGCCGTCCACCATTGCCGGTGAAGAGCGCCAGTTTGTTTCCAGCGTGTAGTGGGCGCTAACTTCGGCGCGCGCCTTCATATAGGTAAAAATGTCCGCACCGCGGAAGGCGTAGATCGCCTGCTTCGGGTCGCCAATCAGCAGCAGAGCGCTGTCGGGCTGGCGCACGTACAGCGTCTGGAAAATGCGGTACTGCTGCGGGTCGGTATCCTGGAACTCATCGATCAGCGCGACCGGATAGCGCTGGCGAATAGCCGCCGCCAATGCCGCACCGCCCGGCTGCTGCAGGGCGGCATCAAAGCGCCCAGCAGATCGTCGAAGCCCAGCTGCGCATGCAGGCGTTTCTCCTGCTGGGTGACAAAACGCACCTCGTGCAGCGCGCGGGCAATCACCAGGTCACGCAGCGATAGCGGCTCGGCAAGGAAGGCATCGATCTGGTCAAACAGCGCATGGCGCGGCGGTTCACCCTTTTTCGTTTTATCCAGCAGCACGCGCTGGCCGAAGCGCTCAAGATCTTTCGGCACCTCGTAATCTTCCGTTGCCTGCTGCGCCCACTGGCTGATTTTTTCCAGCCAGTTAGGTAAGTGCTTACTGTTGTAGCTACGCCGGTCAACGCCGGAGGCTTCCAGCAGCGCCAGCAGATCGCCCGCCGCCAGCCACGCCTGTTTCAGCGCGTCGATCTGCGCAATGATTTTCGCGTGGCGCTGCTCCAGCGTCTCGTCAGGATGCGGCGCTGACTTCAGCGCGGGCGCTTCGCCCCCCAGCCACGGTGACAGGGTCTTCAGCAGCTGCTCCGGGCCCGCCCACAGCTGGCGCACCACTCTGGCCACCGCCAGCGGTAGCGGGTAGCAGTGGCGGCGCCAGAAGTCAGCAGTCGCCCGGCGGCGCAGCGGGGTTTCATCTTCTATCAGCTGCTGTTCGAACAGCATACCGGACTCGAACGCGTTGAGATTCAGCATGCGCTGGCAGAAGCCGTGAATGGTAAAAATCCCCGCTTCATCCATCTGTCGCTCCGCCGCCAGCAGCATGGAGGCCGCCCAGTCGCGATCGGGCAGTTCTGCCATCAGTGCGGAGAGCATCGGGTTGCGGCTCTCGCCGCGCACGCAGGCGATGCGCAACTCGTGAATATTGGCGCGAATACGCCCGCGCAGCTCGGCGGTAGCCGCTTCGGTAAAGGTCACCACCAGGATCTCTTCGACCGACAGCGGGCGGCTGAATGCCGCCTCGCCGCCCAGGCCGAGCAGCAGGCGCAGATATAGCAGCCCGATGGTGAAGGTCTTACCGGTCCCTGCTGAGGCTTCAATCAGCCGCTCACCGTGCAGCGGCAGAGTTAACGGATTCAAGCCGCTCAGGCCTCCGTTGGCTCATGGCGTATCCTGGCTCACCGGCAGCGACTGTTGCAGCGTGGAGAGGTCTTTCCACGTGGTCCAGCCCTTCTCTTTGGCATAGTCGGCTTTACCATGGTGGCTGCCGGAAATCTGCGACAGCAGCGCCAGCCCGGTCGGTGCCATCACCGCCTGATGGAAGAAGTCAGCCACCGACTGCGGCGTCAGCGCCTGGATCTGAGCAATCACTTTCTCGCGGGTATCGAACTTGTAGTTCTCGCGGTCAAAGTCTTTGCTAAAGCGCCCGGCTTCTTCATCCAGCGTCTGCGGACGCTGCTTCAGTTCGTTGATCATCGCGGCCTGATACTGGGCAAAGTCCGCTTTGCTCATCTCACGCAGGCGTTTTTCCGCCGTGGGGTAGAAGGCTTTAAAACGGCTCAGCAGGAAGGCAGGCTGCTTGACGTTGCTCTGCAGCAGGAAGCCAATGCCCCACTGGCGGCCGACCGGCATCTGGAAAGCAAACACCGCATAGCCCAGCTGCTCTTCGGTGCGCAGCTGATTGTAGAACCACGGCTGGATAATCTGGCTCAGCATCGCGCTGCTGGCCATGCTCTGATACTCCTCAAAGCCAACCGGGACGTAGACCGCTGCCAGCGCCGAATCGGTGCTGCTGCCCGCCTCCTGCAGGTTAGCCAGCGTTGGCTTCGTGATGGTGACGTGCTCACTGTGCCACCACTCATGGCCTTCACAGTTGAGCTGGGTTTTCACCTCGGTGGCCAGACTGCGCACCGCATCCGGGGTCATATTGCCGACCACCATTAGCTCCGGCGCAGACTGCTCCAGCAGCATTTTGCGATAGTCCATCAGCTGTTGCAGGCTGATGGTTGCCACCAGCTTGCGGCGCTCGCTGCGCTGGGTGTAAGGCAGTTGGGAAAGCAGCTGCGCAGGCTGGATAGCCAGCTCAAAGGCTTTGCCTTTGTCTGCCGCATCCAGGCGTTCCAGATACCAGGATTTCGCCTGTTCCAGCTGCGCCTGAGTCGGCGTGAAGCTGGTGTAACCCTTCAGCAGCTGGCTCATCAGCTTCGGCAAGCGCTGGGTAAAGCCGGTAGCGCTGAAGGTCACGCCGTCGTCTTCGCTGGTGGAGAAGCTAATGCCGCCCACCGACGCCTGCGAGCTCAGTTCATCCAGCGCGACGCCCGCCAGGTAGTCATTCAGCGCAAACATCACCTGGTTCTGTGCCGTGCTCATCGCAGCCTTATTACGCAGCGCAAGGGTGATATTGGCTTTCGGCTCGTCCGCGTAATACTGGCTTGGCATATAGAACACCCGCAGCCCTTGCTGATTCATCAGCTCTTGCGGACGCGCATAAGCCTTATCGGCCTTGATCAGGCTGAAATCATCGGGGATATACGGGTTAAGCACCGGCAGCGACAGTTTGATTTTATCGCTTTCCACCTGCCAGTCCTTAAAGCGCTGGGCGCTGATTTTGTCGACCTGATAGGGGGCATCAACAAAGTAGGCGGTTTTATTGTGCGGCTCTTTCGGGCTGATAAACCAGATGCGCGCGTTTTCCGGCGTCATGCCGTCCAGCCGGGCTCCGATCGCTTGCGCATCGTAGTCATCGGCGATATATGGGGCCACCAGCGTATCGGCGACCGGAACGCGCAGCATGGTGTCCACCAGCCATTCAATGTAGTCCATATCGCGGGTGATCGACGGGTAGCGGAAATCGAGATCCAGCACGTGCGCCACTTCATCAAAGTAGCGCTTATCAATCCCCTCGGTGCGCAGCTGGTTGAGGTAGCTGAATACCGCCGCAATCACCTCATCGCGCTTCGCCTGGCCTTTATCGGTCAGTGAAATCGCAATCGAGAATACGCCGCCGTTACGGTCGATAACCGGGTCGGCCCCGGCACTGATCGAATCGGCCAGGCCCTGGTTTTGCAGCCAGTCTGACAGCGTGTTTTTGCTGCGGTTGCCAATCAGATAGCCAATCAGCGTGTCGGTTTTACTGCGGAATTTATCGCTGTTGTTATCAATGCGGAATTCGATTTTCAGCTGCTTGCGCGGCTGGGCCGGCACGTAGTGAATAATGATGCCTTTTTGCTTATCGGTCACCACCGGCACGCTAATATCGGGTACCGTGGCATGGTGGTTGGCGACACGGCCAAAGGTCGCCGCAGCAATTTTTTGCAGCTCTGGCAGCGGCTGATTGCCGTAGATCACCGCCTTCATCAGGTTGGCGGAGTAGTAGCGATGATAAAACGCGGTCAGCGCATCGTGCAGCTTGCTGCCGGGCTTGTCGCGCAGGGTTTCCAGATTACCGCCGGAGAAGCGTGAACTCGGGTGCTCGGGGTTGAGCGTTTCCGCACCAACCTGCGCCATCCGCAGCCCGTCACGCGAACGCGCCATCGTTAGCTCGGCATTAACCGCATGGCGTTCACGGTCGGCATTCACCGGGTCGAGCAGCGGTTCGGCGATGGCATCGGCCAGGCGATCAACAGCGGGCTGCAGCGCATCGTTTTCCACTTCCAGGTAGAACGCGGTGCGGTAAGACGCGGTGCTGGCGTTGTGGCTGCCGCCATGTTTTTTGAGGAATTCAGCAAGGTTATCCGGCTGCGGATAGCGTTTTGACCCCATCAGCACCATATGTTCCAGATAGTGCGCCAGCCCAAGCTGGTCGGTGGGGTTTTCCAGCGAACCCACCGGCAGCGTCAGCGCCGCCAGCGATTTAGTGGCTTGCGCATCGGAAACCAGCAGCACGGTCATGCCATTGTCTAACTTGATGGCCTGGTACTGGCGAGGATCCTTCTCACTTTTGCGGATAGTTTCAGTAATCGGTTGCCAGCCATCCTGCGCCTGAACCAGCGGGGCGAACAACGTGACGGAAACAAAACAAGCTAACCAGACTGCATAACGACGCATTCAAACTCCTCAACTTGCTGTTATTCTCCGGCTTCCTGCCGGTTGAATATCGGCTTACAGATTTCAGCGCACGGCTGTGTCACGCACGCTAAGTAATCAGGCTGTGTCCCGCAATTTTGGCGCTACGACCGCACCACGACCCATTGCGGGACACAGCCTAAATCAAAAACACTACAGGATGTCAGCCTGAATGTCCTGAAAACATGGTTAATCCGGGCGATGATGCTGCAATAACGGTAACAGCCAGCGTTCGGCCTGTTGAGTCATCTCCTGCACGCCGGTCTCATCCAGCGAACGCAGCAGGCGTTGCAGATACGGGTCGCTGCCCTCACCGTCAATTTGATAATTGCCCTGCCAGCACTGTAACAGCTTCGCCCGGGCTTTTTTCTGCGTGGCATCATCGCGCTGCACCACGCCGGTTTTATCATCAAAACACTCTTTGAGCCAGGCCCCACCGGAAGCGGTGAGCAGCAGCGGGGCACACATGCCCAGCCGGTAACCGTCAATATAGTGAGCCAGCTGCTGCAAAGCCTGCTCTGCTGGCAGCGGCGGGAAGCGCCACTCGCTCTCTTTGCGCCCCATCATTACGCTGCTGCCGCTGCCGCCCAGCGCGCAATACACCAGGTGTTCCAGCCAGAGCGTCAGGCCATCGTTAAAGTTGAGAATGCCGGGCCGCCAGCGCAGCAGGCCGTTATCCTGCACCTGCGTCAGCCAGCCGCTTAACGTCAGGCCGCCGATCTCCAGCGCAATTTCCCAGCTTTCCGCAGCGGCACGCTGTTCGCGTATGCGCCCGGCCAGTTCACTCATCTCCTGCTCCTGCTCCTGCCAGAACAGTTCACCAAATGCCCCGTAGGGCAGCGCCCCGGCGGCACGCTGGCGCGCGTACAGACGGTCACTCTCGCTGCCGTCGATCAGGCTGTTCAGCAGCTGTGCATTGACCTGATAACGGCTGAGACCGTCGAGGGAGAACGGCTCCGCATCCGGCAGAGCCGTCTCTTCCAGCTGGAAGCTGACGCCGAGGCGCAGGCTGAAGAATGCCCGCACCGGGTGGCGCCAGAAGCGCACCAGCTTGTCAAAGCTCAGTATCTCTTCGCTTTCATCCGGCAATGCCTGCATAAACGGGGGATGTGCCGTACCGCGGGCGGCGGCGGCGGGCAGCCACTCGGCGGCAAAGCTGCGAAACTCCGCCTGCTCACAATAATTCTCTGCCGCAAACGGCATGCGGCTGTGCAGATGGTGCAGATGGTCGATCAGCGCCTCAGCGCTGCTATCAACATCTTTGTCACGATCGGCGGCCAGGCAGAAGCTCTGACTGATGTACTCCACTAATTCACTGACCAGCACTGAAGGATATCGTTCGGTATTATCCTGGATCGAGCGGCCGATATAGCTGATGTACAGCTGCTGCTGTGCGGAGTTCAGCGCTTCAAGGAACAGGTAGCGGTCATCGTCGCGGCGGCTACGGTCGCCCTTCTGCGCCTGCTGGTTCATCAGGTCAAAACCGAGCGGCGGCAGCGTACGCGGGTAAACGCCGTCGTTCATGCCCAGCAGGCACACCACCTTAAAGGGAATGGAACGCATGGGCATCAGGGTGCAGAAGTTGACAGGCCCGGCGAGGAAGCGCTGGCTGATTTGCTGCTGATCGAGGCGCGCCGCCAGGTCGTCACGCAGGATGGTCAGCGGTACCGCCGGCTGATAGCCAGCCTGCACCCCATAGGCGATCGCCTGCTGCCACTGCTCTTCAATCAGCGCCAGCGCCGCTTCGGTTTCGGCATCGCGGGTAAAGAAGTCGTCAAGCAGCTGACGGCACAGCGGCAGCCACTCCGGCAGCGGGCGCGCCTCGCTCAGCCACTGCCGCCAGCGGTGCAGTTGCGCGAGGAGTTCCGCCAGGTTGCCCGCCAGTTCAGCAATCAGCCCGCTCGACTCGTCATAGGGCAGGATGCCCTGCCAGTCCCCCGCTTCGCTGTTCATCGCGTAGCCGAGCAGCATGCGCGTCAGGCCGAAATGCCATGTGTGCTGGCCGGTGGCGGGCAGCTCCAGCTCGCGCACGTTGTCATCATCCAGCCCCCAGCGAATGCCGGATTCCCCTACCCAGTGACGCAGCAGGCGCAGCCCCTCTTCATCGACCGCAAATCGGGCGGCCACGGCGGGCACTTCCAGCAGCCCCAGCACCTCTTCGGCGGTAAAGCGGCTGTCCGGCAGGCTGAGCAGGGAGATAAACGCCTGCAGCGCCGGATGCGCCTGGCTGGCACTGCGGTCAGAAATTGCGAATGGCAGCGCGCGCTCTGGCGGGGCATTGCCAAATACCGCCTGGATAAACGGCGTGTAGGCGTCGATATCCGAAACCATCACGATGATATCGCGCGCGGTGAGGCTCGGGTCGGCGTCCATCATCGCCAACAGCCGGTCCTGTAACACTTCAACCTCGCGCTGCGGGCTGTGGCAGAGGTGAAGAGAGACCGAGCGGTCTTCCGCCGCCAGCACGCGCTTGCTGCTGCTGGTGGCCCACTCACTCTGCTTCAGGCCAATCGCCGCATGATCTTCCAGCTCCAGCAGGTCGCGTTTTAACGTTTGCAGCAGGTTTACCGGCTCGATGTCGACAAAGGCGAAAACTTCGTTTGGCTCCATTTGTGCCAGCAGATAGAGATTGTCACGCCCGAGCTTCCCCCAGGAGGCCAGCAGCGGATTGCTCAGCTGCTGCTCGCCATCGGCATTGAACAGCGAGGAGGCGTTCTCGACGTCGCGGAACTGCGGAATTTCACGGTTGTCCTGATAGTGGCGGCGGTTACGGCTTTGCAGCTTCGCCAGGAAGCCGTAGTCCTGAATATCGCCCCAGTAGTGACGGCAGGGGTTAGTGAACAGCAGGTGGATATCAATGTGTTTACCCAGCGCCTGCAGTGCCTGGAGATAGACGGGGGGCAGCGCGGAGATGCCGCAGATAAACACCCGGTCCGGCAGGTTGGGTGGGCGCGTGCTGTCGCTTTCCAGCCTGGCGATAAAGCGCTGATAAAGATTGGCACGGTGCCATTCCGGCTGGCCGAGCTGATGGGTATATTCCACCAGCGCCGCCCACAGCGGAGCCTGCCAGATCTGCGCCTCGCCCAGCCCGTCAACCAGCTGCCCCTGCTGCCAGCTGTTCAGCCACTGCGGGCGATAGACCAGATACTGGTCAAACAGGTCGGCAACGCGGGATGAGAGCTGGAACAGCTTACGCTTGTCGTCATCGTCGCTAAGGTAGTGGCGCAGCATGGTGAAAGCGTCGTCCGCCAGCATCGCGGGCAGGATCGCCATCAGCTTCCAGCTCATGCTGGATTTGTTAAATGCGCTCTCTTTCGGGATCTCCGGCAGGACGCGCACGAACATATCCCAGATAAAGCTGGCGGGCAGCGGGAAGTCAATGTTCGCCGCAATGCCAAACTGTTCGGCCAGCGACATCTGGAGCCACTGCGCCATACCCGGGCTCTGTACCAGTACCACCTCCGAACAGAGCGGATCGCGCAGCGGCTGGTTTTCAATCTGCCAGCAGGCCAGCGTTTTTAACAGATCCAGCTGATTGGAGTGGTAAACGGTAAACATGTCACGGTCCTTTAATTTGCGCCGACGGCTACTGTAACCCGTTCGGCACGGCTTGAAAAATAGCATCTGTTAACCCCTGTTCGCCGGGCACTGTAGCTGCGTCAGTTCTGCGCTGCGTCCGGCGGGGCTGGTCGCCCGCGCGCTGAGCAGCTGGCACCCTGACGGGCCGCTGCGCGCCTGCAGCGTGAAGCGCCAGCCGGGCATCTGCTGGCCCTCCAGCCTTTGCTGCGCGTTACGCCACGCTTCGCGCTGCTGCCACTGTTGCTGGAACCCCAGCCCGAGCGCCTGCTGATAGTGCATCAGTGCCGTAAAGCTCAGGCTGAACAGCAGCAGTGCAAACAGCGTTTCCACCAGGCTAAACCCCTGCTCATTGGTCAACATCACAGGCTCCTTTCTCTGCCAGCGGGCAGAAATCCAGCCAGCCGTGCGGCAGTGCGCGCACGCCGTTGCCAGCACGCTCTGCAACCCAGCGATACCACGCCAGCGTACCCGGCCCGCTATCAGCCCGCAGCAAGATAGCAGACGGCAGGCGCTGCAGGCAGGCGCGCCAGGCGTACGCGGTGATTTGCTGGCACTGCCAGCCCGCCTCCCTGCCCCAGCGCAGGCGCCCCCCCCACGCCAGCGCCGAGGCTGCCGCAGCCTGCTGCTGCAGATACAGGCGCTGGTCGGCGACCAGGCTAAGCGAGTCACTGAGCTGACGCCGGGTGGCGTTCAGCAACAGCGTGCCCATCAGCAGGATAATGATGACCATCAGCAGTGCGCCGCTACCGCGCTGCCGTTCAATCACTGCGCACATTAAAGATTTTCCGCCGTCAGCCAGTGCTCAACGCGCTGCGTCACGGTGGGTACGCGTTTGGCATAGCCGCCGAGGGTGATTTTTACCTGCCGCTCCGCACGCGCCACTTTAAAATCCCTAATGCCAATCAGGCGCGGGTCGTTGAGCCGCTCCCAGCCGCCGCCTTCACAACTGCTGACGCCACGCTGCATCTCCAGGCTGCCCGCCCGCAGCCGGTAGCCATACAGCTCGCTGTCATCGCGCCCGGCCGCTTCCCATTTGCCATTACTGTTTTCATCCCAGCGCAGCAGCAGACAGCTGCCCGCCGACTGCACGCTGAAGGCGGGGCCATGGCAGTCGCCGTGGCAGTAGCCGGCGCGCCTGATGGCTTTCTCCAGCGTCTGCACGATTTGCAGCAGTTCCTCATTGAGCTGCACCTGCATCATCAGACGCAGGTTCTGCCCCTGCAGCAGCGGCAGGAAGCGGGTTGCGCCGAGCATCAGCACGCTCCCCACCGCCAGCGCAATCAGAGTTTCCAGTAGCGTAAAGCCGTGCGCCTTCATCGACACTCCTCGCTGTCCTGCGCGCAGATGCGCACCCTGCCGCGCGCGGAGACGATAATCCGCCGCTCGCCGACTTCCCCTGCGATGACGATCCTCCCCGGACGGGCGGCGTTTTTTTTGCCATAAAAACCCATCCCGTCGGTCAGCGTCTGTACCACGATCCCCGTGTACGGCGCCCGTAAGTGCAGAGGGCCCGGCGTAGAGCACGGCTGTGCGCCCTCTCCCGCACCGAGGCACCAGCCAGCGCCAGGTTTTAGCCACAGCAGCCGCGTGCGGTTGTGCCAGTTGGCATCGCTACGCAGCCGCTGCAGCAGGCGCTGGATCTGCAGCGCGCTGTCGTTGAGCTGTTGCCGCTGCTGAAAGCTGTTCCAGCCGTGCCAACCGCCGAGGCTAAGTAAGCTAACAAGGGTCACCACCACCATCATTTCCAGCAGGGTGAATCCGCTTAGGTTATGCGTTTTCATCTGCGGAATTCTGCGCTTCTGGGCAAAAGATACCAGCACGGGAAATGCGTTTTATGCGCTGTTATCCAGAGAGATCAGCGTGTTGCAGCGCGTGTCATTCGGCATGCGAGCAGGCTTCAGGAATGGAAGAAAATTGCGGACGAAACGGGGGGAAAAGTGTGCCTCTCCGCCAACCGCGCGCGGAGAGGCAGCCGATCAGATGGCGACCGGGGCTTTAATGGCCGGATGCGGGTCGTAACCTTCGATCTCGAAGTCATCAAAGCGATAGTCGAAGATAGACTCCGGCTTGCGCTTGATAATCAGCTTCGGCAGGGCGCGCGGTTCGCGCGTCAGCTGCAGGCGCGTCTGCTCCAGGTGGTTGCTGTACAGATGGGTATCGCCACCGGTCCAGACAAAATCACCCACTTCCAGGTCGCACTGCTGGGCCATCATATGCACCAGCAAAGCGTAGCTGGCGATATTGAACGGCAGGCCGAGGAAGATATCGCAGGAGCGCTGATACAGTTGGCAGGAGAGCTTGCCGTCCGCAACGTAGAACTGGAAGAACGCGTGGCACGGGGCCAGCGCCATCTCATCCAGTTCGCCGACGTTCCATGCAGAAACGATGATGCGGCGCGAGTCCGGGTCGCTTTTCAGCTGTTCGACCACCTTGCTCAGCTGGTCGATCTGGCGCCCATCCGCTGCCCCCCAGCTGCGCCACTGTTTGCCATAAACAGGCCCGAGGTCACCCTTTTCATCGGCCCACTCGTCCCAGATCGACACCTTATTTTCCTTCAGGTAGGCGATGTTGGTGTCACCGTTAAGGAACCACAGCAGCTCATGAATGATAGAGCGCAAATGGCACTTCTTGGTGGTGACCAGCGGAAAACCGTCCTGCAGATTGAAACGCATCTGATGACCAAAAATCGACAGCGTGCCGGTTCCGGTGCGGTCATTTTTGGGCGTGCCCTGCTCGAGCACGTGCTGCATTAACGCCAGATACTGTTTCATTTTTCCTCACGAACCTGTTGCGCAGGGCGACGACGATACGCCCAGATCATCATAATCACGCCAGCCAGAATCATGGGAACAGAGAGGATCTGCCCCATGCTGATGCCGCTGAACAGGCCCAGCTGCTGGTCCGGCTGACGGAAGAACTCAACAATAATACGGAACGCACCGTAGCCAATCAGGAACAGTCCGGAGACCGCGCCCATTGGGCGAGATTTACGAATAAACACGTTGAGGATGATAAACAGTACCACCCCTTCAAGGATCAGTTCGTACAGCTGCGATGGGTGGCGCGGCAGCACCCCGTAGGTCGACAGCAGCGACTGCCATTCCGGGTGAGTGGTGACCAGCGCGATATCTTCACTGCGAGAGCCAGGGAACAGCATTGCCCACGGCAGGTTCGGGTCGACGCGGCCCCACAGTTCGCCGTTGATAAAGTTACCCAGGCGGCCCGCACCGAGGCCAAAGGGGATCAGCGGAGCGATAAAGTCAGATACCTGGAAGAAGTTACGTTTGGTGCGGTGTGCAAACACCAGCATCACCACGATCACGCCAATCAGACCGCCGTGGAATGACATGCCGCCATCCCAGACTTTGAACAGATACAGCGGGTTATCGAGGAACAGTGGCAGGTTGTAGAACAGCACATAGCCGATACGCCCGCCGAGGAATACGCCGAGGAAACCGGCGTACAGCAGGTTTTCCACTTCTTCTTTTTTCCAGCCGCTGCCCGGCTGATTAGCACGGCGCACCGCCAGCCACATCGCGAAAATGAAGCCCACGAGGTACATCAGACCGTACCAGTGCAGAGAGATTGGCCCGACGGAGAAGATCACCGGGTCAAATTGGGGGAAAGCCAGATAGCCGTTATTCATCTTTCACCATTGTTGAAGTCTGTCCAGACAGGCAGCCAATATTGCCAGAGCGTTGCAGGGACGGGCGTACCCCGCCTCTGCATCATTCAGCCTGGGGGCTGCATAAAGCGCGCATCATAGCATAATGCGAATTAGTGCGGCCCCGGCTAACTGTAAACTTTATTAATTGTAGGGTTCAGCAAATCGCGTTTTAGGCGTAATTGTTGCAGCCAGTTTGCCCGCGGACAGCGCACAGGAACCGGAGCGTACACGTAGTACGTGAGGATTCCGAGCACTGCCCAGGGGCAAAATGGCAAATAAAATAGCCTTAAACGTGATTTTAGCGGCCGCCGCGGATCAGACCGCCCAATCCCCTGCGCTCCATAAAGGCCGCCACCATATGGCGCACATCGCAGGCATGCTGCGCATCCAGGCCACGCTGTGCCAGCGCCTGTGACTCTTCATGGTCGATGTGGCGCAGCAGGTATTTCACCCGCGCCACGTTGCGGCCGTTCATGCTGAGATGGTGATAGCCCATTCCGACCAGCATCACCACGCACATCGGGTCACCGGCCATTTCACCGCACAGGCAGAGTTCAATCCCGGCGCGGCGGGTTTCATCGGCAATGGCTTTGAGGGCGCGCAGCATGGCCGGGTGCAGGCTGTCATACAGGCTCGCGACCCGAGTGTTGTTGCGATCGACCGCCAGCAGATACTGGGTCAGATCGTTGGTGCCAACGGAGACAAAATCGACCCGCTGCTTGAGCTGGTCGATCATAAAGATCATCGACGGCACTTCGATCATAATCCCGATGCGCGGCTGCGGGATGGCATAGCCGAGCATCTCTTCCACTTCACGTGCCGCACGGTCGATCAGGCGGCGCGCTTCGTCGATCTCATCCAGGCTGGTGATCATCGGCAGCAGTATACTGAGGTTGTCGCTGGCGACGTTTGCGCGCAGCATGGCGCGCAGCTGCACCAGGAAAATCTCGGGCTGATCGAGCGTCAGGCGGATGCCGCGCCAGCCCAGGCACGGGTTCTCTTCGCTGATTGGCATATACGGCAGCTGCTTATCGGCACCGATATCCAGCGTTCGCAGCGTCACCGGCTTGTCGAGGAACAGCTGCAGCATGCCCTGATATTGCGCCACCTGCTCTTCCTCAGACGGGAAGCCGCTCTGCAACATAAACGGGATTTCCGTGCGGTACAGGCCAACGCCGTCGACGCGGCTGCCGAGCTTCTGCTCATGCTCCGCGCTGAGGCCCGCATTGAGCATCACCTTAACCGGTTCGCCGCTTTTCAGTGCGCCCGGCAGAAATACATCATCCTCGGCCAGCTGGCTCAGCTCGTTTTCCTGGCTGATCAGCTGCTGATATTCCTGCACCAGCACCGGTTCCGGGTCAACCAGCAGCTCGCCGCGATAGCCGTCGACGATCAGCAGGCGCCCTTTCATCAGCTCCGGCTGAATATCTGCGCCCATCACCGTCGGGATGCCCAGCGCCCGCACCATGATCGCTGCGTGTGAGTTGGCCGCGCCGTCGCGCACCACCACGCCCGCCAGACGATCGTGCGGCAGCTCTGCCAGCGTGGTGGCCGTCAGCTCATCGGCCACCAGCACAAAACGCTGCGGCCAGCTGTTGGTGCCCTGCATGGTGTCATCGAGGTGAAACAGCAGACGCTGGCCGAGCACGCGCAGGTCGCCGGAGCGCTCGCGCAGATAGCTGTCCTGCAGGCTGGCGAACTGGGCGGCGAACTTTTCAATCACGGTTTTCACCGCCCACTCCGCCACCGAACCCGCATCGATCTCGGCCAGCAGATCTTTCTTCAGCCGCGCATCGCTCAGCAGGTGCGAGTAGAGATCGAAGATGGCCGCGCTCTCTTTATGCATGCTGGCGGTGAAGCGCTTGCTGTAGCGGCGGAACTCACTGGAGGCTTCGCTGATTGCCATGGCAAGGCGTTCACGCTCGCGCACCGTGTCCAGCGTAGAGGCGGCAGAGACGTTTTCCAGCGAGGGCTGGCTGGAGTCGACCCAGCCTTCCGCCACGGCAACGCCAGGCGCGGCAGCCAGCGCACGAATGCGGGTTTGCCGATACTGCCCAAACAGAGCGTTAAGCTGGGAATGCGAGAGAATGCCCGCCATCTGCGTGGCGAGGGTGACGAGGAACGACTCCTCGCTTTCATCAAACTGGCGGTGCTCGCGCTGCTGAACCACCAGCACGCCAAGGAGCTGGCGGCGGCTGATAATCGGCACGCCAAGGAAGGAGCGGAAACGCTCTTCCTTCACGGAGGGAATATATTTAAAGCTGGGGTGACTCTGCGCATCAGCAAGGTTGATAGGCTCTGCCAGACGACCGACCAGGCCGACGATGCCTTCGTCAAATGCCAGGGCGACCGTGCGCCCACGCGGCTTTTTTAGCCCACGCGTAGCCATCAGGTAGTAGCAGCGGCGATCGTGGTCGGCAAGATAGACCGAGCAGACCTCGGTGTCCATCGCCAGACAGATCTCATTAACCAGAATATCCAGCGCCTCGGTAAGCCGGGGCGCTGCCGCCACTTTCTCAACTATTTCGCGCAGCTGTGTGAGCATAATCTACGTGGCTTAACCTCTCTTCCGTCGAAAACCAGGCGTATTCCGCTGAACGGTCGTCTCCTGCAGGGGCATAACCACGCTGGCGAACTCTTTCATCACACGGCGGTAAACATCGCGTTTAAAAGAGACCACCTGGCGAACCGGATACCAGAAACTGACCCAGCGCCAGCCGTCGAACTCCGGCGTGCTGCTGGTCTGCATATTGATATCCGCGTCATTGCACATCAGCTGCAGAAGATACCACTTCTGTTTTTGGCCGATACAAACCGGCTTTGTGTCCCAACGCACCAAACGTTTTGGCAACTTATATCGTAACCAGTTACGGGTAGATGCAAGGATACGAACATCCTTGCGGTTCAAACCGACTTCCTCGAAAAGTTCGCGGTACATCGCCTGCTCCGCCGTCTCGCCAGGGTTAATCCCTCCCTGAGGAAACTGCCAGGAGTGCTGACCATAACGTCTGGCCCACAACACCTGTCCCTGCCTGTTACAAATTACGATACCAACATTCGGGCGGTAGCCATCATCATCGATCACCGGACTACCTCAAACTAAAACTGGATGTTCTGATTGTTTCATACTCCTTACAGACGGTAAACCACTGCTTTCAGGCGATGTGTGGCGCTGCAGCTGGGATAACTCGTCCTTTAAAGCAAAGTTATAAACAGAAAGCGGGTTAAAAAGGCGATCTTATTCACGTTTTCTGTGGATAGCTTTGTGCAGAACTCTGTTAACAGGTGGGGAAAACTTTATTGTCGGCAAACCCACCCGCGATTTAACTCAGAATAAACCCATATTAATCATCATCTTTAGAGGTTAGTCACAGCTTTTACCTGGGTTGTCATGCTGCTGTCATCAGCGCAGGATCGCCAGCTGATGAAAGATCGCACACTTAGAACGTTATCCACAGAATATGCCGATTAGTTAGGCTGTATAACGGCTAAAGCGGGTAAAAAACCCTGCGTCAAGGCTGTAAATCGAAACAGTATTATCAAAAAGGGCAAGTTATCCCACTTTTCTGTGGATAACTACCCGGGGGAACCTGTTCATTGTCGGTGACAACCCGGGTAAAACCCCTGGGAGCTGCGATTTTTCCTGCGGGCGAGAGAATAAAAAAACACGATTTATCATGCTATTATTAGCGTTTTCCCCAGCCTGAAATGTTTCTCTGGCTGTGTGTGCAAATGGCGTCTATTTTTTGAACAAAATCCGGAAGTTATTATGACTGGCGATCTTAACCTTATCCCTCCTCCAGAAAATGAAGCGGAACTGATGGCGCGCGCTTCTGCGCTGGCGGGCTATACGCTGGGAGAACTGGCGCTGCGGATTGCGCTGCCGATCCCGCGCGATCTCAAGCGCGATAAGGGCTGGGTGGGGATGCTGCTGGAGCGCTATCTCGGCGCCAGCGCGGGCAGTAAGCCGCAGCAGGACTTCGCGGAGATTGGTGTGGAGCTGAAAACAATTCCCGTAGATGCCGCTGGTCGGCCGCTGGAAACCACCTTTGTCTGCGTGGCGCCGCTGACCGGCAACAGCGGCGTTACCTGGCTTAACAGCCACGTGCGCCACAAGCTGCATCGGGTGCTGTGGGTGCCGGTAGAGGGCGATCGGGCGATCCCGCTTGAGCATCGCCATGTCGGCGCACCGCTGCTGTGGAGCCCGAATGAGGAAGAAGAGCGCCAGCTGCAGCGCGACTGGGAGGAGCTGATGGATATGATCGTGCTGGGCCAGGTGGAGCAGATCACCGCGCGCCACGGCGAAGTGCTGCAGATCCGCCCAAAAGCCGCCAACAGTAAAGCGCTGACGGAAGGCATCGGTCAGCACGGGCAGCCGATTATGACCCTGCCGCGCGGCTTCTATTTAAAGAAAAGCTTTACCGCCCCGCTGCTTGCCCGCAATTCCTGCTCTAAAAGTAGTTCCGCAATAGTCAACCTTGCGTATAATCGCCGTTTAGCTTTCGTTTAAGTTTAAGGGTTCACATTTTATGTTTGAATGGATTGCCGATCCTAATGCCTGGTTAGCCTTGGGTACGCTGACGATCCTCGAAATTGTCCTCGGGATCGATAACATTATTTTCCTCTCTCTGGTCGTCGCCAAACTACCAAAACATCAGCAGAATGCCGCCCGTCGTATTGGCCTGGCCGGCGCAATGCTGATGCGCCTTGGCCTGCTGGCCTCTATTGCCTGGGTTATTCGCCTGACCGATCCGCTGTTCACGCTGATGGACCATGCCTTCTCAGCGCGTGACCTGATACTGCTGTTCGGCGGGCTGTTCCTGCTGTGGAAGTCGAGCATGGAGATCCACGAAAGTATCGAAGGCGGCGAAGGCGAGCATAAAACCAACGTGCACTCCTTTGCCGGGGCTATCGTACAGATTATGGTGCTGGATATTATCTTCAGCCTCGACTCGGTGATTACCGCCGTAGGCCTGTCCGATCACCTGATTATTATGATGGCTGCCGTCGTGATTGCCGTGCTGGTGATGATGTTTGCCGCCCGCGCAATTGGTGATTTTGTCGATCGTCACCCGTCGGTGAAAATGCTGGCGCTGGCGTTCTTAATCCTCGTTGGCTTCACGCTGATGCTGGAGAGCTTTAACATTCATATTCCTAAAGGCTACATCTATTTCGCCATGTTCTTCTCGATGTCGGTAGAGTGCCTCAATCTGTTACGCAATAAGAAGCAGCCCGCGTAAATCGCCATTATCCCGCAGGTAAACTCTGCGGGATAAGTCAATGGCCTGATGTGCGTCAGCTATACTTTCGGACTCATGCGATTATCGGCACCGGGAAAATAGTTTATTACTGGGCTAAAGTGAGAGAAATGAAAGCGTAACGGAGACGAATATGAAGGTTATTTTTGGCGCAGCGGTGCTGGGCCTGGCAGTTTTAGTCAGCGGTTGCAGCAGTGATTATGTGATGGCAACCAAAGACGGCACGATGATTATGACTGACGGTAAGCCGCAGATTGATAAAGAGACCGGGCTGGTGAAATACACTGATGGCTCTGGCCACGAGAAGCAGATCAACGGTGATGAAGTCTCCTCCATCGTTGAGCGTTAAGTTATGCAATGCCACCTGGCCCTGCGTGGTTAAAGGTGGCTCTCTAGCGCATTTCCCGATAAATCCCCTCTTCCCCACCAGGCCTGCGCGGTTATAGTCAAAAACCGGGTTTCGGCGCGTCAGCGCTTACCTGAGGCAGAAAGCACTCTGTTGCGGACGAAGCTGATGTCCCTGACCATTTAATAATGAAAAAGGAAGCCGGCAATGCATTATCACCGTATCCCTCACAGCACCCTGGAAGTCAGTTCTCTGGGGTTGGGCACCATGACGTTTGGTGAGCAAAACAGCGAAGCCGACGCCCATGCACAACTGGATTTAGCACTCAGCCGCGGCATCAATCTGATCGATACCGCCGAAATGTACCCGGTGCCACCGCGCCCGGAAACGCAGGGCCTGACCGAGTCTTACATTGGCAGCTGGCTGAAAGCCCGCGGCAACCGCGACAAAGTGGTGCTGGCGTCGAAAGTGGCTGGCCCGGTGCGCGGCGCCGATGCGTCAATCCGCCCAAACCAGGCGCTGGACCGCAAAAATATTCGTGCCGCGCTGGACGCCAGCCTGAAGCGTCTGAACACCGATTATCTCGATCTCTACCAGCTGCACTGGCCGCAGCGCCAGACCAACTATTTTGGCAAGCTGAACTATCAGTACAGCGATAACGCCGCGACCGTCACGCTGCTGGAAACCCTGGAAGCACTGACCGAGCAGGTGCGCGCCGGTAAAATTCGTTACATCGGCGTGTCGAATGAAACACCGTGGGGCGTTATGCGCTACCTGCAGCTGGCAGAGAAACACGAGCTGCCGCGTATTGTCAGCATTCAGAACCCCTACAGCCTGCTGAACCGCAGTTTTGAAGTGGGCCTGGCGGAGATCAGCCATCACGAAGGCGTTGAGCTACTGGCCTATTCAAGCCTGGCGTTTGGGGTGCTGAGCGGAAAATATCTTAATGGGGCGAAACCGGCCGGGGCGCGTAATACGCTGTTCAGCCGCTTTACCCGCTACAGCGGCGAGCAGTCCGGGCAGGCCGTGGCGGAGTATGTCGCGCTGGCGCAAAAACATGGTCTGGATCCGTCACAGATGGCGCTGGCCTTTGTGCGTCAGCAGCCGTTTGTCGCCAGTACGCTGCTGGGGGCCACCACGCTGGAGCAGTTGAAAATTAATATCGACAGCTACGACGTCACGCTGAATGAGGATGTGATTGAAGGGCTGGAAGCGATTCATCGCCGGTACACTTACCCGGCGCCATAATTCCCCGCTCCTCACTAACCCGGGCCGATCGAAAAAATGATCGGCCCCTGCAGAGCCAGGTCAGCTATTTTAGTATTGCAGGGCGCGTTTAGCGCTCTGCTGCACCCGCTGCTTCCAGTCTGGCGTTGCCCCTTCGACCATCTGCCAGATCATTTTACGGGCCTCTGCCGTCACGTTAGCCGGCGCGGTTTTTGGCGTGCCGCTGTTATAAGGCGGATGCGGATCGTACTGCACCAGCAGCTGTGCAAATTCGGCGCTCTCTCTGCCCATCAGCGTGTCGCTAAGGGTGAGGCCAAAATCGATACCCGCGGTGACGCCGCCGCCGGAAATACGGTTACGGTCAATCACCACCCGCTCATCTAGCGGGATGGCGCCAAACGGCTTGAGATCGTCAATCATCGACCAGTGCGTCGTCGCCTTGTAGCCCTTCATCAGCCCGGCAGCGGCCAGCAGAATTGACCCGGTGCAGACGCTGGTCACCCACTCCGCTTTACTGCCCACTTTGTGCATCCAGTCGAGCATCTTAGTGTCCTGAAGATGGGCGTAAGGATTGCCGGTGCCGGTCACGCACAGAATATCGACCTGCTTCAGCCGATCAAAGGTGGTGGTGGGTAAAAACTGCAGAAAGGAGAGCTCAGTACTCAGCGGCTGTAAATCATGCGCGACAAATTCTACGTTCAGATGCGGGTTTCTCAGCACGGTGGCCGGGCCGACCAGATCCAGCGGCGTCATCCCCGGGTACAGCACAAATGCCAGCGTTGGCTTACCCGACTTATCATTCACCGCCAGAGCTGGCTGCGGTTGAGGGTACTGGCCAACAGCGAGCTGCTGGCGCCGGCCCCGATGCCAGAGGCAATCAGCGCCAGGGCAGATTTAGCAATAAATTCCCTTCTTTCCATGTCCGTTTCTCCATAAAGACAGTGGTACTGATGCGTCATGAGTGACGCCGGGTCACTTTAGCGCAGAGAAGGGACCTTCAGAAAGCAGAATGAGTGGGAAGTTGTGCGCTTTAATCAGCAAAACGGGCCTTTCGGCCCGTGACGGTTATACCCGGCGTTTTTGGGCCAGTTGCCAGCCCCAAAGTACCGCAATGGCGAGGGCAAACAGCGCCCCAAAACCGACACCCGTGGCGACCGGCGGTGCGCCCAGCTTGATTGCCAGCGAGTAAAGGCCGAGCATCAGCAGCATCGCGGTGTTCTCACCCAGGTTCTGCACCGCAATCGCATTGCCCGCCCCAACGCTCTCTTTACCGCGCATCTGCAGCAGTGCATTGAGCGGCACCACAAAGAATCCGCCGAGCATGCCGATAATGACCAGCAGCACGTAGGCATTGATCGCCTGATGCTGTAGCGAGAAGGCGACAACGGCCACGCCGATCAACACCCCGGCAGGCATACAGCGACCGACCGTTTTCAGCGTCACCAGCTTCGCGGCCGCAATCGCCCCGATAACAATCCCTATCGCCACCATCGCATTCAGCAACGTTGGCGTTTATTGTCGGTTATCCCCAACGCCACCGGCACCCACAGCACCAGCAGGAAGCGCAGCGTGACGCCCGCGCCCCAAAACATGCTGGTCCCGACCAGCGAGAAGCGCGTCTGGCCGTCGCGCCACAGCACGCGGCAGGCGTTGAAGAAGCTGGCCGACATCTGTTTCGGGTGCCAGGACTGGCCGCCGCGCGCCGCCGCCAGCTTCGGGATCAGCAGGTTGGCCGCTACCGCCAGGCCGTAGGCCAGCACGCAGGCCACCAGCGCCCCGGTCAGATTCCAGTCGGCGAGGAAGCCGCCCGCCACGGAACCCAGCAGGATCGCGGCGATGGTCGAAGACTCCATCAGCCCGTTGGCTTTTACCAGCGTTTCTCCGTCGGTCAGCTCGCCGAGAATGCCGTATTTCGCCGGGGAGTAAGCCGCAGCGCCAATGCCCACCAGGCTGTAGCCGAGGAAGGGATCCAGCCCCACGCAGATGGCCAGCGCCCCCAGCAGCTTCAGCCCGTTGGCGAACATCATCACCCGCCCTTTAGCGAAGCTGTCCGCCAGCTGGCCAACGAACGGCGCGAGGATAATATAGGTGGCGACAAACACCATCTGTAATATCGGCTGGCTCCAGTCCGGATAGACCCGCTGTTTTAGCACCGCAAGGGTGGCAAACAGCAGCGCGTTATCGCCAAATGCTGACAGGAACTGGGCGGCGATCACCGCCATCATGCCTTTCGACATCAGCGGTTTAGCAGCAGCAACTTCACTCTTCATGTTGTGCCTCTGGCTTTTCTGCCATTTCGCGCAGGGTGACAAAGTCCGGTTTCCCGCTGCCGAGCAGCGGCAGCTGTTTCAGCACGCGGATATCACGCGGTATCGCCAGCTCCGGGCTGCCCAGCTCGCGGGCGGCGCGGGTCAGCTGTTCACGCGTCAGTTCAGTATCGGTGGTAAACAGCACCAGCGCCTCGCCGCGATTACCGTCCGGCTTGATGGTTGCCGCATGCTGTTTTTCAGCGGACGCTTTCAGCGCGATCAGCTCGACGCTCTCCAGTGAGACCATCTCGCCGGCGATTTTAGCAAAGCGCTTCACGCGCCCCTGTATCTGGCAGAAGCCGCCTTCGTCAAAGCTGACGATATCGCCGGTGTCATACCAGCCCGCTTCCATCTGCCCTTCGCCATTATCCGCCGCCGGCGCTTCCAGCTCGCCCGGGCGTTCTACACGCAGGTAACCTTTCATAATGTTCGGGCCGCGCAGCTGGAGCTGGCCGCCATTTTCAATACCCGGAACCGAGATCAGGCGTGAATCCATACCCGGGAGAATGCGCCCGACAGTGTGGGATTTTGCTGCCATCGGCACATTAATCGCCACCACTGGCGCGCACTCGGTAACGCCATAACCTTCGAGAATACGAATGCCGTACTTCTCCATCCACAGTTCACGCGTGGTATTTTGCAGCTTCTCAGCGCCGGCAACCACGTAGCGCAGGCGGGCGAAATCATACGGGTTGGCAAATCGCGCGTAGTTGTTAAGGAAGGTCGAGGTGCCGAACAGCACGGTGCAGTTACGGTCATACACCAGTTCAGGCACAATGCGGTAATGCAGCGGGCTGGGGTAGAGAAACACCTGCGCCCCGGTCATCAGCGGGGTAAACAGGCCCACGGTCAGGCCGAAGGCGTGGAACAGCGGCAGCGCGGACATAAAGCGGTCACGCGGGTAAAGTCCGCTACGGTGCGGATCTGCTCAACGTTAGCCAGCAGGCTCTTGTGCGAGTGCACTACGCCTTTCGGATGGCCTTCTGACCCCGAGGTGAACAGCACCATGGCTGCATCCTCCGGCTGCTGCACCACTTCCGCTCTGGACGGCATCAGCAGATGACGCAGCACCCACAGTTTGTCCTGCGTGGTGACGGTATCTTTCAGATCTTCGAGGTAGATCCATTTTACCTGGGTGATGCCTTCCGGCAGGTGCCACAGCTTGCCTTTGTCGAGGAACTGGCGCGAGGTGAAGACGGTTTTTACTTCAGCGGCGGTCAGCGCGCTGGTCAGCCCTTTCACCCCGGCGGTGTAGTTGAGCATCGCCGGAATTCGCCCGCGCAGCGATGCGCCAGGATCGCCGCCGCGGTGACGGTGGCATTGGGCAGCAGCAGGCCGACATATTCGCCCTGGCGGGTGTAGCGCTCCAGAATGCGCCCGACGCCGAGCGCTTTTTTCAGCAGCCCGGTGTAGCTGTCAGGTTTGAAGCTGACGTCTTCAATGCAGGGCTTGAACAGGCCGTAGCGGGTGCGCGCCGCGAGAAATGCCTGATACAGCGTCTCACGCGGGCGCACCGCCATGCGTGCTTCCATCATAATATGCTGCAGATGCTCGCCTGCCAGCTTGCGGCGGTCGCGCGCGCGCGGCGCATCCGGCATCGGAATGACGGTAGCGGGCAGCACGGTGAGGGTAATACGCGGGAACAGGCGGCGTTTAAACACCCCGGCCAGGCGGCCAAACGGCGAGAATTCGGCCCCTTCAATACGCATCGGCACCACGGTCGCCTGCGATTTGGCCGCGACGAACGCTGCACCGTCGTAGATTTTCATCAGGGAGCCGGTGACGGTGATACGTCCTTCCGGGAAGATCACCACCGGGCGCCCCTGGGCAACCAGCTTCACCAGATGTTTTAACGCCATCGGCTTCGTCGGGTCGAGCGGCACAAAGTCAATCAGCGAGCGCAGCGCGCGCATGTACCACTGTTCGCTGATCGAGGAATATACGGCAAAGACCGGCTTTACCGGCAGAAAGACCGCCAGCAGGATGCCGTCAATAAACGACATATGGTTGGGGGTGATGATCACCTTCTCTTTATATAACCCAGAGAGGTCGCCGTTCAGGCGCGTGCGGAACAGCACCCGCAACAGAAAACGCAGTACGGAAAACAGCATGTCTTGTCCTTTCTCGCTGCAATAAACTGGGTTAACGATGCAGGAAAGGTGCGGACAACTCAATATTTATTAAGGAATTGGTGCGGTGATGACCCGTAGGGGCGAGGCATGCCTCGCCCGTGTGGCATGCCTCGCCCGCGTGGCTCATCGGTTCAGGCATACCTGAACCCTACGGGATTTTCCAGCCACCGCCGAGCGCCACGATCAGCTTCACGCTGGTGACCCACTGGGTGCTTTGCAGCGTCAGCAGGCTCTGCTGCTGGCTAAGGCTGGTGTTTTCGGTGCTGGCAACGTCGAGATAGTCGATCATCCCGGCCTGATACTGATTATAGGTGACGCGGGCGGACTCCTGCGCCGATGCTGCCGCCCGCTGCTGCGCCTGCATTTCCGCCGCAAAAGTGTGCAGCTCCACCAGATAGTTTTCCACCTCTTCGAAGCCGGACAGCACCGTCTGCCGATAGCTGGCCACGTCAGCGTCATAGGCAGCGCGCGCCTGCTCAACTTTCGCCGAGGTGGCGCCAAAGTCGAGCAGCGTCCCGCTCAACTCCGGCCCCAGCGACCAGACGCGGTTCGGCAGGGAGAACAGGTGGCTAAAGGTCGAGCTGCTGTAGCCGCCGCTGGCGCTGAGCGTCAGGTCGGGATAGTAACCGGCAATCGCCACGCCAATCGCCGCATTGGCGGCGGCCACGGTGCGCTCGGCCTGGGCGATATCCGGGCGGCGCTGCAGCAGATCCGCCGGTAACGCCTGCGGAATAGTGGGCAGCGTGGCCTGCAGCGGTGCCACCGCCAGGCTGAACGCCGCCGGGGTTTTGCCGATCAGCACCGCAATGGCGTGCTCCAGCTGCGCGCGCTGCCAGCTGAGATCGAGCGCCGAGGCGCGGGCGCTCTCCAACTGCGTTTCCGCCTGCGCCAGCGTGCCGCGCGATTCGCTACCCGCCCGGTATTTGTTGTTGATCACCGTCAGGTAGCGCTGATAGGCCTCAACGCTTTTCTGGTACAGGGCGATGCGCTGGTCGAGAATGCGCAGCTGGAAATAGTCCTGTGCCAGCGTCGACTGCGCGCTGAGGGTAATGTTGGCAAGCTCCGCCGCACTGGCATCGGCGCTGGCCCGGTTCTCCTCCAGCGTACGGCGCAGTTTGCCCCAGATATCCAGCTCCCAGGACGCGGACGCCTGCAGCGAATGGCTGTTGCTAATGGATTTGCCTGTTTCACTGCTGCTGGCGGTGCCCGCTGCGCGTCGAGCTGCCGCTGCCGGTAACGCTCGGCAACAGATCGCTGCGCGACTCCGAGGCCAGCGCCAGCGCCTGGCGATACTGCGCTTCATACTGCGCCACATTCTGGTTGGAGACCTGCACCTGACGCAGCAGGCCATCGAGCGTGGCGTCGCGATAGACCGCCCACCACGCGCCTTTGCTGGCCTGGTCCTGCGGACTGGCCTGCAGCCAGCCCTGCGCTTCTTTATAGTGCAGCGCGCCCGGCGCACTCGGGCGCTGGTAGTCCGGGCCAACGGCACAGCCACCATCAGCAGAGCGAGCGCTAAGGGCAGGGTTTTCATCATCATTTTCATCGGATTATTCAGCCTGACGCAGGCGCTGCCACTGGCGTTGAGTGGCGCGACTGACGCGATCAAGATAGAGGTAAACCACCGGGGTGGTGAACAGGGTTAATAGCTGGCTGAGCGCCAGGCCACCGGCAATCGCCAGCCCCAGCGGGCTGCGCAGATCGGCATCGCCGCCGCTGCCGAGCGCCAGCGGCAGCGCGCCGAAGAAGGCGGCCAGCGTGGTCATCATAATCGGGCGGAAACGCATCAGGCAGGCCTGGGTAATCGCCTGCTGCGGGCTCATGCCCTGCTGGCGTTCGGCGGCCAGCGCAAAGTCGATCATCATAATGGCGTTCTTCTTCACAATGCCGATCAGCAGCAGAATACCGATCAGCGCAATCACCGTCAGCTCGGTGCCGGTCAGCAGCATCAGCAGCAGCGCGCCGACCCCGGCGGACGGCAGCGTGGAGAGGATGGTCAGCGGATGGATGTAGCTCTCATACAGCATGCCCAGCACGATATACACCGCCGCCAGCGCTGCCAGAATCAGCCACGGCATAGAGGCGCTCAGCTCGGTAAACGCCTGCGCGGTTCCGGCAAAGCCCGCCTGCACGTTGTCCGGCAGGCCGATTTTCGCCATCGCCGTTTTCACCGCCGCCTGCGCCTGCTCCAGCGATACGCCATCCTGCAGGTTGAAGGCGATGGTGCTGGTGGCCGACTGCCCCTGATGGTTTACCGACAGGGGCGCGTTAGCCCCGCTGAAGCTGGCAAAGGCGGAGAGCGGAATGCGATCGCCGCTGTCGTTAATCACAAACAGCTTATTCAGCGTCTGCGGGTCACGCGTCCATTCACCGCTGAGCGACATCACCACGTGGTACTGATTCAGCGTTTTATACAGCGTGGCGACCTGGCGCTGGCTGAAGGCGTTGTTCAGCATATCGTCAAGCATCTGCACGTTGACGCCGAGGCGAGTGGCGCGATCGCGATCGATGTTGATCATCACCTCCTGCCCGCCGGTCTGCGAATCTGAATCGACGCTGGTCAGCAGCGGGATCGCCTCCAGCGCCGCTTTGGCCTTCGGCGTCCAGACGCGCAGCGTGTCGAGATCGTCGGCCTGCAGGCTGTACTGATACGAGGCGTTGGCGCTGCGCCCGCCGATATGAATATCCTGCGCCGCCATCAGAAACAGCTGCACACCGGGCACGCTGCTCATTTTGCCGCTCAGGCGGTTGGCGACTTCGCTGGCGTTGGCGTCACGCTGGTCGAAGTCCTTCAGATGCACGAAGAACATCGCGGTATTGCGCGAACCGAATGCCCCGCTGCCCATCGACGACATCACGCCATCCACCGCCGGATCTTTTTCGATCATTGCGGCAAAGGCTTTCACCTTTGGCTCCATCGCCTGGAAGGAGACATTCTGATCGGCTCGCATCATGCCCATCAGCAGGCCGGTATCCTGATTAGGGAAAAACCCCTTCTGCACCACCGCATAGAGAAACAGGTTGAGCACCACGGTAAGCAGCAGGCTAAACAGCGTCAGGCGCTGGTGGCGCATCACCCACGCCAGCGCCGCCGCATAGCTGGACAGCAGGCGATTAAGGCCGTTTTCTATCCACTGGTAAAGAGGATGTGGCCGCTTTGTCACCTGCGTTTTACGCTTCAGCAGGCGCGAACAGAGCATCGGCGTCAGGCTGAGCGACACCACCATTGAGATAATCAGTGAGCTTGTCAGCGTGACCGCGAACTCGCGGAACAGGCGACCAACAATGCTGCCCATCAGCAGGATCGGGATAAACACCGCAATCAGCGACAGAGTCATCGACAGCACGGTAAAGCTGACCTCCTGCGCGCCTTTAATCGATGCACGTACCGGGCTCAGCCCCTGTTCGATATAGCGGGTGATGTTCTCCAGCACCACGATGGCGTCATCGACCACAAAGCCGGTGGCGATAATCAGCGCCATCAGCGACAGGTTATCCAGGCTATAGCCGAGCAGATACATCACTGAGCAGGTGCCGACCAGCGACACTGGCAATGCCAGCGCCGGGATCGCCAGCGCCCGCACGTCGCGCAGGAAAACAAACACCACGCCAATCACCAGCAGCATGGCGATCAGCAGCGTCTCTTCGGTGTCGTACAGCGAGGCGCGCACGTTGGGGCCGCGATCCACCACGATGGTCAGCCTGACGTCGGCGGGCAGCGCTTTCTCAATCAGCGGCAGCTGCGCTTTAATGCCGTCGATGGTCTCCAGCATGTTGGCCCCGGCGGAGCGCGTTACGCCAATGGTCACTGACGGCGAGCCGTTATAAAAACCGGCGCTGTAGTTATCCTCCACCGCGTCATAGACTTTCGCCACGTCGCTTAAGCGAATAGCGCGCCCGTTGCTGTAGCTCACCACCAGGTCACGATACTGCTGCGCCTGCTCCAGCTGGCCGTTACCGTCAACCATCCACGACTGGGTTTTCCTTCCAGCATTCCCTTAGGCAGATTGGTGGTGCTGTTGGCCACCGCTGCACGCACCGTATCCAGTGAGATGCCGGCCTGGCTAAGCTGCTGCGGCTGCAGGTCGATGCGCACGGCGGGCAGCGCGCTGCCGCGCAGCGAGACCTCCCCGACCCCATTCACCTGGGCAACCTTCTGTTTAATCTTGCTGTCGGCAAGGTCATACAGCTCGGCGCTGGTGCGGGTGGTGGACGAGAGCGCCATCATCACTATCGGCGCGTCGGACGGGTTGGCTTTCTGGTAGGTCGGCAGCGACGGCATGCTGCTCGGCAGCAGGCTGCGCGAGGCGTTAATCGCCGCCTGCACGTCGCGCGCCGCGCCGTTGATATCGCGGCTCAGCGCAAACTGCAGGATGATATTGGTGGAGCCCTGCGAGCTTTCCGAGGTCATCTCGCTAATGCCGGCAATCTGCCCCAGCGCGCGCTCCAGCGGGGTAGCGACGGTGGCCGCCATGGTTTCCGGGCTGGCGCCGGGCAGGCTTGCCGACACCATAATGGTCGGAAAATCCACCGTCGGCAGCGGTGCGACCGGCAGCAGGCGGTAGCCGAGCGCGCCCAGCAGCAGGATCCCCAGCGTCAGCAGCAGCGTGGCAACCGGGCGGAAAATAAACAGGCGTGTGATACTCATTCGCGCCCCCGCGCCGCGCGGCGGTGCAGAGCGCGTCTGGCGCGCTGCGACATGCCGTCGAACCACAGATAGATCACCGGGGTGGAGAACAGCGTCAGCAGCTGGCTGAAGATCAGCCCGCCGACGATCACCAGCCCCGCGGCTGGCGCAGTTCGGCTCCGGAACCGGAAGCCAGCATCAGCGGCAGCGCCCCAAGCAGCGCGGCCATGGTGGTCATCAGGATCGGCCGAAAGCGCAGCAGGCACGCCTGGTGAATCGCCTCACGCGGGCTGAGGTGCTGCTTATTCTCCGCCTCCAGCGCAAAATCGATCATCATAATGGCGTTCTTTTTCACGATGCCGATCAGCAGGATCACCCCAATCAGCGCGATCAGGCTGAATTCGGTATCCGCCAGCAGCAGCGTCAGCAGCGCGCCGACCGCCGCCGAGGGCAGCGTCGAGAGAATGGTCACCGGATGGATAAAGCTCTCGTAGAGAATGCCCAGCACCACATACATGGTGAGCAGCGCGGCGAGGATCAGCCACAGCGTATTGCCGGTGGCGTTCTGGAATGCGGCGCTCTCGCCCTGGTAGCGCAGCGTAATGGATGACGGCTGCGCCAGCGCGGCGCTGACCTCGCTAATCGCCTGCTGCGCCTGCTCCAGCGAGTAGCCCTCATTCAGGTTGAACGACACGTTGACCGCCGGGAACTGATTGAGGCGCATATGGACCAGCGAGCCGGTGCGCAGATGGATGGCGGCCACCGAAGTCAGGCGCACCATGCCGGTGGTCGTCGTGGCGGTCGCGCTGCTGGAACTGCTGCTGGTTGATGTAGAGAGGGTAGCGCTGCTGGCGCTGGTCGAACTGCTGCCGGACGGCTGAAGCCAGACATCGTCAAACGACGCCGGGGAGCGCTGGAACCTTGGCGCCACCTCCAGCACCACGCGATACTGATTCGACGGGTAAAGATGGTCGAAATCAGCCGCTGGCCGAAGGCGTTATACAGCGCGGTATCAACATCGGCGGCGGTAATGCCGTAGCGCGCGGCGGCATCGCGGTTCAGCTCGACCCAGGCCACTTGCCCCTGGTCCTGCAGGTCGCTGACCACGGAACTGAACTCCGGGCGCTGCTGCAGCGCGCTGACCAGCTTCGGCGACCACGTCACCAGGGTTTCGCTGTCGGCGTCGTCGAGGCTGAACTGGTAGCGGTCCGGCGTGACCCGATCGTTGACCGTGAGATCCTGTGCCGACTGCATATAGAGCTGAATGCCGGCACGCTGGCGCTGGCCTGCTGCAGCTGTTTGATCACGGCATCGGCGCGCTCGTCACGATCCGCAAAGATTTAAGGTTGATCTGCATACGGCCGCTGTTCAGGCTGGTGTTACTGCCGTCAATGCCGACGGTAGAGGAGAGGCTTTCAACCGCCGGATTTTTCAGGATCTCCGCTGCCAGCTGCTGCTGACGGCGCGACATCTCCTTAAACGACACATCCTGCGACGCCACGGTAACCCCCTGGATCAGCCCGGTATCCTGCGCCGGGAAGAAGCCTTTCGGGATCGCCACGTACAGCAGCGCGGTAAACACCAGCGTGGCCAGCGCGACACAGAGCGTGAGCCGCTGATGGTTCAGCACGATGGTCAGCAGGCGGTCGTAACCGGCCACCAGCTTATCGAAGAACTGCCCGCCCTTGCGGTAAAAGCGCGACTGGCGCTCCTCGGGGATGTGGCGCAGCAGGTAGGCACACAGCATCGGCGTCAGGGTCAGCGACACCAGCATCGAGACGAAGATCGACACCGCCAGGGTGATGGCAAATTCGCGGAACAGCCGCCCGACGACATCCCCCATAAACAGCAGCGGGATCAGCACCGCAATCAGCGAGAAAGTCAGGGAGATAATGGTGAAGCCAATCTGCGCCGAGCCTTTCAGCGCCGCTTCCATCGGGGTTTCGCCCTGCTCAAGACGACGGGAGATATTCTCCACCACCACAATCGCATCGTCGATGACAAAGCCGGTGGCAATGGTCAGCGCCATCAGCGAGAGGTTATTCAGGCTGAAGCCCGCCAGGTACATCACGCCAAAGGTGCCGACCAGCGACAGCGGCACCGCGAGGCTGGGGATCAGCGTCGCCGCCACGTTGCGCAGGAACAGGAAAGTCACCATCACCACCAGGCCAATCGACAGCATCAGCTCAAACTGTACGTCGCCGATCGAGGCGCGAATCGTCTGGGTGCGGTCGGAGAGTATCGTCATTTTCACCCCGTCCGGCAGCGCAGCCTGCAGGGCCGGCAGCTGGGCTTTAATGCTGTCCACCACCGAGATCACGTTGGCACCGGGCTGGCGCTGTACACTGATAACGATCGCCGGGCTGTTGTTCGCCCACGCCGACTGCCAGGTGTTTTCCGCCGCCTCTTCAATGTGCGCCACGTCGCGCAGGCGCAGCGCCGACCCATTTTTATAAGTGAGGATCAGATTGCCGTACTCGGCGGCGGTGCGCAGCTGGTCGTTGGCGTCGATGGTGACCGAGTGAAACTGGCCGTCGAATCCGCCCTTTGAGCCGTAACGTTGCTGTTGCTGACCAGGGTATTAACGTCTTCCAGCGTCAGGCCGTGCGCCGCCAGCGCCTTCGGATCCATCTGCACGCGGATAGCGGGCTGATGCCCGCCCGCCAGCGTGACCATGCCAACGCCGGAGATCTGCGACAGCTTCAGCGCGATACGGGTGTTCACCAGATCCTGCACTTTGGTCAGCGGCAGCGTGTCCGAACTGGCCGCGAGAGCGATCACCGCGCTGTCCGCCGGATTCACCTTTTTATAGGTTGGCGGATTGGGCAGGTCGGTCGGCAACAGGCTGTCGGCGGCGTTGATCGCCGCCTGCACTTCCTGCTCCGCGACGTCGAGCGACAGGTCGAGGGAGAACTTCAGCGCAATCACCGAAGAGCCGCTGGAGCTGCTGGAGGACATCTGGCTAAGGCCCGACATCTGCCCGAACTGGCGTTCCAGCGGCGCGGTGACCGAGGAGGCCATCACGTCCGGGCTGGCGCCGGGATAAAGCGTGGTGACCTGAATCGTCGGATAATCCACCTGCGGCAGCGCCGAGGTCGACAGCATGCGGTAAGCGAAAATCCCGGAGAGCAGCACGGCCACCATCAGCAGGATAGTGGCTACCGGGCGGGCGATAAAAATGCGTGACGGATTCATGGTGCTGTCTTACTGCCGGCCGCGCTCTGCGCCTCTTCGGCAGAAACCACCGAGACTTTGCTGCCGTTGGTCAGGCGATCGATCCCTTCCGTGACGACCTGCTCGCCGGCCGTCACCCTGCGAGGATCGCCTGCTGGCTGTCACCAAACGCCGGGCCAGTTTTCACCGCCCTGCGCGTCACGCTGTGGTCTTTATTGACCACCCAGACAAAGCTGCCATCGCTGCTGAGCTGCAGTGCCTGAGCCGGGATGACCATCGCCTGTTTCAGCGTGCCGGTTTGCAGGCGCAGATTGACAAACTGATTGGGATAGAGCGCCTCATCCTGATTGGCAAACAGCGCTTTTAGCTCCACGCTACCGGTACTGGTATCGATCTGGTTGCTGATAAACTGCACCTCCCCTGCCCCAGCTCGCTGCTGCCCTGCTGGTCAAACGCGGTGGCGGGCAGGCTCTGGTCGTGGTGCAGCGCTTTAAGCAACGACGGGATATGGCTTTGCGGCACGCTAAAGGTCACCGCGGCAGGCTGGGTCTGGGTAATGGTGACTAACCCGGTAGTGGAGCTGCTCTGCACCATGTTACCGGCATCGACCAACCGCAGGCCGACGCGCCCGCCGATCGGGGCGGTGATGCGCGCATACTCAATGTTAAGCTTTGCCGCATCAATCTGTGCCAGATCGGCTTTCACCGCCCCGCTGTACTGGCCGACGGTGGCCGTTTGCGTGTCGAGATCCTGGCGCGCCAGCGAGTCCTGGGCAAACAGTTTCTGGTAGCGCGCCAGCGTCAGCTGGGCACTTTTCAGCAGCGCCTGATTCTGGTTAAGGTCGCCCTGATACTGCGCCAGCGTGGCCTGGTAGCTGCGCGGATCAATCTGCGCCAGCAGCTGCCCGGCGCTGACTTTCTGCCCCTCTTTGAAGTAAACGTGCGTCAGCTGCCCGTCAACGCGACTGGTCACGGTGACCGTGGCGTTGGGGATGACAGTGCCAAGCGCCGTCAGATAGATGGGCACATCAGCCTGCGTGACCTCGCCGGTGTGCACCGGCGGCGTCATCCCTGCCATCATCGGGCCTGCACTACCGGGCCCGCCCGGCCCTTTCATGCCGCCATGCGCGCCCGCTGCGGAATGAGTCGGCCAGAAGCGCCAGACCAGGCCTGCGACAAGCAATAGCAAAATAACGCAGAGGATGATATTACGCCGGGAGTGCGGCTTTTTCGGGCGGTTCGCGGTCATGAGGTTACGTTCTTTCAGATGCAGCAAAGTGATAAATGCGCCGGAATTTCCAGCGCGATAAGAATGCAATGCGGGTCAGATCTGTTCCGGACCCTACGCAACCTTGTACAACCACATTCTGACGGGCCAGGCATGCCATGGCCCCTACGGATATCTGATGTGGGCCAGGCATGCCGCGACAGCTGCGGATTTGTACTCTGGTTTTGTAGGGGTCAGGCATGCCTGACCCGCTAAGCCATCAACCGTTGTTGATAGTCATTTCTATCATCATCTATCCCGCTGACGAGATTCTATATTGGGGCGTAAGAATTTCGTAAAAAATGCGATATTTAATCAGGAATGCTCACGATCTCCAGCCACCTCCCAGTGCTTTATACAGCGTGATCTGCTGGTTTAACTGCCCCAGACGGGTGGCAATCAGCGACTGCTGGGATGCATACAGTGAACGCTGCGCGACCAGAACATTGAGATAATTATCCACGCCTTCACGGTAGCGCACCGTGGCAAAGCGGAAATTGCGCTGGTTTGCCGCCTCATCCAGCTGGCGTGCTTTTAGCTCATCCTGATAGGTTCCTGCCCCGCCAGGGCATTCCCCACCTCTTTAAACGCGGTCTGAATGGTTTTTTCATAGTCGGCGATTTCAATGCGTTTTTTGCAGTTTAGCGATATCCAGATTGGCCGAATTCACCCCGCCATCGAAGATCGGCAGGCTGATACTCGGGCCAAACGACCAGGCCGCCGTGCCGCCGGAGAGCAGGTGGCTGAAAGTGGCCGAGGTCGAACCGCCAGAAGCGGTCAGGCTGATGCTGGGGAAGAACGCCGCCCGCGCCTCGCCGATATTGGCGTTGGCGGCTTTCAGGGTATGTTCCGCCGCGATAATATCCGGGCGGTGGGTCAGCAGGTCAGACGGCAGGCCCGCTGGCGTGGCCGGAAAGTGCCACGCTTTCTGCAGGCGCGCGCCCGCCAGCAGGTCCGGCGGCAGATCGCTCCCCACCAGCAGCGCCAGCGCGTTAACGTCCTGACGCACCTGACGGCTGTAGCTGGCGATATCGGCCTGCGCCGTGCGCACCGACGTTTCTGCCTGTACCAGATCCTGCTCGCTGGCCACGCCGCCGTCATAGCTGCGTTTGCTCAGGTCATATGAATCCTGCTGACTTTTCGCCGTCTCCTGCGCCAGTGCCAGCAGCTCGTTATCCGAGCACAGCGACAGATAGCTCGAAGCCACTTCGGCGATCAGGCTGATCTGCGTCGCGCGCTGGGTGGCTGCGGTGGCCAGATACTGTTCCAGCCCCTGGTCGCGCAGGCTGCGCAGGCGGCCGAAGAAGTCCAGCTCCCACGCGTCACCCCCAGGCTGGTACTCATCTGATGATAGGTTACCGGGCCGCTGCTCTGCGTGCTGTAAAGGCCCCCTGGCAGATGGGTGCCGCTCCCTCAGCATCGAGGTCGATGGACGGCAGCAGCGCCGCACGGTCAATTTGCACCTGCGAACGCGCCACTTCCACGTTCAGCGCCGCCACCCGCAGGTCGCGGTTATTGGCGAGCGCGCTGGCAATCAGTTTGTGCATCACCGGGTCGGTAAAAAAAAGCTCTGCCAGCGGATCTCTGCGCCATTTCCGGCGTGGGTTCGATCCTGGCTGCCATAGTGCGTGGCCACCGGCAGCGCCGGACGATGATAGTCCGGCTCCATGGTACAACCCGCATAATCAGCGCCAGCGGCACAACACCCAGAGTGAATGACTTACGCATCATGTTTTTCATCCTCAGTTTGCGTCTTTTTATTACGCGTGAAGCACTGTGAGATCGCCACATAGAACATCGGCACAAAGAAGATGGCGAGGAAGGTTGCGGTGATCATGCCTCCCACCACCGCAGTACCAATAGAGTGCTGGCTACCCGCCCCCGCGCCGTGCGAAATGGTCAGCGGGAATACGCCCAGCACAAAGGCCATGGAGGTCATGATGATCGGTCGGATACGCAGCCTGGCCGCTTCGGTTGCCGCTTCCACCAGGCTCTTGCCGTGGTTATCGTGCAGTTCCTTGGCAAACTCGACGATCAGAATGGCGTTTTTCGCCGCCAGCCCGACGGTGGTCAACAACCCGACCTGGAAGAACACATCATTGGTCAGCCCGCGCAGCAGCACGGCAAGAATGGTCCCCAGCACGCCGAGCGGCACCACCAGCAGCACAGAAATGGGAATCGACCAGCTCTCATACAGCGCCGCCAGGCACAGGAACACCATGATGATCGAAATGGTATACAGCGCCGGGGTCTGCGATCCGGACATCTGCTCCTCATACGACAGGCCGTGCCACTGCACGCGGAACCTTTTGGCAGCGTGGCGGCAATCTGATTAACGGCCTTCACCGCATCGCCGGAGCTGTAGCCTGCCGCCGGGGAACCCATAATTTCTACCGCCGAGACGCCGTTAAAGCGCTCATAGCGCGGCGAACCGGACTGCCATTTGCCGCTGCCAAACGCCGAATACGGCACCATATCGCCGCTGGCATTGCGAAAGTACCACTTGTCGAGATCTTCCGGCGTGACGCGCGAACCGGCGTTGCCCTGCACGTAAACTTTCTTCACGCGCCCGTTGTAGATGAACTGGTTAACGTAGGTCGACCCCCAGGCGGTGGAGAGCGTGTCATTGATATCTTCCAGGCTCAGCCCCAGCGCGCGGGCGCGTTCATCGTCAATAATCAGGTGATACTGCGGCTCATCCTCCATACCGTTGGGGCGGGTGGCGAACAGCCGTTTGTCCTGCGCGGCCTTGGCGAGGAACTGATTACGCGCCGCCATCAGCGCAGCATGGCCCTGGTTGTTGATATCCTGCAGGAAGAAGTCGAAGCCGGTGGCGTTACCCAGCTCCATGACCGCAGGCGGCACCAGCGCGTAGGCTTTGACATCTTTCAGCGTGGCGAAGTACGCCATGGTGCGCGCAGCCACTTTAGCCACCGACTCATTGCTGTTGCGCTGATCCCAGGGTTTTAGCAGTACGAAGGACATGGCGGTATTTTCCCCGCGCCCGGCAAAGCTAAAGCCGTTCGGTGAGAACACCGATTGTACGGCGGGTTCATGCTTCAGCAGCCAGTCTCGGCCTCATCCAGCACCTGCTGGGTGCGCTCGCTGGAGGCGTTTGCGGGCAGGGTCATCTGCATCATCATGACCCCCTGGTCCTCGTCCGGCAGGAACGAGGTCGGCACGCGGGTAAACAGGTAGCCGGTGGCGCCGACAATCACCAGGTAGACGATAAAGAACAGGCCACGGCGTGAGATCACCGTGCCCACGCTGCGGGTATAGCTCAGCGCCCCGGCGTCAAATTTGCGGTTGAACCAGCCCGCGAAACCGGTGGTTTTCACATTGGCCGAGCTGGCTTTTAGCAGCGTGGCGCAGAGCGCTGGCGTGAAGATCATCGCCATCAGCACCGACAGCACCATCGCCGAAACGATAGTGATCGAGAACTGGCGGTAGATGGTCCGGTCGATCCGCTGAAGAAGGCCATCGGCAGCAGCACCGCCGACAGCACCAGTGCAATCCCCACCAGCGCCCCCTGAATCTGCTGCATCGATTTAATGGTGGCAGCTTTCGGATCCAGCCCTTCGTCATGCATCACGCGCTCGACGTTCTCTACCACCACGATGGCATCATCCACCAGCAGGCCAATCGCCAGCACCATGCCGAACATCGTCAGAGTGTTAATGGTGTATCCGCAGGCGGATAAAATACCGAAGGTGCCGAGCAGCACCACCGGCACCACCATGGTGGTGATCAGGGTAGCGCGCAGGTTTTGCAGGAACAGCAGCATCACCAGGAACACCAGGATAATCGCCTCAATCAGCGTTTTCACTACCTCGTGGATTGAGGCGCTGACCACCGGAGAAGTGTCGTACGGGAAGTTCACTTTTACGCCGTCAGGCAGGAACGGCTCGATGGTTTTCACCGTGGCGCGCACGCTGTTAATCGCATCCAGCACGTTGCCGCCGCTGGCCAGGCGCAGCGCAATCCCCACGGAAGGTTTACCGTTAAAGGTGGCGGAAATACTGTAATCCTGCGGACCGAGGTCGACACCGCCGACATCACGCAGGTGCACCTGCGAGCCGTCCGTATTTACCTTCAGCAGGATATTTTTAAACTGTTCCACCGACTGCAGGCGCGTCTTGCCGACGATAGTGGCGCTGAAGCGCGCCCCCTGCACGGTTGGCAGCCCCGCCAGCTTACCGCTGGAGACCTGGACGTTCTGCTGGGTGATGGCGGTGGTGATATCGCTGGGGATCAGCTGATATTTGTACAGTTTCGCCGGGTCGAGCCAGATGCGCATGCCGTACTCAGACCCCAACACGATAAAATCACCGACGCCGTTACTGCGGGCGATGGGGTCCTGCAGTTTCGACACCAGCAGATCCGCCAGGTCGCCGTTGCTCATATTAGGGTTGCTGGAGGTGAGACCAACGACCAGCATAAAGTTCGCCTGGTATTTACGGATGTTGATCCCCTGATTCACCACCTCGGTCGGCAGCTGGGATTCCGCCAGCGACACCTTGTTCTGCACCTGCACCTGGGCAGTATCCGGGTCGGTGCCCTGATTAAAGGTGACAATGATGGTCGCGCTACCGTCACTGTTACTCTGTGATTCGATATAGCGCAGATTATCCAGCCCGTTGAGCTGCTGCTCGATAACCTGGACCACGGTGTTCTGGGTGGTCTCCGCGCTGGCGCCTGGGTAAGCCACCTGCACCGAGATCGCCGGCGGCGCAATGTTAGGATACTGGTTGATCGGCAGGCTGTAGATCGACAGTGCGCCGACCAGCATCACCACGATTGCCACCACCCAGGCGAAGATCGGGCGTTCAATGAAGAATTTTGACATCTGATTTTCCTGATTTACTGCGCGGAAGGATCGGTGGTGGTGAGGTTGGCCTGCGGCGCGACTTTAGGCTGGCTCGCCGTGGCGTTGACCCGTGTTCCGGCACGCACGTTTTGCAGGCCGTCCACCACCACGCGGTCGCCCGCTTTCAGGCCGGAGTTGACCAGCCAGGCTTTGCCGACCATCTGCCCGGTGCTGACCATCTGCACTTGCAGCCGGTTATCTGCCTCCACTACATACGCATAGGGCCGCCCTTTGGTGTCGTGCATAATCGCTTCCAGCGGCACCAGCAGCCCCTGCTCGGCGACGCCCTGCGGCAGGCTAGCATGCACAAACATTCCCGGCAGCAGTTGGCGCTGAGGGTTCGGGAATGCGGCTCGCAGCGTCACGCTTCCGGTGCTTTCATCGACGGTCACCTCAGTGAACTCCAGCTTCCCTTCCAGCGGGTACGCCGAACCATCCTCCAGCGTCAGTTTTACGGCGGCGGCATTCTGCCCTGCGGCCTTCAGCCTGCCTTCAGCCAGCGCGCGCCGCTGTGCCAGCAGGTTGAGTGAGGACTCGCTGACGTCAACGTAGATCGGGTCAAGCTGCTGGATCAGGCTCATATAGCCTGTCTGCCCGCTGGTGACCAGCGCGCCTTCCGTCGACAGCGAGCGACCAATATGACCACCGATCGGTGCCAGCACGTGGGTGTAATTGAGATTGACCTTGGCGCTTTCGAGATCGGCTTTCGCTTCGCGCGCGGCGGCAACGGCATCATCCCAGGTCTGGAAGCTGATGGCGTGGGCGGCGGCCAGCGGTTTGTAGCGCGCCGCCAGCTTGTCGGCGTTAATTGAGGTTGCCAGCGCCTTATCGTAAGCAGCCTGATAGGTCGCCGGATCGATCTGGTACAGCGGCTGCCCGGCTTTTACCTCGCTGCCTTCGGTAAACAGGCGTTTGAGGATAATCCCGCTCACCTGCGGGCGAACTTCCGCGGTACGTACCGCAGTGGTGCGGCCAGGCAATTGAGTAAACAGCGTGACGGGCTGGCTGTGTAAGGTCGCGACGCCGACGTTGACGGCAGCCTCGCTAATGGGTGGCGCGGGCGTCCGATCGCAGGCGGCCAGCAAAAAAATTAAACTCGCGGGGAGGATCCTTAAGCGCATGGTGAAGTCTCAATTAGATGATACTAATTAGTAACGAGAGTGATTACTCTCATAAAGGAGAGCCATTATAGAGGGAGCGTCATCCTGACAGTGTTAAGTTTCTGCAAGGGTTGTTATCGAAACGCTACGTTTAAACGCTTCGTGCCGAATCAACATAATCAACAGCCGTACATGGCCCCTTCGTACGGTTCATTCGCTGTTATTAGCCGCGCGGTTCAATCCCTCGCCGACGCAGCTCACGCCGGGCCAGCTCCTTCAGCCAGCAGGCAAGCGTGACATTGTCATCGTCGGTCAGCGTTCTCAGCTGAGCGTGAAGTTCAGGGTTGATACGCAACTGAAAAGCCGCTGAGCGGCCACCGACTTTCTGCGTCCTGTCTTTAAGTTTCGGCATCGTGAGCAATTCCTGAGAGTAAAAAAGCGCCCTTGTCGCGCTACCAACACATCAAGGGGCTGACACCGCGCAATGGAATGCAGAACTGCGCAGTGGTAGAAGCACCTTACAGGGTCGGGATTTTTTCTTTTGACGATTGGTGTAATTAAAGCGGCTGCAGATGTTAGCGAGTCTTTCTGCTGACATGATTAGGTAAAGGGAGAGTGGCAGGCAAAAAAAACCCACGCATCCGCGTGGGTTGGTGCAACTGAACAGGGTATCAGCCTGCCGGGAGCAGGCTGCATTCTCACCAATCAATACCTCTGGGAAAGCTATTGTCATCTGAACCCCTTGGGGAAACCAGCAAACAAAAGCAAATGATTGGCGCGAAATGAAACCAGTTATGACCGCTGCTGCACTTCTTTACATATTGATTGTATTGAGATTTTTCTTACCCATGGTTATTTAAGGCATCGGGGGCGATATTCATATGCTTCAGCACCGGGCCAATAATATTGCCAAATACCGGGGCCGCAACCGAGCCACCAAAGTGGTCGCCGGCGGTTGGGTGGTTAATCATAATTACCAGCGCCACCTGCGGGTTACTGGCCGGGGCCACGCCTGCCGTGTAGTTAATGTAGCCACCGTCATATTTTCCGCTGTCGCCCATCTTTTCGGCGGTACCGGTTTTAATTGCCAGGCGGTAACCCGGCACGGCGGCGCGCACGCCACTGCCACCCGGCAGCGCATCGCTCTCCATCATGTGCACAACCGAACGCACCGTATCCTCCGGTGCGACCCGGGTGCCCATGACCGGCGGGCTGACCTTAGTGATCGACAGCGGGCGATAAACGCCAAACGAACCGAGGGTGGCATATTCCCGGGCAATCTGCAGCGGGGTGACGCGCAGGCCATAGCCGAATGAGAAGGTGGCGCGTTCGATATCGGCCCAGCGCTCGCGGTGCAGCGGGAAGTAGCCCACGCTTTCACCGGTCAGCCCCAGCCCGGTCGGCTTGCCCAGCCCGAACGAGTGATAGGTGTTGACCAGAACTTCGGCAGGCATCGCCAGCGCGATGTGCGATACGCCGATATCGCTCGATTTTTGCAGGATGCCGGTCATGGTCAGGCGCGGCCAGTGGCCAACATCGCGGATCAGGTGACCGTTGACGCGGTACGGCGTGGTGTCCAGCACCGAGTCCGGGCGCACCAGCTTGCGGATCAGCCCTTCCATCACCACCAGCGGCTTCACCGTCGAACCCGGTTCATAGCTGTCGTTGATCGCCGTATTGCGCATCTGCATCGGCGACACATCGACAAAATTGTTCGGGTTGAAAGAGGGGTAAGACGCCATACCGAGGATCTCCCCGGTGTCGATCTTAATCAGCACCGCCGCGCCCGAATCCGCTTTATTGAGGATCACCCCGTCGCGCAGCTTGCTGTACATGGTGTACTGATCAAATTTGTCGATGCTGAGCTGCACCGTCGGCGGCTGCTTGGGCGGCTCATAGTTGATCATCGCCACAATATTGCCGTTGGCATCCTGGCGATATTTCTCCACGCCCGGCGTGCCCTGCAATAGCTTGTCGAAGCCCTTCTCCAGCCCGGTCAGGCCGGTATTATCCGCGCCGACAATCCCGAGCAGCGGGCCGGTCGCCTCAGACATCGGGTAGAAGCGGCTGTCGTCATACACGGTGGTGATGCCGGTCAGGTGCAGCTTGGCGATATCTTTGGCAATGCCGAGTTCGATTTTACGCCCAAGATACAGGAAGCGGCGATTGGGATTGGCGTTGATCTGGGCCGCCAGCTGTTCCGGGCGCTGATCGAGCGCATTCGCCAGGTATTCCCACTTGTCGCTGGTAAAATCCGGGTGCGCTTCCAGCACGCGCTGCGGGTCCGCGATGATATCGCGCGACGGCACGCTCAGGGCCAGCGCTTCACCGTTACGGTCCAGCAAGGTGCCGCGGTTAGTCGGCAGCGTAACGGTACGCAGCGAGCGCTCGTCCGCCTGCTTCTCCAGCATTGGATGGTTGATGAGCTGCAAATCCGCAGTGCTGGCCAGCAGGAACACCAGGCAGCCCAGCACACCCAGGCACACCAGCCGGAAACGCACGGGATTAAAAGTGGGAGCAGGCTGATCTTTAGCCTTATTTCGTTTGAGCGGCGGCATCAATTTTCCGGAAAAGAGAACGAGGTAACTATGCGGGAGTTATACAAAAAATGCAGGTGGGTTAACAGGGAAACTGTGTTTCAGATCGTGAGTGACAGGCAAAAAAAACCTGCGCATCTGCGCAGGTTGGTGAAACAAAGCGATAAAAACTTTTTGATGTTCACCCATCAATACCTCTGGGATCTGAACTGTAGCAATCCCCCCACTTCAGCCGCTACCGCGCAATCGCAACAGTTACCCGCAAAATGTAACCAGCTATGTGATATGTAGGGGTTTCTGCAATCTTCTCCACTTATTTCAGCCAGCATCCCTGGGTTTTACGAGACGTCTTCCAGTTCAGCTTTCTCACGGTTCACTTATGCAATCATTTCGGTTAAATATTGAGCCTGTATCACCTGCTGCGCTATATTTGTGTTAATAGTTAACACAGAGGCAGCTATGGCACGTACAACCAGCGTTACAATTGGCGCACAACTTACTGAATTTGTGAATAGAATGATTGAAAACGGACGATATGGTTCAACAAGTGAAGTGATGCGAACCGCACTCAGGTTACTTGAACAGAAGGAGTTGGAGATGGAAGCACTAAGACAGGCTATAGAGCAGGGTGAATTGAGCGGGGAAAGCGCATTATCGCTGCACGATATTGCCGCGCAAAATAAGAGGGAAATTGATGCGCTGCGCCTTATTGTCTGATGAAAACTTAGCCCGCATCGCTCCTTAAGCCTGCGGGCTTGAGTTTTCAGCCCTCTTTTCAGTCCGTCACCTCTGCCTTTTTAATTTCCACCAGGCAGCTCATCGCGTTCGGGCCCTGGGTCAGCGATGAGGTGCCGATATCCAGCGTCAGCACGTTAGGATTTCCGGCGCGATCGTACGGCTTCCACGCTTTACCAAAGCCCGGATCGAACCAGGCGCCGGTGGCGATCAGTACCACCTGCGGGCTGACGCCGTCGGTAAGGCGCACCCCGGCCTGCATACGGCCACGGTCGTTGCTCACTTCAATCACGTCGCCGTCGCTGATGCCGCGTGCGGCCGCATCGTCAGGATGCATCCACAGCGTTTCACGCCCGGCGGTTTTATTGGCCTGCACGGAAGGGGTCGCATCCATCTGACTGTGCAGACGGTCGTGCGGCTGAATGGAGATCATGTGCAGCGGGAAGCGCTCACCAATTGGCGCACCCAGCCACTCCTGCGGCGGCTGCCACTCGGGATGCGGTGCGAAATCTTCCAGCTGATAACCGGCAATGGTTTGTGAGAACAGCTCGATCTTGCCGCTGGCGGTTTTGATTGGGTTGGCAATCGGGTCCTGGCGGAAATCGGCCATAAAGACCCACGGCTTTTCGCTCGGCGGGATCTCGACGTGGCCCTGCTGCCAGAAGGTTTCAAACTCCGGGAAGTCGATGCCTTTGCCCTGATGCGCCAGCGCGCAGCGCTGGTAAAGATGCTTGATCCACGCCATCTCATCACGCCCCTCGGTAAAGGTGTCGCGGTAGCCGAGGCGCTCTGCGATATCGGCAAAAATGTCGAAGTCATTACGCGCCTGATGCTGCGGCTTGATCGCCTGATGCATCGCCAGCACGAAGCGGTCCTTCGAGGAGCCGCCGATATCGTTACGCTCAAGGGAGGTCGTCACCGGCAGCACGATGTCCGCCATTTGCGCCGCGGGCGTCCAGACAATATCCTGCACGATCACCGTGTCCGGGCGCTGCCAGCCCTCTACCAGCCGGTTGAGCTGCTGATGATGATGGAACGGATTGCCACCGGTCCAGTGGATCAGGTGGATATCCGGGTAGTGATGCGTCTTGCCCTGGAAGCGATATTCCTGGCCCGGATTCAGCAGCATGTCGCTGATACGCGCCACCGGGATCGCCAGATCTTCAATCGGGTTGCGCCCGGTCGACATCAGCGGCGATGGCCCCTCGGTGCGCGGGTTGCCGACGCTGTTCATTGACCCATGCCCGAAGGAGAAACCCGCTCCCGGCAGGCCCGGCTGACCGAGCATCGATGACAGCGCGATCATCATCCAGTACGGCTGCTCGCCGCGATGGGCGCGCTGTACCGAATAGGAACAGGTAATAAAGCTGCGTTTGCCGCACAGCTGCTGCGCCAGCAGGCTGATACGCGCCGCCGGGATACCGGTAATCGCGCTGGCCCACTGCGCCGTTTTCGCCTGCCCGTCGCTGTGGCCAAGCAGATAATCGCGCAGCTGCGGATAGCCCACGCAGTGCGATTGCAGGAAGGCATTATCTACCGCGCCGAGGCGCTCAATTTCAAAACCAAGCGCCAGCATCAGCGCCACGTCGGTATTCGGGCGGATTGGGACCCACTCTGCGTTAACAAACGCCGGGCAGTCATCGCGCATCGGGCTGATGTTAATCACCGGCGTGCCTTTAGCCGCCAGCTGCAGCAGCGCGGGTTTCAGGCTGTGCTCCCCTGCTCCGCCGGACGCCACCTGGCTGTTTTTCAGCGCCAGGCCGCCAAAGGCGACAAAAATCTCGCAGTGATCGACCACGCTCGGCCAGTCGGTGACGCGCCCGGTCAGCGGCATGTAAGTGCCAATAACATACGGCAGGAAGAACTGCGCCGCCCCCCAGCTGTAGTTGCCCTGCTGGTCGATGCCGCCGCCGCCCAGGTTATAGAAGCGGCGCACCAGCGTGCGCGCGTGGTTGACGCGCCCGGCAGAGGACCAGCCGTAAGAGCCGTTGAAAATGCCGCTGGCACCGTAGCGATCGCGCACGCGGCGGTTCTCATCCGCCACCAGATCGAGCGCGGTTTCCCAATCCACCGCGACAAAGTCCTCGCGCCCGCGCAGGGTGCGGTCGCTTTTCTCACGCGATTTCAGCCACGAGCGGCGCACCATTGGCTGGCGGATACGTTTATCTGAATAGACCAGCTCGGGAATGGTGTTGAGCATCGGGGACGGATCCTGGTCCGCGAAAAAAGGCTCGCAGCGCAGCAGTTTTTCATTTTCAACCACGGCACTGAAGGCACCCCAGTGGGCCAGATGGGGCAGTTTTTTTATCGTCATGGCAGGATCCGCTATTCGGCAAATTTTCTGGAAACTCAGAATATCATCTTTCACCGTACCCCGGCAGATGTCGTTTATCTCTCCGGTTTGCGATGGCTGCGACACTCTGCACGCTTGCAGTCGCTGGCGCTTTCCGCAACACTATCCGCTATGTAAACGCTTACCCAGGAAGGCATTTAACCGATGGCTACCATTAAGGATGTTGCCAGGCTCGCGGGCGTTTCGGTTGCTACCGTCTCACGCGTGATTAATCACTCCCCCAAAGCCAGTGAAGCATCAAGGCTGGCCGTCACCCAGGCGATGGAGTCGCTGCAGTACCACCCGAACGCCAATGCGCGGGCGCTGGCGCAGCAATCCACGGAAACTATCGGGCTGGTGGTCGGTGACGTTTCCGATCCGTTTTTCGGCGCAATGGTGAAATCGGTTGATGAAGTCGCCTGGCAGACCGGCAACTTTTTGCTGATTGGTAACGGTTACCATAACGAGCAGAAAGAGCGTCAGGCGATTGAGCAGCTTATCCGCCACCGCTGTGCGGCGCTGGTGGTTCACGCCAAGAAAGTTCCCGATGAAGATCTGCTGCCGTTAATGCAGCAGATCCCGGGGATGGTGCTGCTCAACCGCGTGCTGCCCGGCTTTGAAACGCGCTGCATTGCGCTGGATGACCGCTACGGATCCTGGCTGGCGACGCGCTACCTGATCCAGCAGGGTCACAAAAATATCGCGTTTATCTGCTCTAACCATCCGATCTCCGATGCCAGCGACCGCCTGCAGGGCTACTACGACGCGCTGAAAGAGCACAGCCTGCCGTGCAACGACCGGCTGGTGGCGTTTGGCGAGCCGGATGAGGTGGGCGGCGAGCAGGCGATGACCGAACTGCTCGGCCAGGGGAAAACCTTTACCGCGGTGGCCTGCTATAACGACTCGATGGCCGCCGGGGCGCTGGCGGTGCTGAGCGATAACGGCGTGCGCGTGCCGGAAGAGATGTCGCTGATTGGCTTTGATGATGTGCTGGTGTCGCGCTATGTGCGCCCGCGCCTGACCACCGTGCGCTATCCGATTGTCACCATGGCGCAGCAGGCTGCCGCGCTGGCATTGGCATTAGCCCACGGCCAGCCGCTGCCGGAGGTCACCAACCTGTTCAGCCCAACGCTGGTGCGCCGCCATTCGGTGGCATCGCCGCAGTAGCCCTGCGAAAAACGGGCGAGGCATGCCATCGCCCCTACACCGTATGCGTGGTGTCGCCGCAGGGGTCGGCATCGATGACGCCTTATCCGTGGGATCGCCGTAGGGGTCGGGCATGCCCGACCCGCACCGCTTAACCCAGCGCTTTATGGTACAGACGCACGCGCGTCGCCGGGTAATCCAGCGCATCGCCGATATAGCGCCAGCCAAAACGCTCGTAATAATCGGCACAGGCAGAATAGAGGTACAGATGGCGGTCGCCGCGCTGAAGGCAGCAGTCGATCACCGTCTGCTGCAGGCGTTCACTTAAACCGCGCCCGCGATAGCTCTCATCCACATACAGCGCCGCCAGCCACGGGAAAAGATCCTGACGGCTGATCAAATCGCAGCGCCATAATCCCACGGTACCCACCGGGCGGTCGTCATCCAGCGCCACAAACGTCAGCGGCAGGTCGGCACCGCTCAGGCTGCTGTCGATCACGCTGGCATAAAAGTCGCGGCTGTTATCGCTGCCAAAAGCCTGCCATAGCCAGTCGGTGACCACTTCGCGGGTTGCCGGTACCGCGCTCAGCGGCACAATACGCAGCAAACTCATACCAGCTTGCCCTGAAAAATCGGCACTGATTCAAACAGATAGCCATCGAAATCTGGGGCATCGGCATCGGAGAGTTCCAGCAGGCTGTGCTTCACATTTTCCAGATGCTGCCACATTGCCTGCCACGACCCCATCACGTCACGGCGGCGCAGCGCGGCGAGGATGGTCTGATGGTCGCCGAGCCACTTCAGGCGGTAGCTGCGGGTTTCAATATGGCCGCGCAGCTGTTGCCACAGCGGACTGCTTTCGTGATGACGCCAGATGCTGTTAACGGTATCCAGCAGCATCTGATTCTGCGTCGCGCCGGCCAGCAGCAGGTGGAACATTTTGTCATTGTCCTGGCTTTTGTCATCGAGCGCGATGGCGCGCTGCTCCTGCTCCAGCGTGCGCTTGAGGTTTTCGATATCCGCTTTGGTCGCCATCTTCGCCGCAAATGCTGCGATATTGCTCTCCAGCAGCTGGCGCGCCTGCAGCATCTCAAACGGCCCGACGTCGCTGCGGAAGAATGCCTCTTCTTCGTCGCTGCTCTCCGAGGGGATGCGCATCACGTAAACGCCGGAGCTTTGGCGAATATCTACCGTGCCCTCCAGCTCCAGCATTAGCAGGGCTTCACGCACAATGGTACGACTGACGCCCCAGGTCTCGGCGATATTACGCTCCGGCGGCAGACGCGAACCGACCGGATAGTGACCATCGATGATTTGCTGGCGCAGATCGTGACCGATTTCCTGATACTGCTTTTTTTCCTGCGCAGGCGCACCTTTGTCCACAAAACCACCCTTTCAGCCATTATCCGTATTGATTGGCGCTAGTTTACCAAAGCCAGCGCCTGATCGAGTACTTTTGCGCCGTTAAGGGTGCCATAAGCCACCGAATCAATCACCGCAATGGGGATTTGATAGCTGTCGGTCAGCTTGCGGTTCTCCTCCAGCTTGAAGCGCACCTGCGGCCCAAGCAGCACCACGGCCACTTCACCGACGTTATTTTCCAGCTCGTCGCGCAGGTTCTGTTCCGGGATGGCGTAGATCTGATACGCCAGCCCGCGTGCCGCCGCTTCTTTTTCCATCCGCGTCACCACCATCGAGGTGGACATGCCTGCTGCACAGGCGAGAACGATTCTTTGCATGATTAACTCCTTATTTGGCTTCATCATCCAGCTCAATGCTGAGCTGGCGGCTGTCACTTATCTGGCGATACCAGCGGGCGGATTTTTTCATCCGGCGCTGGCGCTGGTTTTGCAGGTCGATCTCGATCAGTCCGTAGCGATTTTTAAACGCGTTCATCGGCGACACGTTGTCGGTGAAGGCCCAAAGCATATAGCCCTGGCAGTTGATGCCCGCCTCACGCGCCAGCAGCGCCTGATAAAGATGCTCGCCGATAAATTCAATGCGGTAGTTATCCTGAATCTCTCCGCTGGCGTTTTTGAACTGCGCTTCGTTCTCAATTCCCATCCCGTTTTCGGCAATAAACCACGGGAAATTGTCATACTCACTCTTCATGCGCTGCGCCATATCCCAGACGATGCGCGGTTGGATCTCCCAGCCGCGCGACTTATTCATCCGCCGCCCCGGCAGTTCAAAGTGCTCAAAATAGTAAGCCGGATGGAACGGGGTCTCCGGGTGCCAGGCGCGCGACGGAGCTTTCACGCGGTGCGGATAATAGAGGTTGATGCCCACTTCATCGACGCGGTTGTCGCGGATAATGGCCAGCTCCTGCGCGTCGACCTGCCAGTTCACGCCATGTTTTCCAGCAGCGCCAGCAGTTCATCCGGGTACTCGCCTTTGATTGCCGGGTCGAGGAATACGCGGTTATAGAACAGATCGTAGATCTGTGCCGCCTGCACATCGTGCGCGGCAGCCGAGCGTGGATAGGTCACTTCCGGGTTGAGGATAGTGCCGACGGTGCCCTGATAGCCTTTGGCGCGTAACAGCTGCACCACTTTCGCCGTGGCGAGATTTTTGTGGTGGTTCCACTGCATCCAAGTGTCGGTGCTCTGCTGATACGGCCAGCGCAGCGCATCGAGATAGACCCGCGTCTGCACCACCACCGGTTCATTAAAGGCAAACCAGCGCGTCACTTTGTGTGCGTAGCGGGCGAACACCTGCTCTGCGTAGCGTACAAACAGCTCGACCACGTGTTTCGATGCCCAGCCGCCGTACTGCTCCAGCAGCGTGGCGGGCAGTTCGTAATGCTCCAGGCAGAGCATAGGCTGGATGCCGTTTGCCAGCAGCTCGTCAATCAGGCTGTCGTAATACGCCGCGTACTCTTCATCCACCACCGCATTCTCATAGTCGGTAAGAAAGCGCGACCAGTTGATTGAGGTGCGGTAGTGCGTCAGCCCCGCCGCTTTCATCAGCGCCACGTCCTCTTTATAGCGGTTGATGAAATCGGTGGCGACCGCCGGGCCGTAGCCGTCGTGCCAGACGTGGCGGTCCTGCTGATACCAGGCATCGAGATAGGAATCCTGGCCGGCTTTCTTGCCGCTCCAGCCTTCGGTTTGCCACGCGGAGGCGGCAGCACCGAGAATAAAATCCGCCGGAATAGTGATAGTTACCTTACTCATTTTCGCTCCTTAATTTTTCGCCAGTTCAGGCTGCAGCGCCTGTGCTTCCGCAGCCTCTGCGCGGCGGGCGGCAACTTTGACAAATGGGATATAGATGAGGATCGACACCAGGATGCAGACAATCTGCGTTACCACTGCCCCCATCGACCCGGCGGTGGAGAGCCAGGCGTTAATGATGGGCGGCGTGGTCCAGGGCACCATTACCACCGCTTTGCCAGCAAACCCGGTCAGCGTCGCAAAGTAGCCAATGGAACCGGTAATCAGCGGAGTGATAATGAACGGGATAGCGAGGATCGGGTTCAGCATGATTGGCATGCCGAAGATCACCGGTTCATTGATATTGAACAGGCCGGGGCCAAAAGAGAGCTTGGCGATTTCACGCATCTCTTTGCGTTTGGTCGCCAGCATCACCGCGCTCAGCAGGCCGATGGTCAGCCCGGAGCCGCCGATGCTCATATACACATCCCAGAACGGCATGGTGATGATATTCGGCGCCTCTTTACCCTGCTCAAAGGCGTTCATATTGACCAGAATCGCCCCCAGCAGCAGCGGTTCGCGGATCGGCTTCACCATCTGGTTACCGTGGATGCCAATCACCCAGAACAGCTGGGCAACAAACATCAGCAGCAGAATGCCCCACAGGCTCTGCACCACCGATTCCAGCGGCTCCTGCACCACTTTGTACACGGCGTCATACAGATACATGCCGGTGAAGCGGTGGAAGATAAAGCCAAAGGTGGCGATGGCGGAGACGGTGATAATCGCCGGGATCAGCGCCGAGAAGGAGGCGGCAACGTTGGGCGGCACGGTGTCCGGCATTTTGATTTTCAGTCGATCGACATGCTCCAGGCGGCAGTAGATCTCCACCGAAAGGATGGCAATAAACATGCCGAGAAACAGGCTTTTGGTGTCGGAGAACTGCTTAGCCAGCACGTCGGTTACTACCTGCATCTGGCCATTGACCATCATGCTCAGCGTGGTGGGGGTGACGGCAATAAAGCAGATGATCGCCAGCAGGCCAGGGAACAGCGTTTTGATGCCGTTGATTTTTCCCAGCTCAATACCGATCAGAAACACCGCGCCGATGTTGAGGAAGCTCAGCGTGGCGTAGTTGATGCTGGAGGTGATCGGTTTCAGCTCGGCCAGGAACGACAGCGCCTGAAAACTGGCGAGGCCATTTTTGCCGTCCAGCACCATATTGGAAATCAGCACCGAAAATGCACCGACGATAATGACCGGCATCAGCGTAATAAACGACGCCTTGATCGCCATGATATAGCGATAGCTATTGAACTTGGTGGCAAAACTCCCCAGAGAGTCGATTAGCCGTTCCTGTAGAGACATGGGTGAATCCTCGAGGTAAGGGTCAGGCATCCCGGCATGAATATTTCTGCAGCTAACGCGGCAGTGGCATACCAAAAATAAACAATCGGTGATTATTTACTGTGATAAATCTCTCAGAAGTGATTACTGGTATTCCAATAAGATTAATCGACCAATTTTGGTATACCAATGGAGGTAGTCATGGATTTTGAACAGACGATGATGGAGCTGCTGATTAATGCGGGTGAAGCGCGATCCCACGCCATGAGCGCTATCCAGCATGCCCGCAAGCGCGACTGGCAGGCGGCAGATGAGGCGCTGGCGGCCTCCTCTGAGGCTTCACGCGCTGCACATAAGATCCAGACGCAGCTGATTGGTGCCGATGAGGGCTGCGGCAAAGTACCGGTGACGCTGATCCTGGTACACGCGCAGGATCACTTGATGAACGCGATGCTGTGCCGCGATCTGGCCGAAGAGATTGTGCTGCTGAGGAGAGAGATGTTCGCGGGATGATTCAACGGGTCGGGCATGCCCGCCCCCTACGATTTGCGTAGGGGCGGGGCATGCCCTGCCCGGGTTACAGCTCCAGCGCCAGCAGTTCGGCGACGGTCTGCGCGCGGCGGATCTGGCGCGGCTCGCCGTTTTCAAACAGCACCTCCGGGATCAGCGGGCGGCTGTTGTAGTTGGAAGACATCGAAGCGCCGTAGGCACCGGTATCGTGGAACACCAGCCAGTCGCCGACTTTCACCGCAGGCAGCGCACGGGTCTCGACCTTGCCACCTTCCAGCTGGGTGAAGACATCACCGGATTCGCACAGCGGCCCCGCCACTACGCTCGCAAGCGTATTGGTTTCATCCAGCTGGCGACCATCACCGGCCATCGCGGAAATGTGGTGGTAGCTGCCGTACATGGAAGGACGCATCAGGTCATTGAAGCCGGCATCCACCAGCACAAAGTGACGGCTGCCCATACTCTTCACCGCGCGCACCTGGCTCAGCAGCACGCCGGACTCCGCCACCAGGAAACGCCCCGGTTCAATCTCCAGCTTCACCGGGTGGCCGAGGTGCTGCGCCACGCGCTGGCGCGCTGCGTCCCACAGGCCGTAATAGTGATGAGTATCAATGGTCTCTTCGCCAAAGCGGTACGGGATCGACAGGCCGCCCCCGGCAGAGATCGCTTCAAGATCCTGACCAAAGCTCACGACCAGGTTAACCATCGCATCACACACCTGCTCGAGGTGGCCGTAGTCGACGCCGGAACCGATATGCATGTGGAGGCCGACCAGCTTCAGCTGGTAGCGCTGAATCGCTTCCAGCGCCAGCGCCATATCCTCGTGCCAGATACCGTGCTTGCTGTTTTCACCGCCGGTGTTGGTTTTCTGACTGTGACCGTGACCAAAACCCGGGTTGACGCGCAGCCACACCGGATGCCCGGCAGAGACCTGGCCCAGCTGGTGCAGCATATCCACCGAACCCGCATTCACCGGCACTTTCAGTTCGGCAACGCGCGCCAGTGTGGGTTCATCCAGCAGGTCGGCGGTAAACACAATCTCATCGCCGCCCGCGACATAGCCCGCCGCCAGCGCACGCTCAATCTCACCCAGCGAGACGGAATCCACCTTCACACCCGCCGCACGCATCAGACGCAGGATGTGAATATTGGAGCAGGCCTTCTGCGCAAAGCGTACCACGTCAAACTGCTGTAGCTGGCTGATGCGGTCGTTGATAATCGCCGCATCGTACGCCCAGAGCGGGCCGCCGTATTGCAGCGCCAGCGGCAGCAGGTTGTCCTGATTCAGGGCGGTGGTGGTGTCGGTAAGCAGGCGTGGCATAAGCAGTTCTCCATAAGGTTATGTCGCTATTACGCCACAGCAGGGTGCGGGAGAAAAATATCTGTTTTAACTGACTCTATTCATACATGATATAGGTTGAGTGAGTTAGAGGAGCAGATAATGGCCGGGATTTCGTTACGTCATATTGAGATTTTTCACGCGGTGATCACCACCGGCAACCTGACGGAAGCCGCGGCACTGCTGCACACCTCCCAGCCCACCGTCAGCCGCGAGCTGGCACGCTTTGAGCAGCTGACCGGGCTGCAGCTGTTTGAGCGGGTGCGCGGCCGTCTGCAACCCACAGCGCAGGGGCTGCATCTCTTCGAGGAGGTCCAGCGCTCCTGGTACGGGCTGGACCGCATCGTCAGCGCGGCGGAAGGGCTGCGTCAGTTTCGTCAGGGCGAGCTGTCGCTGGCCTGCCTGCCGGTATTTTCGCAGTCGCTGCTGCCGCTGCTGTGCCAGCCGTTTATGCAGCGCTACCCGGATCTGAGCCTGAATATCATTCCGCAAGAATCACCGCTGTTAGAGGAGTGGCTGTCGGCGCAGCGCTACGATCTGGGCCTGACGGAAACCACGCATACGCCGGCAGGCACCGAGCGCAGCGCGCTGTTTACCGCTGATGAAGTCTGCGTGCTGCCTGCCGATCATCCGCTGGCGCAGCGCGCCGTATTATCTCCGGCGGATTTCAACGGGCAGAACTATATCAGCCTGTCGCGCACCGACAGCTATCGGCAGATTCTGGATGGGATTTTTGCTGAACACGGCGTGCAGCGGCGCATGGTGATGGAGACGCACAGCGCGGCATCCGTTTGTTCGATGGTTAAAGCGGGGATTGGCGTATCGATAGTAAACCCGCTGACGGCGCTCGATTACGCCGACAGCGGAGTGACGATCCGGCGCTTCAGCATTGCGGTGCCGTTCACCGTCAGTCTGATCAGGCCGCGCCATCGCCCGGCCTCTGCGCTGGTTGATGCTTTCAGTCAGCATCTGCACCAGCACATCGGCCTGTTCAGCGAGCGGCTGGCGCAGCGGCTGAGTTAAGCGTTGGCAACCTGCGGACGACCGCGTGAGCCACGGAAGGTGTAAAGACACACCAGCAGGCCCACCAGCGCCAGCACGGCGGCCGATACCGGCACCGCCGTCAGGCCATAGCCGCCGCCGATCACCGCGCCGCCAACCCAGGCGCCGAGCGCATTGCCGACGTTAAACGCCGAGATATTTAGCGTCGAGACCAGATTAGGCGCATCTTTCCCGTGGCGCACCACGTTGATTTGCAGCGCCGGCACCATCGCGAAGGTCGCCATCGCCCACAGGAACAGGGTGATCTCGGCTAACCACAGCGAGTGGCTGGTCCAGCTAAACAGCAGCGAGAACACGGCAATCAGCGAGAAGCTGAGGATCAGGCTGAACGACACTTTCCAGTCGGCCAGCTTACCGCCGAGGATATTCCCCACGGTCAGGCCAGCGCCGATCAGGAACAGCGTCCAGCTGACGCCGCGGTCAGTAATGCCCGTGACCTGCAGCAGCAGCGGTGCGATGTAGCTAAACAGCGCAAACATCGCGGCGGCAAAGAACACCGTCATCAGCAGCGACAGCCATAGCTTGCCGTTATTCAGCGCGCTCACTTCGGCAGCCAGATGCACCGGCTTTTCGTCGCGGTTGGTTGGCAGGCTGACGATCAGGCCGATAAACGCCAGCACGCCGATAATCGCCACGCCCCAGAAGGTGGCGCGCCAGCCGAACATCTGGCCGAACCAGGTTCCCAACGGCACGCCCAGCACGTTCGCCAGCGTTAGGCCGGTAAACATCAGGGCCACGGCGGATGCCTGCTTGCCCGGCGCCACCAGGCTGGCAGCAACCACGGCACCAATCCCGAAGAACGCACCGTGACAGAGCGCGGTAACAATACGCGCCAGCATCAGCAGGTTGTAGGTGTAAGCCAGCGCACAGAGAATGTTGCCGACGATAAAGATCGCCATCAGCAGGATCAGCGTGCGTTTGCGCGGCAGCTTCGCGGTCAGCAGCGCCATAATCGGTGCGCCAATCGCCACGCCGAGCGCATAGCCACTGATCAGCCAGCCCGCCGAGGGGATGGAAACACGCAGGTCGTTCGCCACCTCCGGCAGCAGCCCCATAATGACGAATTCGGTGGTGCCGATGGCAAAAGCACTCAGCGCCAGCGCCAGTAATGAAACAGGCATATGAAACACTCCCAGGATAATAGAAATTCGGCTCTCAGGATACTGAGAGCAACAGCGAACAGATGAAGAAATATAATCCAGCCGCCCCGATATGAGCCATCAGGGTAATAAGTTTGATCCAGATCACATTAACTAATTAAAGCACAGCTGATGAAAGGCTTACAGTCCGGCGTCGGCAAGGGTCTGTTGCCGCAGAAGCAACAATTGGCGATTTGAGTTAAAATCAGAACCAATAAAATGTGATCCCACACTCATTTTGTCTTTTTTCTTCGCTATACTTGCCAGTAGCTCACCGACACATCATTTTTTCTAATCATTTTAAGCTGAGCTTTTTCTTAGTTTTCACTCTGGATATTCAGGCTGCTTGCATTGCGGGCGCAATGAGTCAAACCTTACCGCCGCGGCGATACATTAAAGTTCTGCCAGGCACCGCCGATAAGTCAAATATCAGGATTTGACGATAACTGTCAGGATCCTACCTACCGCTGAGGAGAGTCGATGCGCATTGCACTTTGCCTGCTAGCCCTGTGCCTGACGGGGTGTTCTGTAGGGAAGTATCAGTACAGCAGCGAGGCTGAAGAGCGCGTCGATATGACGGTGACCGGTATCCCCACGGTATTAGGGCTGGGCACGCTCGGCACCACCATTCCACTGACGCCGGATTACAGCCTGACCGCCGCGCACGTGGCAAAATATTCGATGTACAAGGTGAAGTCGTATCACCCCGAGTGCGATCTCGCGGTGGTGTACCATAAAAACAGCAACCTTCAGCCGCCGCACTTCCGTAACGGCTTGATCGGCGACAAGGTGAACCTCTACGGCTACAGCTTTATCTCGGCAATGCCGGTAGCATCCAGCGGCACCAATCTGATCAATACCGGGCTGAAAAATTCCTGGAACAAGGTGAGCTGCGTGGTGGTGGCTTCCGATGCGGGCGTAGTGCAGGGGATGTCCGGTGGGGCGGTGTACAATGCCTCGGATGATTCGATTGGCGGCGTGATCGTTGGCTACAGCAGGCGTATCAACGATATAAAAAGCGGCAAAACGCTGTATAAGAACGTATCGCTGTATATCCCCTACGCCCGCTTTAAAGAGTGGCTGAACGACACGGTGAAATCGTAATTGCAGGGAGCGACCGCAGCTTTGGTCGTCCCTTAACGACCTTAGTCGAGCATAAACTCAACCGCCGCCCGGGCGTGAATGGCGGTGGTATCGAACACCGGGATCGGACAGTCCGCCGCACTCAGCAGCAGGCCGATCTCGGTACAGCCAAAGATCACCCCTTCCGCCCCCTGCTCTACCAGCCCGCTAATCACTTGCTGATAATAATCTTTTGATTCGGCGGCAAAGGTGCCCTGGCACAGCTCGTCAAAAATGATGCGGTTAATCTCCTGGCGTTCTGCGGCGGGCGGCACCAGGGTTTCAATGCCGTGCAGGCTGCGCATTGGCCCACGGTAGAAATCCTGCTCCATCGTGTAGCGCGTGCCGAGCAGCGCCACGCGCGACATCCCAGACTGTTTAATCGCGGCGGCGGTACCATCGGCGATATGCAGAAATGGCAGCCCGCACTGCCGGGTAATCGCATCCGCCACTTTGTGCATGGTGTTGGTACAGAGCACAATGCCCTCAGCCCCGGCGCGCTGTAACGCGCTGGCAGCATCGGCCAGCATCTGCCCGGCGCTGTCCCAGTTATCGCTGGCCTGGCAGGCCTCAATATCATGAAAATCAACGCTGTATAACACTATCTTTGCCGAATGCAGGCCGCCGAGACGCGCCTTGATCCCTTCATTGATCATACGGTAATAGGGCACGGTGGATTCCCAGCTCATGCCGCCAATCAGTCCCAGCGTTTTCATGATGATCCCTTTTTCACTGCATCCGGCAGCCCGTCATGGGGGCCAAATTCCTGCGCGGGGGGGTTCTCCCACCGATCCTCACGCGTGGCGAGGTAGACCGGATTTTTCGGATACCAGATGCGGTTCTCGGGTTTATTGGCTTCACCGACCACGATAAAGCGCGCTTCGCGATCGCTGTTGTTGATAAAGGTGTGGCAGATGGCGGTGCCTGCCGGAAACGCCACTGCATCGCCGGGCTGCAGGCGGTGCAGCTCGCCGTTAATCCATACGTCCGGCTCGCCCTCCAGCACGAAAGCGAACTCCTCTTCGGCACTTTCGGCATGTGGGTACGACATACGTCTACCGGGCAACAGGCGCTCGTGGTGGATCCCCAGACGCGTCAAGCCAAGCAGGCGCCCGAGCGGGGCGCCAATCGACATCAGCTCGTCACTGTCCGGATAGTGTTCATTATCCTCCCCCTCCAGCTCCTGCCAGTGGCGGATAAAATCAGGTCGGGTCATTGGTGGCTCTCCGTGCAGTGATATTTTTGCACCGTTACTATTCCTTAATTAGCTTATTGATGCAAAAAAAAACGGCCCGCATTGCGGGCCGTCCGATAGAAAAAGCGTAGCTTACTTGTTGGTTGGGCGCAGTGCCGGGAACAGGATCACGTCGCGGATGGTGTGGCTGTTAGTAAACAGCATCACCATCCGGTCGATACCAATGCCGAGACCGGCGGTTGGCGGCAGGCCGTGTTCCAGCGCGGTAACGTAGTCTTCGTCGTAGAACATCGCTTCGTCATCGCCGGCATCTTTGGCGTTAACCTGCTGCAGGAAACGGTCGGCCTGATCTTCCGCATCGTTCAGCTCCGAGAAGCCGTTGCCGATTTCGCGGCCGCCGATAAAGAACTCGAAGCGGTCGGTGATTTCCGGGTTCTGATCGTTACGGCGCGCCAGCGGCGACACTTCTGCCGGGTATTCAGTGATGAAGGTTGGCTGGATCAGGTGCGCTTCTGCGGTCTCTTCGAAGATCTCAGTGACCACGCGGCCCAGACCCCAGCTCTTCTCAACCTTGATGCCGATTGACTGGGCGATAGCCACGGACTTATCGAAATCGTCGAGATCGGCCAGGTTGGTTTCCGGGCGATACTTCAGAATCGCTTCTTTCATCGTCAGCTTGTCGAACGGCTTGCCGAAGTCGAACTCCTGGTCACCGTAAGGCACCACGGTGGTGCCCAGCACGTCCTGCGCCAGAGTGCGGAACAGGCTTTCGGTCAGCTCGATCAGATCTTTGTAATCCGCATACGCCATATAGAGTTCCATCATGGTGAACTCAGGGTTATGGCGCGGCGAGATACCTTCGTTACGGAAGTTGCGGTTGATTTCGAACACGCGATCGAAGCCACCGACCACCAGGCGCTTCAGGTACAGCTCTGGCGCAATACGCAGGTACATATCGATGTCCAGCGCGTTGTGATGGGTGATAAACGGACGCGCAGAAGCACCGCCGGGGATCACCTGCATCATCGGGGTTTCCACTTCCATAAACTCACGGCCAACCATGAAGTTACGGATACCGGCCATGATCTGTGAGCGGATTTTGAACGTCTTACGCGAGTCGTCGTTCGAAATCAGATCCAGGTAACGCTGGCGGTAGCGGGTTTCCTGATCGGCCAGGCCATGGAACTTGTCCGGCAGCGGGCGCAGGGCTTTAGTCAGCAGGCGCAGTTCGCTACAGTGCAGGGTCAGCTCGCCGGTTTTGGTCTTAAACAACTTGCCGCGCGCGCCGAGAATATCGCCGAGATCCCATTTCTTGAACTGCTCGTTGTATTTGCCTTCTGGCAGATCGTCGCGGGAAACATAGAGCTGGATAATCCCGCCCACGTCCTGCAAGGTGACGAAAGAGGCTTTACCCATAATACGGCGGGTCATCATACGACCGGCAACGCTGAACTCTTCGCCGATCAGCTCCAGCTCTTCATTCTCTTTATCGGCGTAATTAGCGGCCAGAACGTCAGAGGTGCTGTCACGGCGGAAGTCGTTCGGGAACGCCACGCCAGTTTCACGCAGTGCGGCCAGCTTTTCGCGACGTGATTTCAGTTCGTTATTAAGCTCAAGTGCGGCATCAGCGGCCTGCGGTTGTTGTTCAGACATGTGAGTTCCTTATAACCCTGCTTTCAAACTTGCTTCGATAAAACGATCCAGATCGCCGTCCAGAACCGCCTGAGTATTGCGCGTTTCTACGTTGGTACGCAGATCCTTGATGCGGGAGTCATCCAGCACGTAAGAGCGGATCTGGCTGCCCCAGCCGATGTCAGACTTGTTGTCTTCCGCCGCCTGTTTGTCCGCATTTTTCTTCTGCATTTCATATTCATACAGCTTGGCACGCAGCTGTTTGAAGGCCTGATCTTTGTTCTTATGCTGAGAACGGTCGTTCTGGCACTGCACCACAATGTTGGTCGGTAAGTGGGTAATACGCACCGCCGACTCGGTTTTGTTGACGTGCTGACCACCGGCACCGGAAGCGCGATAAACGTCAATACGCAGGTCGGCCGGGTTAATATCGATATCGATATTGTCGTCCACTTCCGGATAGACAAACACCGAACTGAACGAAGTGTGGCGGCGGCCGCCGGAGTCGAACGGGCTTTTACGTACCAGGCGATGCACGCCGGTTTCAGTACGCAACCAGCCGAACGCGTAGTCGCCGATGATTTTAATGGTGGCGGATTTGGTTCCGGCCACTTCACCGTCGGACTCTTCAATAATTTCGGTTTTATAGCCTTTGGCTTCCGCCCAGCGCAGATACATACGCAGCAGCATGCTGGCCCAGTCCTGTGCTTCGGTGCCGCCGGAACCGGCCTGAATGTCCATGTAGCAGTCAGCGCTGTCATACTCGCCGGAGAACATGCGGCGGAACTCTAATTCACCGAGTTTCTTCTCCAGAATATCGAGTTCAGCCACTGCTTCATTGAAGGTCTCTTCGTCTTCGGCTTCAACGGCCAGCTCAAGCAGGCCAGTGACATCTTCCAGCCCCTGCTCCATCAGATCCAGCGTTTCAACGACGGCTTCTAATGCAGAGCGCTCTTTACCCAGCGCCTGGGCGCGGTCAGGTTCATTCCAGACATCAGGCTGCTCAAGTTCAGCGTTTACTTCCTGCAGGCGTTCTTTCTTGGCATCATAGTCAAAGATACCCCCTAAGAACGGCGCTGCGCTCTGTGAGATCCTGAATACGGTTCTTTACCGGATTAATTTCAAACATGTTTTGAGATCTTATTAGGTGATCGAAATGGACGAGAATGTAACCACGCAGTTTAACTGAAATAGCGCCCGGTTTGTAGCACAGAACACACCTTGTGCATTTTGTGCGGTAGGGGTCAGGCATGCCTGACCCGCTTCTGTTTGCAGCAAAGGTGAGATAAAGGGCCGACCGGAAAAGCGGGGCGGCCCGTGATGAATTTTGCTTACAGCGCCCATAGATGATCGATAATCAGCTGCACGCTGCGGTTACCGCGAAACTCATTGACGTCGAGCTTGTACGCCAGCTCAACCTGCCTGACGCTCGGGTCCGGCCACAGGGTGGTATCGACATTAAAGGCAATACCGTCCAGCAGCGGGCCGCCGCCAAGCGGCTCAATCATCACTTTCAGATGACGCTCGCCCACCAGCCGCTGCTGTAACAGCTTGAACCTGCCGTCGAAGGTCGGCTCCGGGAAGGCCTGCCCCCACGGACCGGCTTCGCGCAGCAGCTCCGCCGTGGGTAACGTCAGCTCCTGTGCCATCAGCTCACCGTCGGACCAGACCACGCCCTGAAGGGACTCGGCATCCAGCCACTCACCGACCAGCTCAGCAAAGCGCTGGCGGAACTCGTCGAACCTAGACTCCTCCAGCGACAAACCCGCCGCCATCGCGTGGCCGCCAAACTTAATGATCAGCCCGGGGTTTAGCGTATCAAGCCGCTCCAGTGCGTCACGCATATGCAGCCCGGCAATAGAGCGGCCTGAGCCTTTCAGCGTACCGTCCCCCGCCGGAGCAAAGGCGATCACCGGGCGGTGGAAGCGCTCCTTCAGGCGCGAGGCCAGAATGCCGACCACGCCCTGATGCCACTCGGGATGATACATGGCGATACCGAGCGGCAGCGCGTCATCGCTGCTTTCGAGACGATCGCACAGCGCCAGTGCTTCCGACTGCATCCCCTGCTCGATCTCTTTACGCGTCTGGTTTAACGCATCCAGCTCGCTGGCCAGCATACGTGCCTGGCCGAGATCTTCACTCAGCAGCAGCGCCACGCCAACCGACATATCGTCGAGACGGCCCGCAGCATTTAACCGCGGCCCGAGCGCGAAGCCTAAGTCGCTGGCGGCCAGCTGACGGGCATCGCGATTGGCGATCTCCAGCAGCGCGCGGATACCCGGGCGGCATTTCCCGGCGCGAATACGGCTCAGCCCCTGCCACACCAGGATGCGGTTGTTAGCATCCAGCGGTACCACGTCGGCGACCGTGCCCAGCGCCACCAGATCCAGCAGTTCCGCCAGGTTTGGCAGAGTGGTCACGCCGCTGTCGCGCAGCTGCGATCGCAGGGCCAGCATCAGGTAGAACGCCACGCCCACGCCCGCCAGCGCCCGTGAAGGGAACTGGCAGTCGCTCAGGTTAGGGTTAACAATTGCGTCGGCTTCAGGCAGCGAGTCGCCCGGCAGGTGGTGATCGGTCACGACCACCGGGATCCCTTTCTCGTGCGCCAGCGCCACACCCGCGTGGGAGGAGATGCCGTTATCGACCGTGACAATCAGCTGCGCGCCGCGTGCCGCGGCCTGCTCAACCACTTCGGGACTGAGGCCATAGCCATCATCAAACCGGTTCGGCACCAGATATTTAATGTTGCTGCCGCCCATGCTGCGCAGTGCCAGCACCGTCAATGCGGTGCTGGTGGCACCGTCGGCGTCGAAATCGCCGATGATCATGATGCACAGGTTATCCGCCAGCGCGCGCTGCAGGATCTCAACCGCCCGCTGAATACCGCTCAGCGACTGGAAGGGATGCAGGTTTTTCGCACCGCGCTCCAGCTCGGCAGCCGCGGTGACACCGCGTTGAGCGTAGAGACGACGTAACAGCGGGTGCAGTTCAGCAGGAAGTGCAGCAGCATCCGTCGCCTCGCGGCGACGGAGTTCAGTTTTACTGTTCACGAAAATCAGCCGCCGTTTTTCTGGCTGTCGAGGAATTTCTTCAGATCCTGCGGCCCCTGATAGCCGGGGATCATGGTGCCATTTTCCAGCAGCATGGCAGGGGTGCCCTGAATGCCGAACAGCACGCCCAGTTTGTACTGCTGACCAATATCGATTTTACAATCGGCCGGTGCGACCGTGTCGCCCTTCATCGCGGCGCTGAATGCTTTGCGCGGGTCGGCGCTGCACCAGACGGACTTCATCTCTTTGGCTACCTGACCATTCATCCCTTCACGCGGGAAGGCCAGGTAGCGCACGGTAATGCCCAGCGCGTTGTAGTCAGCCATCTGCTCGTGCAGCTTGCGGCAGTAGCCACAGGTGATATCGGTAAATACCGTGATCACATGCTGCTCTTTTGCGGCTTTGTACACGATCATCTCGCTGCTTAACGCATCGACTTTTTTCTGCAGCAGCTGATTGGTCACGTTGACCGGCTGGCCGCCGCTGACGTCGTACAGCGGCCCCTGCAGGAAGTGTTTGCCGTCTTCGGTGACGTACAGCACACCGCTCTCACTCAGCACGGTTTTGATGCCCGGCAGCGGCGAAGGCTGGATCTCGGTCTGCTGTAAGCCCAGTTTGGTCAGCGACTGTTTAATGGCGGCATCATCGGCGTGGGCCAGCCCGCTGACCGAAGCGATGAGGAGAGAAAGTAACAGGTAATGCTTCTTCATTTGATGTCCTTATGTACTCTGAAATCAGGCACGCGGGTGATGCTGCTGATGCAGCTGGCGCAGGCGCTCGGTCGCCACGTGCGTATAAATCTGGGTAGTGGATAAATCGCTGTGGCCTAACAGCATTTGCACCACGCGTAAATCAGCGCCGTGGTTAAGAAGATGCGTGGCAAACGCATGCCTCAGCACGTGCGGTGACAGTTTTTCGCTGTCGATACCCGCCAGTGTGGCGTAATGTTTGATGCGATGCCAGAAGGTTTGTCGGGTCATTTGTTGCGCGCGGTTACTGGGAAACAGCACGTCCAGCGTCTGGCCGTTAAGCAGCCACGGGCGCCCGTACTCGATAAACTGCTCGATCCAGTGCACCGCTTCCTCGCCCATCGGTACCAGCCGCTCCTTATTGCCTTTACCGATCACCCGCACCACGCCCTGACGCAGGCTGACATCGCTGAGCGTTAAACCCACCAGTTCGGTGACGCGCAGCCCGGTGGCGTACAGCAGTTCCAGCATCGCTTTATCGCGCAGCTCAATCGGCTGATCAAGGCAGGGTGACTGCAGCAGGCGTTCGACCTGTGCTTCCGACAGATCCTTAGGCAGGCGCTGCGGCAGTTTGGGCGAGGAGAGCAGCGCGCTGGGGTCGTCCTCGCGCAGCTTCTCGCGGTAGAGGTACTGGAACAGGCGGCGCATGGCACTCAACAGACGGGCAGAGCTGGAGGCTTTATAACCGCCCTCCAGCCGCTCGGCGAGAAACCCCTGCAGGCTGACGGCATCCACGCTCAGTAATGACAGCTGTTGATGCTCCAGCCAGCCGCACAGCGAACGCAGGTCGAGACGATAAGAGGCAACGGTATTCTGCGCCAGATTGCGCTCGATCCACAGGGCATCAAGAAATTGCTCAATCAGATCGTTATCCTGCACCTTATCCTCTCTTTTATTGACACGGCGTGGCTGTCAGTGCGCTGCCAGAAGTAATTTTATAGCTAAATATCAGCATGATACGTCATCCTCATGCTGAGTGAACCGCGTCCATTATGCCTTATTCATGGCCGTTTCTGATATAATCGCCACCAGACTTTAGTAAAAATGAGTTCCACTACCATGAATATTGGTCTGTTTTACGGCTCCAGCACCTGTTATACCGAAATGGCCGCTGAGAAAATCCGCGACTTTATCGGCGAAGATCTCGTCACGCTGCACAACCTGAAAGATGACTCTCCGGCGCTGATGGAGCAGTACGATCTGCTGATCCTCGGCATTCCCACCTGGGATTTTGGCGAGCTGCAGGAGGACTGGGAAGCGATCTGGACCGATCTGCCAACGCTGAATCTGCAGGGTAAAGTGGTGGCGCTGTATGGCATGGGCGATCAGGGGGAGTACAGCGAGTGGTTCCTCGATGCGCTGGGCATGCTGCATGAAGTACTGGCCCCGTCTGGGGTTAAGTTTGTCGGCTACTGGCCGCTGGCAGGCTACGAATTTACCAGTACCAAACCGCTCACCGCGGACGGTCAGAAATTTGTCGGGCTGGCGCTGGATGATATCACCCAGTTTGAGCAGACCGATGAACGCATTGCGCAGTGGTGTGAGCAGATCCTGACCGAAATGGCGGAGCTGCTGTAACCCCAAGAAGGGGGCGATTTCCGTTTCAGGTCGGCCCCGACGTTGCGCAGACAGAAGCTCCACGCTCATCACGGCTCTGTCGCCCGCTGCTTATTCATCAGCAGCTGCTGGCGCAGCAGGCGCCATTCCGCGCTTTCCATACCGTCGGCAAATAGCCACAGCCGCTCGCGCTGACCTGCGTGATGATGTAACGACAGCAGTATCGCCTGGCGGGTGACCCACGGTGGAATCGGCATCTGCCACTGCTGCTGGCGCCAGCGCACGATGTGCCCCGGCAGCAGGGCGAGCTCCCCCTCGCGTTTGACAATCCGGCGCTGACTGCGCAGGCACTCCAGCGCTACCAGTATCAGTAAGCCAGCCCACAGCAGGATATAGCCAAAGCGGGCGGGCCAGGGTGCCAGCAGCAGTGCGAGGATGACGGCGCCGTGCAGCAACAGCGATGCACAGCGGGCATACCAGGAAACCCGCAGGCTACATTGCCACAGGACCACGTTGTTGGTTTCGCTCCTGAATCAGCGCCACCATCCTTCTCAGCTCCGCATCAGCTGGCTCGCCGTGGTTCATCAGCCAGTTAAACAGGTCCGGGTCATCGTTCTCCAGCAGCCGGACAAACAGCTGCTTGTCGGTGTCGTCCAGTGAGTCAAACTCATACTCAAAAAACGGCATGATGGAGATATCCAGTTCGCGCATGCCGCGGCGGCATGCCCAGTGAATACGTGCTTTATTTGTAATATCCATGTCACTCAGCGTCGGTTAACCAAACATGGCGCACAGTGTAACGCTTTTTTGCGGCGCTGTTGATGATGCAATGCACTGCGTGCGGCACGGCGCGCAAAACAGCGTTACCGGTTGCAGGGTTATCACGCGTTTTGTGCCGCTTTTTCTGGAAACAGGTTGCAAAGCAGGTGCGCTCTTTTAACATGAGCAACAGATTTCACTAAATTCGTTAATTTAGGACTGAATTATGCCGAATATTTCTTACCCTCCCCGCCAGCCGGTCGCCTCAGCACGCCTGCCGCTGACCCTGATTTCGCTGGAAGAGTGGGCGCTGGTGAACGCCAGCGGTGCAGATCACGTTAGCTATTTACAGGGTCAAGTGACGCTGGATGTTGCGGCGCTGGCCGACAACCAGCATCGCCCTGCCGCGCACTGCGATGCCAAAGGGAAGATGTGGAGCAACCTGCGCCTGTTCCACCGTGGCGAAGGAATGGCCTTTATTGAGCGCCGCAGCCTGCGCGACTCTCAGCTGACCGAGCTGAAAAAAATACGCGGTATTCGCCAAAGTGACGCTGCTCCCGGACGATGAAGCGGTACTGCTGGGCGTGGCCGGGTTCCAGGCACGCGCCGCACTGGCGGGGGTTTTTGACGCCCTGCCCGACGCTGGCTCCCCGGTGATCCAGCAGGATGACAGCACGCTCTTGTGGTTTAACCTGCCCGCCGAGCGTTTCCTGCTGGTCACTACGGCGGCCAAAGCGCAGGAGCTGCAGGATAAACTGGCGGGTGAAGCCCAGCTCAACGACAGTCGGCAGTGGCTGGCACTCGATATTGAAGCCGGCTTCCCGATCATCGACAGCGCCACCAGCGCCCAGCTGATCCCGCAGGCGACCAACCTGCAGGCGCTGGACGCCATCAGCTTTAAGAAAGGCTGCTATACCGGTCAGGAGATGGTGGCACGCGCTAAATTCCGCGGCGCCAATAAACGTGCGCTCTTCTGGCTGGCCGGCAAGGCTGGCGTAGTGCCTGCGGCAAATGATGCGCTGGAGATGCAGATGGGTGAGAACTGGCGCCGCACCGGCACCATCCTTGCCGCCTGCCAGCTGGATAACGGCGAGGTTTGGGTGCAGGCCGTGCTGAATAACGACCTGGAAGCGGATACCGTGCTGCGCGTGCAGGGCGATGAAGGCGGCAAACTGAAGATCCAGCCACTGCCTTACGAAATCACCCAGGGCTAATTGAAGGGCGCAAGCCCCTTACATCACGTATAGATAGATGGCGAGAAAGTGGCATAGCGAACCGCCCAGCACGAAACCGTGCCAGATGGCATGGTTATACGGAATGCGCTTCGCCACGTAGAAAATCACCCCGAGCGAATAGATTATCCCCCGGCGGCCAGCAGCCAGATACTGCCTGACGGCAGGCGTAGCGCCAGCTGATACAGCACGATCAGCGACAGCCAGCCCATCAGCATGTAGGTCACCAGCGACAGCGCCTCAAAGCGGTGCGCAAACACCAGCTTAAACACTATCCCTACCAGCGCCAGCCCCCAGATAAACGCCATCAAACCGTGCGCCAGCGGCGATTTCAGCGCCACCAGCAGGAACGGCGTATAGGTTCCAGCTATCAGCAGATAGATTGCCGAATGGTCGAGTTTTTTCAGCCAGAACTTAGCGCGTTCGCCAGGAATGGCGTGATAGAGCGTGGAAGCGAGAAACAGCAGGATCATACTGCCGCCGTAAAGGCTGTAGCTGGCGATTGCCAGCGCACCGGCACGGGCGTCTATGGCCTGGTCGAGCATCAGAACTAAGCCAATCACGCCAAACAGGCAGCCAATGCCGTGGCTGATGCTGTTGGCGACCTCTTTCCGCCAGTGAATAACCGGGTTCCAGTAATTTTTGTTTCGCCATATCTAACGATAATCCCCAAGAAATAGGTCCAACCCTCGCAAAATGCGCGGGTGGAAATTCATCACAAATAGCCTAACTGAGAATAATTTCAGAGTACACATGTAAGCTAAAATATATATGTAACCTTGTAATACATTTTCTTTAAAGAATTACGCAAACGTTTCCCTTAAACTATTGGCAAGTTTTTAGGGGATAAGTGAGAGTGTGATGTCTGACAGGGTAGCAGCCTTAGATTTCGGCGCGATGACAGAAGTGGTGCAGTTTTTAATGGAGCTCGACAAGCTAAAAGGCGTGGAGCGCCGCACGCGACTGCTGGGCAATGCGCGCCAGGAGAACTCTGCGGAACACAGCTGGCACCTGGCGATGGCCGCCATGAGCCTGGCACCGTTCTCACGTGAGGCAATCGATGTGCAGCACGTGGTGCAGATGGCACTGGTGCATGATGTGGTGGAGATCGATGCCGGGGATGTGATGGTTTACGACCTGGCAGCACGCGATGCGATTCATGAGCAGGAAGTGGCGGCCGCCGGGCGTATTTTTGGCCTGCTGCCTGCGGAGCTCAATCAGCGTTTTCGCGCCCTGTGGGATGAGTATGAATCCGGCGAAAGCGCCGATGCGCGCTTCGCCAATATGCTCGACCGCGCACTGCCCATCATGCTTAACCTGCATAATCAGGGACAGAGCTGGCGAGAGAACGGCATTCGCCTGGAGCAGGTTAAGGCACGCAACGTGAAGCTGGCGCAGCAGTGGCCGGAGCTATGGCAGCACTTAGAGCAGCATCTGGATAATGCGCACCAGCAGGGATGGTTATTGTGACTTGCGGGCGGACCGAAAAAGAGGGTCCGCCCCTACAAATATTTCGCCTTACCTTCCCCCCGCCGCATCAATAATCGAACCGGTAATATATGAGGCGTCTTCGCTCAGCAGCCACGCAATGGCCTGGGCGATCTCCTCTGGCTGACCGCCGCGCTGCATAGGTATTGACGCGGCGAGGCGGTCCACCCGCTGCGGTTCCCCCCCGTCAGCGTGCATTTCGGTGTAGATAATGCCGGGCCGCACGCCGTTGACGCGAATGCCCTGCGCCGCCACTTCCAGCGACAGCCCTTTTGTCAGGGTATCCATGGCCCCTTTCGAGGCGGCGTAGTCAATGTACTCGCCCGGTGCCCCAATGCGCGACGCGGCGGAAGAGACATTGACAATCGCCCCACCTTTGCCGCCGTGATGATGGCCCATGCGTTTGACCGCCTCGCGGCAGCAAATAAAGCTGCCGGTCACATTGGTGGCAAATACCCGATTGATGCGATCGGCGCTCAGCTGCTCCAGCGTCGCCTGCTGGAACAGGATCCCGGCGTTATTCACCAGAGCTGTCAGTTGACCTGGCTGGCGGTCAATCTCCGCAAACATCGCTATCACCTGCGCCTCATCGGCAATATCCGCCTGAATAGCGAACGCGCTGCCGCCCTGCTGTTCTATCACATCCACCACCTCCCGCGCGGCATCGCTGCGGCGGGCATAGTTTACCGCGACCCGCCAGCCCATCTGCGCCAGCAGAATAGCGGTCGCGCGACCGATCCCCCGGCTGGCACCGGTAATTAAGGCGATCTTCATTCAGCATCTCCAATAAAAAGGGCAACCATTGGCTGCCCCTGTCAGAAAGGATTACATTCGGGGCAGGATTGCCTGCCCTGGGCAAAACATGCGCCCGTTATTCGTATTCACTCATCGGTACGCAGGAGCAGAACAGATTGCGGTCACCGTAAACATCGTCGAGGCGCTTAACGGTTGGCCAGTATTTATTGTCGCTGCCTGCCGGGAATACCGCCAGCTCACGCGTATAAGGGTGGCTCCACTCACCGACAATTTCCCTCTGCGTGTGCGGTGCATTTACCAGCGGGTTATCGTCTGCCGGCCATTCACCGTTGAATACGCGATCGATTTCCATACGGATTGCCAGCATCGCATCGATAAAGCGGCCCAGCTCAATTTTGCTTTCCGATTCGGTCGGCTCAACCATCAGGGTGCCCGCTACCGGGAAGGACATGGTAGGTGCATGGAATCCGTAGTCAATCAGGCGCTTGGCAATATCCAGCTCGCTGATGCCGGTCTGCTCTTTCAGCGGACGAATATCGAGAATACATTCGTGCGCCACGCGGCCATCACGCCCGACGTAGAGGATTGGGTAAGCTGACTGCAGGCGATGGGCGATGTAGTTGGCGTTAAGGATCGCCACCGAACTCGCCTGCTTGAGCCCCTCTGCGCCCATCATGCGGATATACATCCAGCTAATCGGCAGAATGGAGGCACTGCCGAATGGCGCAGCAGAGACTGCGCCCTGGCCGGTCAGCATATCGTCAATCTGCACCACGCTGTGGCCCGGTACAAACGGTGCCAGATGCGCTTTCACGCCGATAGGCCCCATACCCGGGCCACCGCCGCCGTGCGGGATACAGAAGGTTTTATGCAGATTGAGGTGCGACACGTCTGCACCAATATAGCCCGGCGTGGTAATGCCGACCTGCGCGTTCATGTTGGCGCCGTCCAGGTAAACCTGACCGCCAAACTGATGGACGATCTGGCACACTTCGCGGATCGTCTCTTCATACACGCCGTGCGTCGACGGGTAAGTGACCATAATGCAGGAGAGTGCTTCGCCCGCCTGCTCCGCCTTCAGGCGCAGGTCGTGCAAATCGATATTGCCCTGTTTGTCGCAGGCTACCACCACCACAGCCATACCAGCCATCTGCGCCGAAGCCGGGTTGGTGCCGTGTGCAGAGCTGGGGATCAGGCAGATATTTCGCCCGGCTTCGTTGCGGCTTTCGTGATAGCGACGGATGGCCAGCAGGCCGGCATATTCGCCCTGCGCGCCGGAGTTCGGCTGCATGCACAGCGCATCGTAGCCGGTCAACTGCACCAGCCACTGCGACAGTTGGCCGATCATCTGCAGATAGCCAGTCGCCTGCTCTGCCGGGCAGAACGGGTGCAGCTCGGCGAACTCGGGCCAGGTGATGGGGATCATCTCCGCCGCCGCGTTCAGCTTCATCGTGCAGGAGCCAAGCGGGATCATCGCCTGATTGAGCGCCAGATCTTTGCGCTCCAGGCTGTGCATATAACGCATCATCTCGGTTTCGCTGTGATGACGGTTAAACACCGGATGGGTCAGGATCGCATCCTGACGCAGCATTGCAGCGGGAATGGAAGCGCCATCCGCATCGAGGGCATCGATCTCCAGCCCGTGCTGCTCGCCCAGCAGGATTGAGAACAGCGCCGCAACGTCTTCACGCGTGGTGGTTTCATCCAGCGTAATGCCGACCGCATTGAGGATATCGCTGCGCAGATTAATACCAAAGCTCAGCGCACGATCCAGCACGGCAGCTTTATCCGCCACTTCTACCGTCAGCGTATCAAACCAGCTGTGATAACGCAGTTTCAGACCACCCTTCTGCAACCCGGCCGCAAGAATATCGGTCAGGCGATGGATACGCCCGGCGATGCGCTTCAGCCCGGCCGGGCCGTGGAATACCGCGTACAGGCTGGCAATGTTTGCCAGCAGCACCTGCGAGGTGCAAATGTTGGAGTTGGCTTTCTCACGGCGGATATGCTGCTCGCGCGTCTGCATCGCCATACGCAGCGCGGTGTTGCCCGCGGCGTCACGCGATACGCCGATAATACGGCCAGGCATTGAACGTTTGTGTTCGTCACGCGCGGCGAAGAATGCCGCATGCGGACCACCGTAGCCCATTGGTACGCCGAAGCGCTGCGCGGAGCCGAAAACGATATCCGCGCCCTGCTTGCCCGGCGCCTGTAGCAGCACCAGCGCCATAAAGTCGGCTGCCACGCTGACCACCACTTTGCGGCTTTTCAGCTCAGCAATCAGGTCACCGTAATCATGCACTTCACCGCCGGTGCCGACCTGCTGTAACAGCACGCCGAACACATCCTGCAGCTCCAGCACTTTCTCCGCTTTATCGACCAGCACCTCGAAGCCAAAGGTTTCAGCGCGGGTGCGCACCACGTCCAGCGTCTGCGGATGAATATCATCAGCAACGAAGAAGCGATTGGCATTTTTCAGCTTGCTGACGCGCTTTGCCATCGCCATCGCTTCGGCGGCGGCGGTCGCTTCATCCAGCAGCGAGGCAGACGCGATATCCAGCCCGGTCAGGTCAAGAGTCAGCTGCTGAAAGTTCAGCAGTGCTTCCAGACGGCCCTGGGAGACTTCCGGCTGGTAAGGAGTGTATGCGGTGTACCAGCCTGGGTTTTCCAGCATGTTGCGCAGGATCACCGGCGGCGTCAGCACCGGGGTGTACCCCATGCCAATAAAGGATTTATAGCGCTGATTTTGTGACGCAATCGCCTTCAGCTCGGCCAGCGCCAGGTGTTCGGTCAGCGCATCGCCTACCGCAGGTGGGCTGGGAAGCTGGATGTCGGCGGGCACAATCGAGGCGATGAGCTCGCTCAGCGATGAGGCACCGATGGCGCTGAGCATCGCTGCCTGCTGTTCCTGGGAAGGTCCGATATGGCGCTCGATAAATGCACCGTGATGTTCAAGCTGGCTGAGAGTCTGGGTCATTAGCGGTAAATCCTGCATCGGGCATCGGGTTTCAGGGCAGCGAATAGCCCGCCCTGAAGTGACGATTAAACGTTATTCTGAGATGGCGGCAGCGTAAGCAGCAGCATCAAGCAAGGTTTCGAACTCGGTATCATCGCTGGCTTTGATCTTGAACAGCCAGCCTTCGGCGTAGGGATCGCTGTTCACCAGTTCAGGCTCAGATTCCAGCGCGCTGTTTACCTCAATGATTTCGCCGCTCAGTGGGGCATAGATATCAGACGCGGCTTTCACCGATTCAGCCACAGCGCAATCTTCGCCCTGGCTATAGGTGTTGCCAAGATCCGGCAGGTCAACAAACACCATGTCACCGAGCAGCTCCTGCGCATGCTCGGTGATCCCGACGGTAAAGGTGCCATCGCCTCTTTGCGCACCCATTCATGGCTGTCACGATATTTCAGTTCGGCTGGTACATTGCTCATCAATATGCTCTCCAAAAGGCAAAAATTATTTCGTCACCGGCTTACCGGCGCGGACAAAAATCGGTTTAGTCACCTGCACCGGCATTTCGCGGTTGCGGATCTGCACAATAGCCTGCTCGCCAATTCCGGCAGGCACGCGCGCAAGGGCAATACTGCATCCCAGCGTTGGGGAAAATGAACCACTGGTGATAATACCTTCATGCTGATTGCCATCGGCATCGCTGAAGCGCACCGGCAGTTCATTACGCAATACGCCTTTTTCGGTCATGATCAGGCCCACCAGCTGGTCGGTACCCTTTTCGCGCTGCTGTTCCAGCGCTTCACGGCCAATGAACTGGCGATCGGCTGGATCCCATGCAATGGTCCAGCCCATATTGGCGGCCAGCGGAGAAACGCCTTCATCCATCTCCTGACCGTACAGGTTCATGCCGGCTTCCAGACGCAGCGTATCGCGCGCGCCAAGGCCGGCAGGCTTGACACCCGCTGCCAGCAATTTCTGCCAGAAATCGGCAACCTGCTCGTTTGGCAGGGCAATCTCGTAGCCGGATTCGCCGGTATAACCGGTGGTGGCGATGAAATAGTCATCGGCCTGCACGCCAAAGAACGGTTTCATTCCGCTGACGGCGGCGCGCTGCGCGTCATCAAACAGCGTCTGGGCTTTCTGCTGGGCATTTGGACCCTGCACGGCCACCAGTGCCAAATCGTCACGCTCGGTCAATTCAACGCCGTAGTCAGCGGCATGCTGACCGATCCACGCCAGATCTTTCTCACGCGTGGCGGAGTTGACCACCAGGCGGAAGAACTCTTCGCTAATAAAGTAAACAATCAGATCGTCAATCACCCCGGCAGAGGCGTTGAGCATCGCGCTGTACAGGGCTTTGCCCGGCAGCGTCAGTTTGGCAACGTCATTGGCCAACAGATAACGCAGAAATTCGCGCGTGCGTGCGCCGTGCAGGTCGACAATCGTCATATGAGAAACGTCAAACATCCCGGCGTCCGTGCGCACTGCATGATGTTCATCCATTTGCGAGCCGTAATGCAGCGGCATCATCCAGCCATGAAAATCCACCATGCGGGCGCCACACGCCTGATGCTGTTCGAAAAGGGAGTTTGCTGAATCTCGGTTTGCTGAGTCATATCATCCTGTATCTGATATCCGGTTGCTGACCAGCGCCTCTCACCGCCTTTGCGGGACCGACGCAAACGTTACCTTAGCTCTGAACTTACCACCGAACACGCCAATTAACCATAAGTAAAACGGGGTCGAATCTGTTGCCGTGCCAGAAATGGCCAGGCTGAGTTTCCAGTGTTTTTCACCAAAAAAATGCGTTATAACGCACGAATTCAGTAATTAACCGCCACTCATTCAGTTTAATGGCCAGGATTAAGCACGCACGGGGAAAAAAACCACTCTAGGAAAAAGGCCTATGCATTATTAAAAGTAATGCGAGAACGGGGGTGAAATTAGAATAATTCAAACGATGTGCAAAAAAGGGGCATCCATTGCACCAAAAGTGCAAACAGGGACAAAGAGGGAGGAGGAAGGTAAGAAGATTACTCAGTTACGCTAATAATCGGCATCCCGATACACAGATGCCTATATCAGACGAGAAGAGGGGTGATATGTTAAAACATCAGTCAGCCTTTGAGAACGGCTTCCTTCACGAACCAGGCAAGAACAGCCAGGATTGCCGGGACTAAAAGTGTCCAGGTGATTTTAGCGTTGAGCGCATCAAACCTGTTATTCGTTCTTACCTCTAAAGCGGCTAACTCTTGTATCAACTCTGCGCGAACACTTTGCACCTCGGCGCGGACACTTTGCACCTCGGCGCGGATACTTTGCCCCTCAGCGCGGACACCTTGCACCTCAGCGCGGACACCATGCACCTCGGCGCGGACACTCTCAACATCGGCTTTGGTCGCAAAGCTTTCAGAGCGCGCGGTGAGTATGCCCAGATCGATTTTTATCTGATGGCTATCCTGTTCCAGATGTTCGACGCGTCTGGTCAAATTGTCCATTCCACCTCCATTACCCCCTGTTTGCGAAACACGATAACTGCGCCATTGATGTACATTCTCACTCATTAAGCCATCCTTGCTTTGCCTGAACTTTTCCGAACAAATTTTAACCAGCACGCAGACGCAATCCTTGCATCTTTAGCTATCAGCCCGTTGGTGAATATGTGCTATTGCGGTGAATCAGGGCCGCAGCCCCGATTTTTTACTGATTTCAGCTCAGCCAGTCAGGCAGATCGTGCAGCCCCATTGCCTGCTTGAGCAGGCGTGGCTTGACGCCGGGAAGCGTGTCCGCCAGCGCCAGGCCAACATCGCGCAGCAGTTTCTTCGCCGGATTATTCCCGTCAAACAGCTCGCGGAAACCCTGCATGCTGGCGAGCATCACCGCCGCGCTATGCTTGCGGCTGCGCTCGTAGCGACGCAGATAAAGATGCTGGCCAATGTCTTTGCCCTGCTGCTGCAGGCGCTTGACCTGACCAATCAGCTCAGCGGCATCCATAAAGCCAAGGTTAACCCCCTGTCCGGCCAGGGGATGAATGGTGTGGGCCGCATCGCCTACCAGCGCCAGACGGTGAGCCGCGAAGTTGCGCGCGTAGCGCCCCATCAGCGGGAAGGATTGACGCTCGCTCTCCACTTCACACAGGCCAAGACGCAGGTCGAACGCGACCGACAGCTGCTGGTTAAACACCGCAGCAGGCATCTCTTTCAGGCGCAATGCTTCCTGGGGTGATAATGACCAGACAATTGAGCTCAGATGCGGGTCGCTGAGTGGCAGGAAGGCCAGAATGCCGTCGCCGTGAAACACCTGACGCGCCACCGCGTCATGCGGCTTCTCGGTGCGGATGTTGGCAACCAGCGCATGATGCTGATAGTCCCAGAAAGTTAGCGGGATATCGGCTTTATTACGCAGCCAGGAGTTGGCGCCATCCGCCGCGACCAGCAGACGAGCGGTCATCATGCTGCCATCCTGCAGGGTAACGAACGCTTCGTTGTCACCAAAGGCGACCTGCTGTAACTGCGCCGGGGCAATCAGGGTGATATCACTGAGGCTCTCCGCACGCTGCCATAACGCCTGGTGGATCACCCGGTTTTCGATAATATGCCCGAGGTGCGCCAGCCCCTGCTGCTCATCGTCAAACGCGATATGCCCGAAGCTGTCGCGGTCCCAGACTTCCATGCCATGGTAGGCGCTGGCGCGAGCGGCGAGGATGGTGCTCCAGACGCCAAGATGCTGCAGCAGGCGTTCGCTGGCGGCGTTGATCGCCGAGACGCGCAGCCCAGGGGCCGCATCGGCCTCAACTGCCGTCGGCACTTCGCGCTCCAGCACGGCCACGCGTAGCCCGCTGCCCTGTAAGCCACAGGCCACGGCCAGCCCGACCATACCGCCACCGGCGATGATCACATCATAGGTTTGCATTACTGCTTTCTCCTCAACGCTTAACCCAGCCCAACGTGCGCTCGGCCAGCAAATTACGTAACAGCGGCAGATGATCCATCGCCAGCAGTCCCAGATTGCGCCCCATAACCAGCGGCGTATAGCGGTTTGCAAACAGTCTGACCAGCCCATCGGTAATGCCGATGGTGGCCTGCGCGTCCGGCTGACGGCGCTGCTGATAGTGTTGCAGGGTGGCGAATGCGCCCACGCCCTGCCCGGCGCGCCATGCCGCCGCCAGCGTTTCCGCCAGCGACATCACGTCACGAATACCGAGATTAAAGCCCTGCCCGGCGATGGGGTGCAGAGTCTGTGCCGCATTGCCGACCAGCGCAAGACGATGGCCAACATGCTGTGCAGCGGTTTGCAGCTGCAGTGGATAGCTGTGGCGCTGGCCGACATGAGTGATGCGCCCCAGCCGCCAGCCGAATGCACGCTGCAACTCCGCAATAAAACGCCCGTCGTCCCAGCCGTCCACAGCGGATTTTTGCGCGAGCGGATGGCACCACACCAGCGAACTGCGCCCGTCTGACATCGGCAACAGCGCCAGCGGGCCATGTTCGGTAAAGCGCTCGAACGCCCGCCCCTGATGCGGCAGCTGAGTTGAGACATTGGCAATCACCGCGACCTGCTGATAATCCACCCGCTGCCAGCTCATGCCACAGGCGGTTGCCACCTGCGAGTGCGAACCATCAGCGGCCACCAGCAGTTCGCCGCCGAGCGTTTCCCCACTGGCTAGCGTGACGCTAACGCTATTCTGGGTACGCGTCACCTGCGACACTTTATCCGGGCAGCGCAGCGTGATCCCTGGGGCCTGCTTCAGGCGGTTGAACAGCCGCTGCCCGACCTCGTGCAGCTCAACCACCTGACCCAGTGCAGAAACGCCGTAGTCGGCCGCGCTGAGTGAAACAAAGCTGGCGTGGCCGCGATCGCTGACGTGAACGTCGGTAATAGCCGTGGCGCAGGAGGCCAGCAGCGGCCACAGATCAATCGCGGCAAGCTGCTGACAGGTACCTTCCGCCAGAGCAATAGCACGCCCGTCGTAGCCAGGATGCGCCCGGCTGGCAGGTTCTGTGGCTTCCACCAGGGTGACCGCCAGCTTTCCCTGAGTCAGATGGGAAATGGCTAACGCCAGCGTGGCCCCCGTCATCCCGCCGCCTGCGATAATTATGCTCATGAACGCTTCGCTGCCGCCATTAGTGCTTCAATCTCATCCGCATTTTTCACCACCGTGTCGGTCAGGTTTTCATTGCCATCTGCGGTGATAATAATGTCATCTTCAATTCGGATACCAATACCGCGATACTCAACGGGTACGTCCGCGTCCGGGGCGATATACAGCCCCGGTTCAATGGTCAACACCATGCCCGCTTCAAGAATGCGGTCGCGGTCCACACCGTAGTGACCGACATCGTGCACATCCAGACCCAGCCAGTGGCTCAGACCATGCATAAAGAACTGGCGATGGGCATTTTCTGCGATCAGGGTATCGACATCGCCCTGCATCACGCCCAGCTCCACCAGGCCGCTCACCATAATCTTCACCACTTCCGCCGTCACTTCACGGATGCTGGTGCCGGGGCGATACAGTTCCAGCGCCTTATTCAGCGAGGCCAGCACAATATCGTAAATGGCGCGCTGCGGTGCGCTGAATTTGCCGCCAACCGGGAAAGTGCGGGTGATATCGCCGGCATAGCCTTTGAGCTCGCAGCCCGCGTCGATCAGCACCAGCTGGCCGTCGTGCATCTGGCTCTCGTTTTCGGTGTAGTGCAGAATGCAGCCGTTCTCCCCGGCACCAACGATGGTGTTGTAAGAGGGGTAGCGGGCGCCGTGGCGGTTGAATTCATGATGAATCTCCCCCTCCAGCTGATATTCATACATTCCCGGACGCGATTTCTGCATAGCGCGGGTATGAGCCAGCGCGCTAATGCGGCCCGCTTCACGCAGCACCGCCTGCTCTTCCGCGGACTTAATCAGGCGCATCTCATGCACCCACGGTCGCCAGTCGGTCAGCGTGGCCGGAGCGGAGAGATTCTGGCGCGAGCCACGGCGCAGGGTATCCAGCGCGCTGAACACGATGCTGTCGGCCCCGGCGTACTGGCCATGCGCGTGGTACACCACGTCCAGCCCGTTAAGGAGCTGGTGCAGCTGCTCGCCGATATCGTCCCACGGCAGCGCACGATCCACCGCCAGAACCGCAGGCGCAGCATCCTGCCCCAGACGGCGGCCAAACCAGATTTCAGCCGTAAGATCGCGCACGCGGTTAAATAGCACGCTGTGATTATGATTCTCATCGCTTTTGATCAGCACCAGCACCGCTTCCGGTTCATTAAACCCGGTGAAGTACCAGAAATCGCTGTTCTGCCGGTAGGGATACTCACTGTCGTTGCTGCGAGTTGCTTCCGGGGCGGCAAAAATCAATGCCGCACTGGCCGGGGCCATTTTTGCTAACAGCGCCTGGCGGCGGCGCAAAAACTCTTGCTGGGTCATACGATCTCCTGAATGCTGTTCCATTAAACCGCTGAGTAGCGACAGTTTAGTGCAGCGTTGGCTTTTTCATTACCACATTGGTAGGCACGACACGGGTGAAGGTGTCGTGGCACAGCAGGGCCGCTACGCGCACGTATTCGATCACCTCTTCCAGCGACTGCTCCAGCTCTTCTTCATCTTCGTCTTCGTCATAGCCCAGCTGGGCAATGGTACGCAGATCGTCGATGGCTTCTCCCGTCTCCCCTTTCACTTTGTCGAGCTTCGGCTGCGTGACGCCAAGGCCGAGCAGGAAGTGATTCACCCAGCCCGCCAGCGCATCGGCGCGGTCAAACACAGTGATATCATCGTCCTCGGGCAGGTAAAGCTGGAACAGGAAGCCTTCATCTTCCAGCGAGTTGCCCGTCGCTTCGTGCAGCTGCTGCAAAGGCAGTGACAGCGTCTGTGAAAACGCCATGCCCTCGTTAGTCAGGTCGTGAACCAGCGATTGCCAGCTGCTGTCCTGGTTGCCGCCACAGATCAATCCGCTGATCAGGCCGTGCATTTCGGCAGGGGTCATTCCGACTCCCTGCTGCGTCAGTACTGAGGCCAGCTGGTCATAGCCCGGCATTGTGTTAGTTAGTGACATACGTTTTGGCCGTCGTTGGCGAGTTTAGTTCGTGATATGCTACCACCAGGTGCCTCAACGATTCCAGAAAGGGGTTGTTTCTTCTATTAGGGGTAGTTATAGTGGCGCCCCTCCCAAGCCATTGAGTGGTAAGGGTGATTGCGGGCGCAGTAATCAGTCAGGAAGGTGGCATGTCTGCACAACCGGTAGATATTCAAATTTTTGGCCGTTCATTACGAGTAAATTGTCCGCCGGAACAGCAAGATGCGCTGAACCTGGCCGCCGAGGACCTCAATCAACGGTTGCAAGACTTAAAAGTTCGCACTAGAGTCACAAATACTGAGCAGCTGGTTTTCATCGCCGCACTCAATATTTGCCATGAACTGGCGCAGGAAAAAGTCAAAACTCGTGACTATGCGTCCAACATGGAGCAGCGTATTCGCATGCTGCAGCAGACCATTGAACAGGCATTGCTTGAGCAGGGTCGCATAACTGAACGTACTGGTTCTAAGTTCGAATAACACTTCAACGTTAGCTATGATAGAGTGACGGTGAAGTAAAAAATTCTCTGAGATGTTTGCAAGCGGGCCCGTCCCCTGAGCCGATAATTAATACCAAACAGAGTGTGACGCTCTGTAACCTGTGCGCAAGCTCGGTCCGTCCGAGAAGCCTGATGGTTACGACGGCATACTCACCTTGAACCATGGGTTCAAGGGTTACAGCCTGCGGCGGCATCTCGGAGATCCCCATTTTTTTAAGATCTCCCCTTCTTTCTGGCATTTACACTCCCAGCCTTACCCGGCAATCTGAAAACACCATCCGCATATGGAGTTGCCAGAAAATGAGCCTCAATCTTCTCGACCGTCAGGATATCCGCACCCACGTCCGCCACCTGCGGCGCGAACTCAGTGATGAGCAGCAGCAGCTTGCCGCCGTGCAGGTCGCCGAACACGCGCTCAATTTTGCCCCGCTGCAGCAGGCAAAAAACATTGCGCTGTTTCTGTCGGTAGATGGTGAACTCAATACCCGTCCGTTAATCGCCAAGCTCTGGCAGCGCAAACAGCAGGTCTATCTGCCCGTGCTGCATCCGTTTTCTGCGGGCCAGCTGCTTTTTCTGCGCTATGACGAGCATACCGAGTTGAAGATTAACCGCCTGCGCATCCCGGAGCCGCCGCTGGATATCCGTCGTCTGCTGCCGTTAAGCGAGCTGGATGTGCTGATGGTGCCGCTGGTGGCGTTTGATGCCGAAGGGCAACGTCTGGGAATGGGTGGCGGATTTTACGACCGCACCTTGCAGAACTGGCAGCAGCATGGCTTTTTGCCCGTGGGGCTGGCGCATGACTGTCAGCAGGTCGAGAAGCTGCCAGTGGCGAAATGGGATATCCCGTTACCGGCGCTGATTACGCCGTCGAAGATCTGGCAGTGGTGATTGATTGCGGCGGTGTCAAACACCGCCCGGGGCCGATCGAAAAAGAAGATCGGCCCCTATAGCATTTAGTAAAGCAGACGGGCGCGAATGGTACCCGGTATCGCTTTCATCAGCTGCAGCGCTTTGTCGGCTTCATCCTGCGACGCATCAACATCAATGACCACATAACCCATCTGCGGTGTGGTCTGCAGATACTGGGCTGAGATGTTGATGCCCTGATCGGCGAAAATCAGGTTGATAGCCGTCAGCACGCCTGGACGGTTTTCATGAATGTGCATCAGACGGCTGGCATTAGCACCGTGCATTGGCAGCGAGGCTTCCGGGAAGTTAACCGCTGACAGCGTGGAGCCGTTATCAGAGTATTTCGCCAGTTTGCCCGCCACTTCAATACCGATATTTTTCCTGCGCTTCCTGAGTTGACCCCCCAATGTGTGGGGTCAGGATCACGTTATCAAACTCGCACAGCGGTGACAGGAAGGGATCGCTGTTGGTTGCTGGCTCTTCCGGGAACACGTCAATCGCCGCGCCGGCCAGATGCTTGCTCGCCAGCACTTCGCACAGCGCAGGGATATCGACCACGGTGCCGCGTGAAGCGTTAATCAGCAGCGCACCTGGCTTCATCAGCGCCAGCTCTTCCGCCCCCATCATATTCTGCGTCGACGGCGTTTCCGGCACGTGCAGGCTTACCACGTCGCTCATATTCAGCAGGTCGGAGAGATGCTGCACCTGGGTCGCATTGCCCAGTGGCAGTTTGCTTTCGATATCGTAGAAGAAGACGTGCATACCAAGGCTTTCCGCCAGCACGCCCAGCTGCATACCGATATGGCCATAGCCAATGATACCGAGTTTTTTACCGCGCGCTTCAAACGAACCTACCGCCAGCTTGTGCCAGACGCCACGGTGCGCTTTGGCATTAGCCGCAGGCACGCCGCGCAGCATCAGCAACAGTTCGCCGATAACCAGTTCAGCTACGGATCGGGTGTTGGAGAAAGGTGCGTTAAACACCGGAATACCGCGGATAGCAGCGGCATGCAGATCAACCTGGTTGGTCCCGATGCAGAAGCAACCGACGGCAACCAGCTTTTCCGCCGCCGCGAAGATCTCTTCGGTGAGGTTGGTGCGCGAGCGAATCCCGATGAAGTGTGCATCGCGGATGGACTCTTTCAGCGCTTCGCTGTCCAGTGCGCCTTTATGAAATTCAATGTTGGTGTAACCAGCAGAGCGCAGGTTATCGATGGCGCTTTGATGCACGCCTTCCACCAGCAGGAATTTAATCTTGTCTTTCTCCAGTGATACTTTTGCCATTTCCCGACCCTATTTAGCAGACTTCAATGATGGCTGATATAAGCCAGCCTTCTGTCAAAATAACAAAATTTACGCCTGCGGCAATACAAACGATTGCCTGACGCTCAGCACGGCGATGCTCTGAGCCAGAACAAAGCGATAGAAAATCATGGTGCAATGCGCACGACCAGGAGGATAGTGCGGCAGGCAGGCACAATGTGACATAAGTCACCAAATTTAGCCTGCAAAAGAAAAGATGTTTTTTGGCAAAAAATATCTGGCGCCGCGTGGGCGCCGGACAGATCATTTTTTGATGGTCTTCACGCCATCCGGCGTACCAATCAGCGCCACGTCAGCACAGCGCGCGGCAAACAGCCCTACGGTGACCACGCCTGGCAGCGCATTGATCGCGGCTTCCAGCTTAATCGGTTCCATAATCTTAAGATTATGCACGTCGAGAATAATGTTGCCGTTGTCGGTCACCACGTTCTGACGATACTCCGGCAGCCCGCCGAGCTTAACCAGTTCCCGCGCCACATAGGCACGCGCCATTGGGATCACCTCAACCGGCAGCGGAAAATTGCCCAGCACATCAACCTGTTTGGAGGCATCCGCAATGCAGATGAAGCGATCGGCCACCGCAGCGATAATCTTCTCGCGCGTCAGCGCCGCGCCGCCGCCTTTTATCATCTCCATCTGGCGGTTGATCTCATCGGCACCGTCAACATACACCGCCAGCTGGTCGACTTCGTTAAGGTCAAAAACGGGAATGCCGTACTCTTTCAGCTTCGCGGTGGAAGCTTCAGAGCTGGAAACAGCCCCTTCGATCTGATGCTTAATCGAGGCCAGCGCATCAATAAAGTGTGCGGCGGTTGAGCCAGTGCCCACACCAACAATCGTGCCCGGCGTGACGTAATCAAGCGCTGCCCAGCCAACGGCTTTTTTCAGTTCATCCTGCGTCATGGTATGTTTAAAACCTGTGCTGCATTGTGTGCGCGTAGTATAAAGCAAGGCTGCAAAAAAAAACCGCTATGCGCGGCATTTGATTGGCAGGATTGGAACACAGCCCACAAAGTGGTTGATTCATAAAGTGAGGTTAGCACGGCGCAAAATGCGTAAAATATGGCATAGTGCAACTTCCACACCTGAAAGAGAGTAGAACGACTGATGAAACGCCCGGATTATCGAACGCTTCAGGCGCTGGATGCAGTGATTCGCGAGCGCGGCTTTGAACGTGCAGCACAAAAGCTCTGTATTACCCAGTCTGCGGTTTCCCAGCGCATTAAGCAGCTGGAGAATATGTTCGGACAGCCGCTGCTGGTGCGCACCGTACCACCGCGTCCGACAGAACAGGGGCAAAAACTGCTGGCGCTGCTGCACCAGGTCGAGCTGCTGGAAGAGGAGTGGCTGGGCGATGATAACGGCGGCACCACTCCCCTGCTGCTGTCGCTGGCGGTCAACGCCGACAGCCTGGCAACCTGGCTGTTACCGGCGCTGAAAACCGTACTGACGGATTCGCCGGTGCGTTTGAACATTCAGGTGGAAGATGAGACGCGCACGCAGGAACGCCTGCGTCGCGGTGAAGTGGTCGGCGCAATCAGTATTCAGCCGCAGCCGTTACCGAGCTGTCTGGTCGATCAGCTGGGCGCGCTGGACTACCTGTTCGTCGGCTCAAAAGAGTTTGCCGCCCGCTACTTCCCAAATGGCGTCACGCGCTCCGCGCTGCTGAAAGCCCCGGCGGTCGCCTTCGACCATCTGGACGATATGCATCAGGCATTTTTACAGCAGAACTTTGACCTGTCGCCGGGCAGCGTACCGTGCCATATCGTTAACTCGTCGGAAGCCTTTGTGCAGCTGGCGCGTCAGGGAACGACCTGCTGTATGATCCCACACCTGCAAATTGAGCGTGAACTGGCGGAAGGTGAACTGATTGATTTGACCCCGGGGCTGTTGCAGCGCCGCATGCTCTACTGGCATCGCTTCGCGCCGGAAAGCCGGCTGATGCGTAAAGTGACCGATGCGCTGCTGGCGCACGGCCATCGCGTACTGCGCCAGGATACGTAGCAACCGGTGCTGCGGGTCGACCGGAAAAGAAGGTCGACCCTACAGAAATTCCGAACGGGGAATTACGGATTATTGCGCTGCAGCTCAAACACCACATCAACCTGGTCGTCGAAGTGAATGCTCTGCTGCTCGTAGGTCTGCGCGGCAGACGTCATCGGGGCGGCATCTGCGGTTTTATACATGCGCGCCATCGGCATGGGTTGATAGTTCGCCACGTGATAACGGATGCTGTAAACCGGGCCAAGCTTGGTGTTAAAGCCCTGCGCCAGTTCGCCTGCCTGCCTGGTGGCATCCTCGATCGCGGCTTTACGCGCTTTCGCTTTATACTCTTCAGGATTGGCCACGCCCAGCTCCACTGAACGGATCTCATTCAGGCCCGTCTTCAGCGCGCCATCCAGCAGATCGTTAAGCTTATCGAGCTTGCGCAGCGTTACCTGCACCTGACGCACCGCGCGGTAGCCTTTCAGCACCGACTTGCCATCTTTGGTGTAGTCATATTCAGGTTGGGTCCGCAGGTTGGCGGCGTTGATATCTTTCTTCTCAATACCGTTCTTATCGAGGAAGTCGAAATACTGCTGGACGCGGCTGTCCGCCTGTTTCTTCGCTTCGCCCGCATCCTTCGCGGAAACATTCACTTCGATAGCCAGCGTGGCGATATCCGGGGTGGCATCGACGCTGGACTGCCCGGACGTCACCACGTGCGGGCCATTAGGTAACTCGTCTGCCTGCGCAGCTAATGGCAGCGTTCCCAATCCAATCATTGCGGCCAGGGCCAGTTTAGTCAGCTTCACTGCTTCCTCCATGGGGTATTTCATCGGCTTCGTATGAGCAGCTGCCGCAGAAAAGCGCTGCGGCAGCGAATTGTTCCGTCTCAGAGCAACGGTTCAGCATATTTTAGTGCGTGATAACAGCTCACGCTATGACATCAATTCCTGGAGTGAAGTTCCCGTCAGAGCAAAGAGAGTGCCTGCAGTGCCAGTTTGAGGGCGATGGCCCACATAACCAGCCCGACCAGCAGGTTGATGATGCGCTGGGCTCGGCTGGTGTTGAGCAACGGCGACAGCCAGGAGGCCAGCAGGGCAAGACCGAAGAACCACACCACCGAAGCACTGGCGGAGCCGAGCGCAAACCAGCGGCGCGCTTCTTCAGGCAGCTGTCCGCCCAGGCTGCCAAGCACCACAAAGGTATCAATGTAGACATGCGGATTGAGCCAGGTGACGGCCATCATTGTCGCCACGATACGCCAGCGACCCTGCTTTAACGCTTTAGCCGACGCGAGATCAACATCGCCGCTAAACGCGGTGCGCAGGGCACCAAAGCCATACCACAGCAGGAAGGCCACACCGCCCCAGGTCACCAGATTAAGCATCAGCGGTGACTGGTTGAGCAATGCGCTACCGCCAAAAATCCCACCGCAAATCAGCACGATATCGCTCAGCGTGCAGAGTGCCGCCGTCATCAGATGATACTGACGTCGCACACCCTGGTTCATCACGAACGCATTTTGCGGACCGAGCGGTAAAATCAGCGCTGCGCCCATGGCAACACCTTGAAGGAAAACAGATAACACAGGAAAGCCCTCACCGGATAACGATGGCGGCAAGTGTATAGCGCGGGAATTATTAGTGGAAATGGAAAAAATTAATGGTTAATAAGAGAATCTAATAACGGGTCAGCCCTGTTACAGGCTGACCCGGAAAGCATTACTCCGCTTTTGCCGTTTCAGCTTCAGGCGCTTTGACCTGATGCAGGTGCACGTCCATCTGCGGATAAGGAATTCCGATCCCTTTAGCATCCAGCGCGCGCTTGAAGTTCTTCATCAGATCCCAGTACACGTTCTGCAGATCGCCCGCTTTGCTCCAGCAGCGGATCACCACGTTGACGGAAGAGGCCGCCAGCTCGTTCAGGCCGATCTGCACGCCGCGCTCCTGCAGTACGCGTGGCTCCGCATCAACCACTTCACGCAGCAGGGTCAGCACTTGATCAATATCGGCATCGTAGGCCACGCCAATGATGAATTCGTTACGGCGCTCCGGCTCGCGCGAGAAGTTAACGATGTTACCGGCGATAATTTTGCCGTTAGGCACCACCACGATTTTGCCGTCGGCAGTTTTCAGGGTAGTGGAGAAGATCTGCACGTTCTGCACAGTGCCCATTACGCCAATATCGATAAACTCACCCGTGCGGAACGGACGGAAGGTGACCAGCAAGACTCCGGCCGCCAGGTTTGAGAGCGAGCCCTGCAGTGCAAGGCCGATAGCCAGGCCGGCAGCACCCAGAACGGCAATTACCGAAGCAGTCTGCACACCCACGCGGCCCAGCGCGGCAATCAGGGTGAAGGCAATGATTCCGTAGCGCACCAGAGCCGACAGGAAGTCAGCCACTGTGGCATCGATATGGCGCGCACGCATCACTTTGTTAATCGCGTTGGAGATAATGCGTGCGACGATCATCCCGACGATGATGATTGCCAGGGCAGCCACGATATTGACTGCATAGCTCAGCAGCAGCGCCTGATTGCGCACCAGCCAGCCCCGGCACTGTTAATACCACCCACTACATTTAAATCGTCCATAAACTGATCCCGTTGTTGCCCAAAAGGGCGTTCAAAACTCTGCCAGCAAGCGGCAGCCGATGCCGTTAAGGGTATGCAAAAAATTGCAGTTTTGCCAAACAAGTCACGAAATCACCTGAACATTCCGAATTGATTGCATAAAAAAAGGCCCCTCAGGGCCTTTTTTGAGCAGAAGCTGAATTACAGTACGTCGACCGCGTTCAGTTCTTTAAATGCCTGCTCCAGGCGAACAATCATTGAAGACTGGGAAGCACGCAGCCATACGCGTGGATCGTAGTACTTCTTGTTCGGCTTATCAGCGCCTTCCGGGTTGCCCAGCTGCGCCTGCAGATAACCTTCGTTCTTTTTGTAGTACTGCAGGATGCCGTCCCAGGTTGCCCACTGGGTATCGGTATCAATATTCATTTTGATCACGCCGTAACCGATAGACTCTTCGATTTCAGCCGCAGATGAACCGGAACCGCCGTGGAATACGAAGTCCAGGGAGTTCACTGGCAGACCGTGTTTTTCGCTGACGTATTTCTGAGAATCACGCAGGATGGTCGGGGTCAGTTTCACGTTGCCTGGCTTGTACACGCCGTGCACGTTACCGAATGAAGCAGCGATAGTGAAACGTGGGCTGATGGCGTTCAGCTTGGTGTAAGCGTAATCAACGTCTTCTGGCTGGGTGTACAGCGCGGAAGCGTCCATGTGGCTGTTGTCCACGCCATCTTCTTCACCACCGGTGCAGCCCAGTTCAATTTCCAGGGTCATGTCGATTTTCGCCATGCGCGCCAGATACTTGCTGCAGATCTCGATGTTTTCTTCCAGTGACTCTTCAGACAGGTCGATCATGTGAGAAGAGAACAGTGGCTTACCGGTTTTGGCGAAGTGAGCTTCACCCGCTTCCAGCAGGCCGTCGATCCACGGCAGCAGCTTCTTCGCGCAGTGGTCGGTGTGCAGGATAACCGGCACGCCGTAGTGTTCAGCCATCAGATGCACGTGGTGTGCGCCAGAGATTGCGCCAAAGATAGCAGCAGCCTGTGGCTTATCTGATTTCAGGCCTTTACCGGCGATGAAGCCGGCGCCACCGTTGGAGAACTGAATGATGACCGGTGCTTTTACTTTCGCAGCGGTTTCCAGAACGGCGTTGATGGAGTCAGTACCCACGCAGTTAACTGCTGGCAGGGCGAACTTGTTCTCTTTCGCCACTTTGAAGATCTTCTGAACGTCGTCACCGGTGACAACGCCTGGTTTTACGAAATCAAAAATTTTAGACATGTTAGCTTGTCCTGTTTCTTCGGTCGTATTAAAGGATTCAGATCTCACGCGGGGCATCAAACACCCCGCACTGAGGATTAATTAGTTCTGCTTCGCACGCTCTTCCAGCATGGCAACCGCAGGCAGAGTTTTGCCTTCCACGAACTCGAGGAATGCACCGCCACCGGTAGAGATATAGGAGATTTTATCTTCAATACCAAACAGGTCGATGGCCGCCAGCGTATCACCGCCGCCAGCGATGGAGAATGCGTCACTGTCTGCAATCGCTTTAGCAACGATTTCAGTGCCTTTACGGAAGTTAGGGAATTCGAACACGCCAACCGGGCCGTTCCACAGAATAGTTTTAGCTTCTTTCAACAGCTTAGCCATTGCTTCTGCGGTTTCATCACCGAAGTCCATGATCTCTTCATTGTCCTGAACTTCAGACACTTTCTTCACGGTAGACGGTGCAGTTTCAGAGAATTCCGTGCCGACGCGAGAGTCGGTAGGAACCGGAATCTTGAACTCATCGCGCAGTTTTTTCGCCGCTTCAACGAAATCTGGCTCGTACAGTGATTTACCGACGTTGTTGTCGATGGCCACGAAGGTGTTAGCAATACCACCGCCAACAATCACGGTGTCAGCAATCTTCACCAGCGAGTTCAGTACGTCAAACTTAGTGGAGACTTTTGAACCGCCAACCACTGCCACCATTGGGCGCGCAGGCGTTTTAAGGGCTTTACCCAGCGCTTCCAGCTCGTTCGCCAGCAGCGGGCCAGCACAGGCGATTGGGGCAAATTTACCCACGCCGTGCGTTGAAGCCTGTGCGCGGTGCGCGGTGCCGAAGGCGTCCATCACGTAGACGTCGCACAGGGCCGCATATTTTTTAGAGAGCGCTTCGTCGTCTTTCTTTTCGCCCTTGTTAAAACGAACGTTTTCCAGGACCACCAGCTTGCCGGCTTCCAGCTCAACGCCGTCGAGGTACTCTTTCGCCAGGGAGACGTTTTCCGCGCCCAGCTTATCTTTCAGGTAGTTCACTACCGGCAGCAGTGAGAACTCTTCGTTGTATTCACCTTCGGTCGGGCGACCAAGGTGGGAGGTTACCATCACTTTTGCGCCCTGCTTCAGGGCCGCTTCGATGGTCGGCAATGAAGCACGAATACGTGCATCAGACGTCACTTTCCCTTCTTTCACTGGCACGTTTAAATCGGAACGAATTAGTACGCGTTTACCAGCAAGATCCAGATCGGTCATCTTAATTACAGACATGGTGAATCCTCTCGTTTAACTCTTAAGTTTTACAGGCGCAAACCGCGCCCTACCTGAAACCGCTTGCGGCCATCGCTAACGTGGTATCAATCATCCGGTTAGCAAAGCCCCATTCGTTGTCGCACCAGACTAAAGTCTTAATCAGGTGCTGACCGCTGACCCGCGTCTGCGTGCCGTCCACTATGGCACTGTGCGGATCGTGGTTAAAATCTATCGAGACTAACGGTAATTCCGTATAGTCAACTATACCACTAAATGCCCCTTCTGACGCACTTTGCAGCAGGGCGTTGACCTCACATGCCTTTACCGCATCACGCACGCTGACGCTCAGGTCAATGGCCGTCACGTTGATGGTCGGCACGCGCACCGCGATCGCTTCGAAGCGGTCGTTAAATTTCGGAAAAATACGCGTTATGCCGGCGGCCAGTCGGGTGTCGACCGGAATAATCGACTGGCTGGCAGCGCGAGTGCGCCGTAAATCCGGGTGATAAGCATCAATCACCTGCTGGTCATGCATCGCCGAATGAATCGTGGTGACGGTGCCGGACTCAATACCCCAGGCATCATCCAGCAGCTTGATAATCGGAATGATACAGTTGGTCGTACAGGAAGCATTCGACACCAGCAAGTGCTCCGGCAGCAGCTCTTTCTCATTCACGCCGTAAACCACGGTGGCATCCAGATCGTGCCCGCCAGGGTGCGAGAACAACACCTTTTTCGCCCCGGAGTGCAGATGCGCTTCACCATCGGCACGGCTGCCATAAACTCCGGTACAGTCGAGCACGACATCGACATTCAGCTCGCGCCACGGCAGGTGCGCGAGCTCTGCCACATGCAGCAGGCGGATGGTGTCATCCCCTACCGTCAGCAGGTCACGTTCCTGGCGCACGTCCCAGGCGAATCGCCCGTGGCTGGTATCGTATTTCAGCAAATGTGCCATGCCCGCGGCGTCCGCCAGCTCATTGATGGCGACGACCGTAATTTCAGCACGTCGCCCGGTCTCGTACAGCGCGCGTAAAACATTGCGCCCAATGCGACCAAACCCGTTTATGGCAATGCGAACCGTCATATTACTCCTGCAGCAGAATTCACCGTAAAATCGGACAATTAGCCTGAGCCAGCCGTGGCGATTTGTACAGCAGATTCTTATCGATCGGTCGGCGGAAATAACAGGGCCCACTGACAACTGAAACGCTTCAGCCAGAATAATAGAAGTCAGGAATAATAGGAATGACTGGGATCAATTGTGGCGCGTAAGTTTGGATCTACGTCACAAATTTAGAATTTATCGGTGGGAACAAAAAAGGGGCGGGTATGCCCGCCCCCCTACGCTATAACATCCTGAGGCGAGGCACGCCTCGCCCGCTGGTGATTACAGCAGCGCTTTCGCTTTAGCGACCACGTTATCCACGGTGAAGCCAAACAGGTCGAACAGCTTCTCGGCCGGTGCAGACTCGCCGAAGCTGGTCATACCGACGATAGCACCGTTCAGGCCGGTGTATTTGAACCAGTAATCTGCGATGCCGGCTTCAATCGCCACGCGCGCGCTGACAGCTTTCGGCAGCACCGATTCACGGTAAGCGGCATCCTGCTTGTCGAAGGCATCAGTAGACGGCATGGAAACCACGCGCGCCTTACGGCCTTCAGCAGTCAGCTGCTCATAAGCGCCCACCGCCAGCTCAACTTCTGAACCGGTAGCGATGAAGATGACCTCCGGCGTACCGTCGCAATCTTTCAGCACGTAAGCACCACGCGCAACGTTAGCCAGCTGCTCAGCGGTACGATCCTGCTGTGCCAGGTTCTGACGCGACAGGATCAGCGCAGTTGGGCCATCCTGACGTTCGATGCCATATTTCCACGCAATCGCCGACTCAACCTGGTCACACGGGCGCCAGGTGCTCATGTTCGGCGTCACGCGCAGGCTCGCCAGCTGCTCTACCGGCTGGTGAGTTGGGCCATCTTCGCCCAGACCGATAGAGTCGTGGGTATAGACCATCACCTGACGGATCTTCATCAGTGCAGCCATACGCACCGCATTACGGGCATATTCGACAAACATCAGGAAGGTCGCGGTGTACGGCAGGAAACCACCGTGCAGGGTGATACCGTTAGCGATAGCGGTCATACCGAATTCGCGCACGCCGTAATGGATGTAGTTACCCGCTGCATCTTCGTTGATTGGCTTAGAACCAGACCACATCGTCAGGTTGCTTGGCGCCAGGTCAGCGGAGCCGCCCAGATATTCCGGCAGCAGTTTGCCAAAGGCTTCGATGGCATTCTGTGACGCTTTACGGCTGGCGATTTTCGCCGGGTTCGCCTGCAGCTGTTCAACAAACTTCTGCGACTCAGCAGCCCAGTTTGCCGGCAGCTCGTTGTTCATGCGGCGCTTGAACTCAGCGGCCAGCTCCGGGAAGGCTTTAGCGTAGGCAGCAAACTTCTCGTCCCATGCAGCTTCTTTCGCCTGGCCCGCTTCTTTCGCGTCCCACTGTGCATAGATGTCTGAAGGAATTTCAAACGGCGCGTGGTTCCAGCCCAGCTGCTTACGGGTCAGTGCAATCTCTTCATCACCCAGCGGCGCACCGTGGGAGTCGTGAGTACCAGCTTTGTTCGGCGAACCGAAGCCAATAACCGTTTTGCACATCAGCAGGGAAGGCTTATCGCTCACCGCTTTCGCTTCTTCCACCGCTTTCTTAATCGCGTCCGCATCATGACCGTCCACGCCGCGCACCACGTGCCAGCCGTAAGACTCGAAGCGCTGCGCGGTGTCATCGGTGAACCAGCCATCAATATGGCCGTCGATGGAGATACCGTTGTCATCATAGAATGCGACCAGTTTACCCAGCTTCAGCGTACCCGCCAGCGAGCACACTTCGTGCGAGATGCCTTCCATCATGCAGCCGTCACCCATGAACACGTAGGTGTTATGGTCAACAATATCGTGGCCCGGACGGTTAAACTGCGCGGCCAGCGTGCGTTCTGCAATAGCAAAACCGACCGCGTTGGCGATACCCTGGCCCAGTGGACCGGTGGTGGTTTCCACGCCTACGGTGTAGCCGTATTCAGGGTGACCTGGGGTTTTGGAGTGCAGCTGACGGAAGTTAGCCAGTTCACTGATTGGCAGATCGTAACCGCTGAGGTGCAGCAGGCTATAGATCAGCATTGAGCCGTGGCCGTTTGACAGCACGAAACGGTCGCGGTCTGCCCACAGCGGGTTAGTCGGGTTGTGATTCAGGAAGTCACGCCACAGAACTTCGGCGATATCGGCCATGCCCATTGGGGCGCCCGGGTGGCCGGATTTGGCTTTTTGCACCGCATCCATACTCAATGCGCGAATGGCGTTGGCAAGCTCTTTACGAGAAGACATTTTCTACTCCAGGTCGGATTTAACGCTTCGCCGTCCTTAACCTATTGTAATGAATGAGTTATCAGGCAAAGCCGAAGGAAAGTCGACAATCAATGTACATGAAATACGGGTAACATGTACATGGCGCAGGATGTAAAAAAAGTCACATTAGTGGCCCTTTCGGAGCAGTGGTGCTATGCATTTATACCAGCAAAGGCTATAACTCCAGTTTCGCTGGCAATAATTCGCCCAGCATAAATTGACAACTTTTTGATTTCTATACCTTGTTACCTAAATGGATGAACTGGAATGATGAAACGTATTTCTGTTAGCGCGATCGCACTCGCGACATTAGTTTCCGGCTGTCAGAATTTTGACAGCAATGCCCTGATGCAGTCAGGCGCGCAGGCTTACCAGGCTGCTACCCTGAGCGATGCGCAGGTTAAAGAGCTGAGCGAAAAATCCTGTCAGCAGATGGACAGCGAAGCGCAGATTGCTCCCGCCAGCAGCACCTATGCTCAACGCCTGAAGAAGATCTCCGCTGCGCTGGGCGACAATATCAACGGCACGCCGGCTAACTACAAAGTTTACGTCACCAAAGATGTCAACGCGTGGGCGATGGCAAACGGCTGCATCCGCGTTTACAGCGGCCTGATGGATATGATGACCGATAATGAAGTGGAAGGTGTGCTGGGCCACGAAATGGGCCACGTCGCGCTGGGCCACTCGCGCAAAGCGATGCAGCTGGCTTACTCTACCACCGCTATCCGCACCGCGGCGGCTTCTGCTGGCGGTATTGCAGCTTCGCTGTCTCAGTCGCAGCTGGGTGACCTGGGTGAAAAACTGGTGAACGCGCAGTTCTCCCAGAGCCAGGAATCACAGGCCGATGACTACTCGTTTGATCTGCTGAAAAAACGCAACATCAACCCGCAGGGTCTGGTGACCAGCTTCGAGAAGCTGGCCAAGCTGGAAGGCACGCACGAAAGCAGCATGTTTGACTCGCATCCGGCTTCTCAGGCGCGCGCCGACCATATCAAAGAGCGTATCGCGGCCGGTAAGTAATTCCGGGCGCGGCAGGGGGCGGGCATGCCCGCCCCGAATCATTAATATAAGGTTTTCTGCGGCGGACCGGCAAAATGCAATGGTCCGATTTCGCTCATTTTAACCTCCACCAGCGTTGGCCCCGGCATCGCTATCGCTTCCGCCAGCACGCTGCTGAACATGGCGGCATCGCTGATGCTCCAGGCCTGCATCCCCATCGACTGCGCCAGCAGGGTATAATCTGGCGTGTGCAGTTCGTTGTAATACTGCCGCCCGCCAAAATACTTATCCTGAATGCCACGCATCACGCCGTAACCTCCGTCGTTCATCACCAGCAGCGTCACGTTAGCCCGCTCCTGTACCAGCGTCGCCAGCTCGCCGACGCCCAGTGCCAGCCCGCCGTCTCCGACCAGACCAACCACTTTACGCTGCGGATTGGCCAGCGCGCTGCCAATCGCCATCGCCAGCCCCATCCCGATTGCCCCCGCCAGCGAATGAATATTGGCTAAGGCACCGTTGGCACGCAATAAACGGCTGCCCCAGACGCTGCCGGAAACGGTAATATCACGCACCAGAATCCCCTGCGCAGGCAGCGCGGCGGCAACGGCATCGTTCAGCCCGGCATACACTCCGCACTGCGCGCGCAGTTCACGCTCCGCTTCTGCTACCGCCTGCGCAATCTGACGATCGCCCGCCACATCACTGACCGGTGACAGGCGCTGTGCCAGTGCATTCAGCAGCGCACGGCAGTCGTAGTTCAGCACCTCATCCGCCAGATAATTTCGGCTGGCCGCTGCCGGGTCGATATCAATCTGCACCCGCGGCTGTGGCAGCGTCAGGGTCCAGCTGCGCGTCTCATTACTGCGCAGGCGCGAACCGGCGATCAGCGTTAAGTCACATTCTGCCATCACGCTTTCCACCGCAGGGGAATTGTGAAATGCGCGCAGGCTGCGCGGATGAGCATCCGGTAAAATACCGCGACCGTGTGCGCTGGAGATCACCCTAAACCCGGCATCGGCCAGTTTTCTTATGGCCTCACTACAGCCTGATGCTCCGCCGCCGACCCACAGCAGGGGGCGGCTGGCACGTTTCACCTTTTCCGCCAGTGCGGCAATCACGCTTTCCGGCGGCGCTGGCGGAGAAAGAGGAGCGACCGGCGTCGTCACCAGCGAGTCGGGTATCAGGCTGTTCTGGATATCTATCGGGATCTCAACCGAAACCGGACCGCACGGCGGCGTCTGAGCTATCTGAATTGCCCGGTGCAGCAGCGCCACCGCCTGCTGCGGCGAGTGCACGCGCAGCGCGGCTTTACCGCTGCTGCGCAGCAGCCCGAGCTGATCGCGGGCTTCGTGAATAAATCCGCTGTCGGCATCAAGATATGCCTTCTCAACCTGCCCCGTAAGATGCAGCAGAGGCGTACCGGCGTTCATCGCTTCGAGCAGCGACCCCACCGCATTGCCCGCTCCGGCACCGGTACTGGTTAACGCCACGCCCAACCCGCTGAACCTGCCGTGCGCATCAGCCATGGTCACCGCACCCGCCTCGCCGCGAGCGGGAACAAAGTGCAGCCTCCCGCGCTGGCCGATGGCATCGGCAATCGGTAAATTGTGAATAGAGATAATCCCATACAGCGTTTTAACCCCGTATAACTCAAGAGTCCGCGCCAGCGCTTCACCCACCGTTATCATTTCGCTCATCGCTACTTCCCGTTCCATAGTTAGTCACTCCAGGCGTTAATTGCCGGGGTCATCGCCAGATAGATGCTCTTCTGCTGCATCCAGGCCTTAATGCCCTGCAGCCCCTTTTCGCGCCCAAGCCCACTCTGCTTGAAACCGCCAAACGGCGTGGCTATCGAAAAGACTTTGTAGGTGTTGATCCACACCGTTCCGCACTCCAGCCGATCGGCAAGCTGCAAGGCATAAGGGATGTCGCGCGTCCAGATGCCGGCCGCCAGGCCATAGATCGAATCATTAGCCTGCGCTATCAGCTGCTGCTCATCTTCGAACGGCATCACCACCAGCACCGGGCCGAAGATCTCCTCCTGGCACACTCTTGCCGCGTTATTCAGCCCGGCGATAATCGTCGGCTGGAACCAGTTACCTTTCGCCAGCGCCGGATCGGCAGGGATCTCTCCCCCGCACAAAATCTCGCCACCCTCTTCCCGCGCCAGCGCCACATAGTCCATCACCGACTTGCGATGCTCGGGGCCGATCAGCGGGCCAATATGGGTGCCGGGACGCAATGGGTCGCCAAGACGCAGGCCATCCGTTAACTGCAGCAGTCTGTCGATCAGTCGTGGGTAGAGCGCGCGATGAATAAACAGCCGCGATCCGGCAATGCACGCCTGCCCGCCAGAGCTGAAAATGCCGTAGCAAATGCCGCGTGCGGCCTGCTCAATATCGGCGTCGGCCAGCACAATGGTCGGGGATTTCCCTCCCAGCTCCAGCGAAGTGCCGATCAGTTTGTCCGCCGCGATATGCGCCAGCCGCTGCCCGGTGCGGGTTCCACCGGTAAAGGAGATCTTCTTCACCAGTGAATGACGCGCCAGCGCTTCCCCGACTATTGAGCCTTTGCCCGGCAGTACGCTCAGTAGCCCCGGCGGCAGCCCGGCCTGCTCAAACAGCGCGGCCAGCTCCAGCGCCATCAGCGGCGTGGCTTCCGCCGGTTTCAGCACCACGGCATTGCCTGCCGCCAGCGCCGGGGCAATTTTCTGCATCTCACTGGCAATCGGTGAGTTCCACGGCGTGATTGCCGCCACCACACCGATCGGCTCATAGCGACTGAGAGTAATAAAGTCGTTGCTGCGCGGCGGCGGGAGCTCCCCCTCCATCACTTCACAGACGGCCGCAAAATAGTGGGCGGTTGCGGCAGCGCTGGCGACCAGCCCGCGCGTCTCCGCCAGCGGTTTGCCGTTGTCGCGCGTCTGCAGCTGCGCCAGCGCCTCCAGCCGTTGCGTAATCAGGTCACCCACACGATGCAGGATCGCGGCACGCTGGTGTGGCAGCCTCTGCCGCCACTGCGGCGCCCGCCAGGCACGCTCGGCCGCGTTAACGGCCAGCTCAACATCGTCCAGACTGGCGGCATGCAGCCAGGCATTAACCGATCCATCGGCCGGGTTAGTGCTGCAAAAACGCTCACCGCGCCCTTCGCGCCACTCGCCGGCCAGGTACAGCTTTAACGTTTCCATCAGGATTCCTTAGAGATAGAGCAACTGACGGCAGGCCTGTACGGCACTGAGTGCTGCCAGCATGGAGGTTTTCGCATTGCTGCTTAGCGGGTAACCACGAAGTTCCAGGTACAGATCGCCGAACTTTCCCGCCGCCTGTAGCGTATGGGTATTGCGCTGCGTTGTCGGGTCAACCATCAGCTCAACCTGCGTCTGGTCCATCCCAATCCCAGCCAGAGCAATGGTTGCCGCCACATTGGCGTTAGCCGGGAACAGTCGTGCAGCTTCACGCGCGCTGCCGCGCCAGAACACCTGACGTTCGCTGACCGCCAACAGGTCTATCTGCGTTTCTGCATGGCTACCCCGCCAGCTGGCCGGGCTTTTACACGACTGATAGATCACATGGTCCAGTCCGCCCTCGCGCGCGGCAGCCAGCCCGTCCAGCCCGGCGACGGCACCAGAAAGCGGGATCAACCGTCCCTCCCCGCTATGACAGGCCGCCAGCAGGCGCTGATGCAGTAACTCATCCGCCAGCGCGCCGGTAGAAATCACCGCCAGCCGCCAGCCGCGCAGCAGAACATATTGAGCATATTCGACGACTGCCTGCTGGCTGGCGCACTCCAACACCAGCTGCGGCTGCCCGTCACAGGCTGCGGGAGAAGTCAGTGCGGCAACCCGTGCGCCAAAGCGATCGCGGATCGCCGCATGATGGCTTTCCCGCGCCACTATCCAGCCAGGCTCAACGCCCTGCGGCAGCCGCGCCAGGACTTCCTGGGCCATGGCACCAAAGCCGATTAGCATGATCTTTTTCATCATTTACCCTCATAGCTGGCGGGAAAAGCCGCCTGAGACATCCAGCGCCGCCCCGGTAGTGAAAGAAGCCAGCGGCGAGGCGAGAAACAGCAGCGCGCGGGCCGCCTCTTCCGGCTTGCCAAGCCTGCCGAGCGGGATCCCGCGCCGCCGGGCCAGCGCAGTCGTCCACTGCTCCCAGTTGAGATCGCGATCTTCCCGCTGCTCAAAGCGCCGCCGCCACTGGCCGGACTCCACCATACCGAGCAGGATCGAATTCACCCGAACACCTTTAGCGATCAGATCTTTCGACAGCGTTAGCGTCATGTTCAATAGCGCAGCCCGCGCCGCAGAGGTGGCAATCATGTGCTCCTCCGGCTGGCGTGCCAGCAGCGAATTGACGCAGGTCACCGAAGCCATATCCGACTGTTCCAGCCACGGCAAAAAAGCCTGCAGCGGATTGAGCAAGCCAAACAGTTTCAGCCCGGCTTCCTGCAGCCAGGCATCGCGCGGCGTGTCTGCGTAGTTCGCCACATAGCCCTGCCCGGCGTTGTTAATCAGCATATCCACCGCGCCAAAACGTTTGCTGACCGCCAGCGCAAAGCGCTCAACCTGCTCCTGCACCAGCACATCACAGTGGTGCGCCAGCATATCGGCATCGGGGAACTGCTCCCGCAGCGCAGCCTGCGCACTGGCCAGCCGCGCCGTATCGCGCCCGCAGAAGGCCACTCTGGCGCCGGCTTCCAATAACAGCTGTAACGTGGCAAAGCCGATGCCGGAGGACCCCCCGGTAACCACCGCCACGCGCCCGTTAATTTGCAGGTTCATTTTCGGCCTCCGTAATGCGCTGCAGCTGGCGATTAAAAAAAGCCGCATTATCGAGATAGCAAGCATGCCCGGCAGTCGGGATCGTCAGGTAAGGCAGACTCCAGCGGCGCGCAAGCTCACGCACCCGTGCTGGCGGCGTAATCTCATCCAGCTCACCGCACCACACCTCTGTCGGGCAGTGAATATCCGCCAGCCAGTGATGGATATCCTCCGTGGCCAGCATGGATGCCGCCTGGAGATATGCCGCCCGATTTAGCCGCCGCATTCCCGCCGCCACCGTGGCAATATCGCGCTCGTCAGCCCGCGGGCGCAGCAGATGCGCAGCACGGTCGTCGGCCAGCGTCCTCAGCCCGCCAGCCAGCTGCTGTTCCCGCTGTTCCAGCACCTGCCGTTGCTGCTCCGGCGCGGCGCTGCCATAGCCCTGCGCCGGATCGGCCAGCACCAGACGCGTAACGCGCTGTGGATAGCGCGCGGCGAACGCACTGCCGATCAGCGCCCCCAGCGAGTGTCCGACCACCACCGCCCGTGAGATATGGGCATCATCCAGCATCTGCGCCAGCATATCGGCATACAGCGCGGCGGTAGGATGGGGGTGAGTGAGCGGCTGGCTCTGCCCGTAACCCGGCGCATCCCACGCCAGCATGTGGCAACACTGCTGCAGGCCGCTGTTATTCAGCTGCTTATGCCAGTTGCCGCTGCCGGAGCTGATGCCGTGCAGCAGCACCAGCGCCGGTCCATTTCCGGTCTCCCACCATTGGATCATTGACGTTTCACCTTAGCCAGCGGGTGATCGTGCGGATAGGTCGGGATATGCGGTTTCGCGGTGCCCAGCATCACGCACATCAACGCTTCTTCCTCGCCATGGTTAAACAGGCCGCGGTAAATGCCGGCAGGAACCGAGATCAGGTCACGTTCGTTGAGCACCGTTTCGCAGTAGCTGTCACCCTCTTTGATCATCAGCGTGATGCAGCCTTTCAGCATGAAAAATACCTCTTCCACATCGTCATGCAGATGCAGCGGTCCTTCACTTTTCGCCGGCAGCACCATGGTTGAGAAGGTGAAATGCTCAGCAGGAACGGTGTTGCTGTCGCTGGACACGCCCGTCGCGCCGGTGCCGATATAGCGCATCTGAGCGCGGCGATATTTCGGGTCGAAGTCGGCCTGAAATTTCAGCGCGCTCCAGTCATATTTACGTCCGGAAAAACGTGCAATGCGCGACTCCACCCACTCATCCATTGACAGGTTGGCAGGTTTAACGGCAGCTTTAGTGATGCTTTCTGACATGGTTGATACTCCTCAGTAACGTTTCAGGATTGGCAGTAACAGCACGCAGCCCGCTGCGGCCACCACCACCAGAAACAGCAGGCCGCTGTCCATGCTGTGAGATTCGGCGATTATTGCCCCCATCAGTAGCGGTGCCAGCGCGCCGGCAAAATTCCCCAGCCCGTTAAACACACCGCCGGCGGCCGCGCTAACGTTGGGTGGCGTGGCTTTTGCCAGCAGGGCAAAGATATTCGGCGCCCCCGCGCCCCACATAAATGTGCTGAAGCTCATGGCAGCAATCACCCCCCCCTGCTGCTGGAGATGCAGCACTGCCAGCAGGCCGATTGCCGCGCCCCCCAGAGAGATAAAACAGGCCAGCGCACGGCGATCGGCACGGTCAGAGAGCCAGGCACCCAGCCCTTCGCCTGCCAGCATGGCGATAAACGGCAGCGAAGAGAGCCAGCCCACATCCCGCAGATGAATGCCGCGCCCCTCCACCAGATAACTGGGCAGCCAGCCGTTAATGCCCCACAAATAGGTGAGATAGGTGATGTTGAACAGGCAGATAAGCCAGAAGTGGCCGTTTCGATAGAGCACCGCACGTGCCGCTTTGCGCGGCTGAGCGTTGCTGCGCGTCGCTGTCATTCCGCGGCGAATATTGCGTAGCGCGAGACAAATCCAGCCCACCACAGGCAGCGTCAGCAGTGCCATAAACCAGAAGGTGCTCTGCCAGCCAAAGTGGCCGAGAATAAACAGCGAGAGCGGAAAACCGATGGCGGCACCGATAGGCGTTCCCAGCAGCCACAGCATGGTGGCGCGCGCCTGCAGGTGCTGCGGGAAGTTATTGCGCACCACGGCAAATGCCAGCGGGAATAGCGGCCCTTCCGCCACGCCCAGTGCGATGCGCAATCCCAGCATGGTCCGATAGGAGTGACAGAAGCCCATCGCCACCATCAGCAGGCACCAGAGCAGCATCATGCTCACCAGTAAACGCTGCGGGTTGATGCGGTCGCCCAGCCCGCTGAGCAGCATCGAGGAGAAGCCATAGCTGAGCAGAAAGGCACTCATTAATAGCCCCAGGCGGGTGGTGTCAAAACTCAGCCCCATCGCCTGCTGAAATTGCACGTCAGAAAACAGGGCGGCAATGCTCACCTTGTCAAAAAAGGCCAGCAGCACGCAGGCAAACAGTGCCAGCGGGATCGACCAGCGAACCGTTTCAGCCTGCTGAGCGACCGTAAGCGGTGGGTGTTCAAGAGTACTCATCTGCCCGATCTCCGCTTACCGTAACGACATCAGTGAAAAGTCGGGGTCAGCCAGCTGCGCCGCATCCAGCTGGCGCTGAGCCAGCATCCAGCGCTTCGCCAGCTTAATGCTGCGCGCATCGTTAAACGCCACCAGCTGCTGCAGACGGCTGTCCGCTCCAAGACGGAACCACAGCCCACCTCCGGGCTGCGGCCGGACAATCGTCCTTCCCGCGTCACCGGGCAGGCCGAGGATCTGAATATTGACGTCGTATTGATCCGACCATAGCCAGGGGATCTCGCCATACCCTGCCGCCTGCGGATCGAGCATGGCCTGCGCGGTTGCAATGGCCTGATTTTGGGCAAAGGCCCAGGACTGCAACGAGATACCGTATTGCGGATGGCGCGCCACATCACCGATGGCAAAAATTGCCGGGTCGCTGGTCTGCCCGCGGGCATCCACTACGATGCCATTCGCCACCTCAAGCCCGGCCTGCTGCGCCAGTTCAAGATTTAGCTCAATCCCAATCCCCACCACCACGCGGTCAAAGGATTCGGCTTCGCTGCACGCGCAGCTCAGCTGTGGCCGATCGTGCTGTTGATGAAGTACGATTTCACCGCAGTCGAGATGCAGCCGCACCCCGTGCCGCTGATGTAGCGCCAGCAGCGCCGCCGACACCGCCGGGTCAATACTGCGTTGGCACAGCGCGGGCTGCCGTTCAAACAGCGTGACGGCAATACCTTTGCTGCGGGCAGAAGCGGCAATTTCTAATCCAATCCAGCCGCCGCCAACCACCGCCAGGTGCTGACAGTCGTTGAGCCCGGCTTTCAGCGAGATGGCGTCCTGCCAGCTGCGTAAGCTGTGAATACGGGGATGGTTCTGCCACTCGCGCCCCGGCAGGCGAGGACGGCTGCCGGTAGCAATCAGCAGCCGATCGTAGGCCAGCTGCTGACCATCGCTGAGCAGCACGCGCTTTTGCCCGCGCAGGATCTGTTCGGCGCGCAGCGGGCGATACCAGCTGAGATCGAGTGCTGCCTGCACGGGCTCGCTAAACAGGCGAGTCAGGGCGACCTCATCCTGCAACAGCACACTTTTCGACAGCGGCGGTCGCTCATAAAAGTCCCACGGCTCGTCAGCCACCACGCTGATACGCTGGTCGTAGCCACCATCGCGCAGGGTTTTTGCCGCCCAGCCCGCCGCCTGCCCACCGCCGATAATGACGATCCCGGCGCTCATAGCGCTTCCTCACGCTTCAGCTGGCGGCGGGTGGTGTAGTCGATACCCCCTTCTACCGCCCATTCAGTAAAGGAGACCAGCGAATGCTCCAGCTCACGCGGCTGCCAGTTTTCCGTCAGCCAGTCATCGTTGGTGTAATACTCGAACGCACCACCAGCCGGGCTGTTGACGTACCAGAAATAGGCGGAAGAGACCGGATGGCGGCCGGGGCCAATAAAGGTGCTCCACTGCTGTTTGTTCATCGCCAACCCGCCGCCGACCACTTCATGAATATCGCGCACGGTGAACGCCACGTGGTTCAAACCGCGTTTACCATTCGGCAACTGCAGTAAAAACAGGGTGTGATGGCCACCGCGCTGCTGAGCCCGCAGGAAGACCGCGCGATCGATATAACGGTCAGAAACCTCGAAGCCGAGCACTTCGCGATAAAACTTCTCCGTCTGCGCCAGGTCGCTAACAAAAAACACCACGTGACCAATATTGATTGGCGTAGCCTGGGAATAGACCGGGCTGGGCTGGTCGATACGGCGAATATCGTCCCACTGGTTGATGCCCGGAACATCGAGCTCAACCTTTCGCTGCTGGCGGACGACAATACGCAGCGCCATACCATTAGGATCGGTGCAGTACAGCGCCCCGCCGCGCTCCTGGTAACTGGGCTGGTCACGCATTTTCTGCGCAATGGCGGCCAGTGACGCTGCGTCTCGCACGCCCCAGGTGACGCGCCGCAGGGTGGAGCCTGCTTCGAAGGGCACTGGCAGGTCAGGATTGTCCAGCGGGCTGAATTCAACCTGTGCGCCGCTCAGGGTTTGAAACAGACGATCGCTGCCGTTCACCGGCGACAGGCCAAAATCACGGATGAACTTGCTGCACAGTGGCGGGTCTTCAACGCCAAATTCCAGCTTTTCAATTCCAGTTACGCGCATGCTCTCTGCCTCTTTTTTGTTCAAAATGACGAATCTGGACGTAGAGATCCCCGACGCAGTTAAGCGCCTGAAAAATTTACGCAGTTATTGGGTTAGCCAGCCTGGGCGTGATGCCCTAACAAGCCGGAGATTTTCATCGCGGCATCGGCCACCAGCTGCTGCAAATGCCTGCGGTCAGCGGCCGGAATTTCATGCATTGGCACCATGATGCTGACCACTGCCGCCACCCGACTTCTGGGCCCGAAGATCGGGTAAACAATCGACGAAATTCCCGGACGAAAGAAGGATTCACCAATCACATAACCGCGCTGGTTATCCTGCTGTACCATCTCCCACAGCGTTTCACGATCCTGGGATGGCACCTGGGCTGCGCCTTCAATCAGCGGCTCCGGATAGAGCTGTTCAAAATCGCTGCGGCTCAGATCGGTTAGCAGCACCCTGCCGAGGGAAGTGCAGTGAACCGGCAGCCGTGAACCGACGCTAACCTGATTAATCCGCGCACCTGCGGCGCTGACGCGGGCGATATAAATCAGATCGCGCCCATCGCGAATCGCCAGATGGCTGTTGCACAGGCTGCGGTCGCGCAGCTGCTCAATCACCGGCTGCCCCGCCTGCGCTACGTCCAGCGAGGCGATATATTCAAACCCCAGTCGCAGCACCATCATGCCAAGAGTAAAGGTGTTGTTACGCGGGTTACGCTGTAAAAAACCAAGGTGCTCCAGAGTCTGCACCACGCGGTAAGCGCTGGCTTTTGGCATGTCGACCAGCCGGTGTAGCTCGGCGAAGGTCATTTCGCGCTGCTGCGCGCCGAAGGCGAGTAGCAGCTGCAACCCGCGATCTAATCCCGGGATCAGGTAGCGGCAGCTTGATGCTTCAGACATAACGACTCCTGCACCTCAGTTAAAAACAAATCCACCGTTGACCGGCAGCAGCTGCCCGGTAACGAAATCAGACAGCGATGACAACAGCCAAATCACGCTACCGCTGACGTCCTGCGGATGCTGCGCTCCGGCGAGCGCGCGCCCCTGCTCATACAGCTGATGCCGCGCCGCCGGCACGTACTCTGTGGCGGCGACGCGCGTCAGCCCTGGGGCAATGGCGTTGACGCACAGCCCGCGCTCTCCCAGTTCCCGCGCCATGGAGCGCGTCATCGCAATAATCGCGCCCTTACTGGCAACATATGCCAGCAGGTTCGGCGCGCCCCATTGGGCGGTATCCGACGCGACGTTAACGATTTTTCCACCGCGTTTCATCAGCGGCACCGCCGCTTTCGAAACCAGCCAGCTGCCACGCACATTGACCTGCATCACCCGGTCCCACAGCTCAATGTCGTACTCCAGCATGTTTTTGCCACCAACGCCGGTCGCCAGCGCGGCATTATTGACCAGCCCATCAATGCCGCCCTCGCGGGCGACAAGCTGCATAACGTCGTTAATCGCCTGCGGGTCGGCAATATCCAGCGGCAGCGCTTCGACTCGCGCACCCTGCTTGCGCAGCTGCTCAGCACTGGCTTCCAGCTCGGCTGCAAGAATATCGAGCATCACTACGCGTGCCCCCTGGCCTGCAATATCCTGAGCAAACTGCCAGCCTAGGCCACGCGCCGCACCGGTGATGACGATGCGTTTTCCTGCCAGCAGCCCGCCCATTACGAGGTCTCCTGGGCTGCTAACTCTGCCAGTCTTGCCAGCTGCTGCCTCGCCGCTTTCTGCATGTTGCGGCGCAGGCGTGACAGCCCGACATCATGCTGATAGAGATATTCATGGTTACGCGCAGCCGGGGCCATTGACTCAAGGATAATCCGGTCCTGTTCCAGCACGTCCCAGTGCAGCTTCTCCAGCCGGTTGCGGTAGAAGAAGCGCCACATATCACGCTGCCAGCCCTCAACCTGGCGAATGCGCCAGAAGAACACGCGGCAGCTCTCCTGGCTTTCCGGCACCGCCATGCCGATGATCCAGAACGGGCCGCCCGGTCCAAAACGTTTCTGATAGGGGATAGAGAGCCGCATCCACTGCACACCACTTTCGCCAAACTCCACCCAGTCAAAATTCACCCCTTTTTGCCCATCCTTCTGGAACAGGAACCCGGTTTCAGTGGGTTGCAGTGACATATCCGCCTTACGGTCACCGTCCGCCATCGAATGCGAAGACGAGTGGAGGTAGGTGCCGTGCATCGGATCCATCACGTTTTCCAGCGCGTACTGATAATTGCAGTTCCATGCAGCGGTACAGAGGAAATTGCTGTAAGACTTGCTGTCGGCCAGCTCCTGCGGGAACACCAGCTCCGTGGGTGGATCCTCTGCGGTCACGCCAAACCAGATAAAGATTGCGCCATGCGCTTCCTGCACCGGATAGGCGCGCACGCACGTCTGGCCAACCAGCGGGCAGCGGTCAACAGCCGGTACATCTTTCACCGTACCGCTGCCCGCCACTTCCACGCCGTGATACCAGCAGGCAATACGGTCGCCGAGGTTCCAGCCCATCGACAGACGCGCACCGCGGTGCGGACAGCGATCTTCCAGCGCCTGCAGTTTGCCTTCGGCATCGCGCCATACCACCAGCTGCTGCCCCAGTCGTGTTATCCCCAGCGGCGCCGAGTGTACTTCCCAGCTCGCCAGCACCGGATACCAGAGACCGCGTAATCCTTGATCGAGATATTTCTGTACGTCGCTCATCTTCGCCTCCCGGTTCAGTAACCGTTAACCTGTAAAAACTCGCGGAAGCTGGCATCGCTCCACGGCTTACCGCCGCGGTCGAAGATCCGCTGCTGATTGAGCGCCTCCACCAGCTGTTCCAGTGTGTTTTTATCCTGGGAAAACAGCGTTTCCAGTGCGCTAATCAGGGCGATTTCAAAGGCATCAGGTTCACGACGACGCGTCTGCCAGATAATATTTTGATATTCACCCGGCTGATGGATGGCACCATTGCCCCCCTCTTTAGGGGGAGTGAATTGCCAGCTTTGCGGCAAATGTGGATTAAATTCCGCTTGATGACTCATGGTTGCTCATCCTCCGCAACGACAGTGATTTGAATCTGGTTATCGACTATCCGTAATGGATAGCGTTTCAGGTCGCGTTCCCCGGTTCACGCAGGCAGCGTCCCGTTCTGATATCAAAAACAGCCTCATGCAGCGGGCACTCCACTTTGCCATCCTCTACAAACCCCTGGCTCAGCAGGGCATATGCATGCGGGCAGATATCCTCCAGCGCGTAATATTCACCCTCGACCAGATATATCCCGATCTCCTGGCCATCAATATTGCCGGCGAAGGGAAAATCGGCCTGCACCTGCGAAATATGACAAATAGGGCTCCAGCTCATTATTTAACTCCAGCATCAGTTTCATATATAAAACTTTGTTTCCCATCTAATACGGTCAATATAGAAGCGGAGGGTTAAGCGTCAATAGGCGATATTTGCTAAAAATTAAGCAAGAATATTTTTATTTAAAGTAAACGTGCAAGAGATCACGAAATAAAATAAATTCACCGCATTAAATCAAATCTGTAGCAAAAATCAGATCCAGACAACAGCAGCGAAAGATATTCTTTTAAAACAGCAACAAAGCGACCTTCAGCGTTATAGCGAGTGCAAAAGTATTTTCCCTGGCTAATTATCACCGTTGAATAAGAATAATTGAAAGTTTCATCAGTAAAACAATTATGGCAACTTCCGGGAGGATTTTAAAAAAACCACTATTAACGGCAGGGTCACGCTCTCTTCGGCGTGAATTAAGAGCAGGGTTAATTTGGGGGCAGAGAGAGGGAGTATTTACCCCGCAGCGCATTTACCGCCGCGGGGCAGAATGATTAACCTTTGTTGGAAGCCTGCACGTGCAGCATATCCAGCGCCAGGCTGGCCGCCGCCAGCGCGGTAATATCAGACTGGTCGTAGCCCGGTGCGACTTCGACCAGATCCATCCCCACGATATTCATACCCTGCAAACCGCGGATCAGCTTGCTGGCCTTGTCACTGGTCAGGCCGCCGATCACCGGAGTACCGGTGCCCGGTGCATGTGCCGGGTCGAGGCAGTCGATATCAAACGTCAGGTAGATTGGCAGGTCGCCCACAATCTGCTTCACCTGCGCCAGAATATCGTCGACGCTGCGATCGTTGATCTGCGCGGCATCCAGTACGTTAAAGCCCAGTGACTTATCAAACTCGGTACGAATACCGATCTGCACGGAATGCTCCGGTGAGATCAGCCCTTCTTTCGGTGCCGTATAGAACATGGTGCCGTGGTCAAAGGTCGGGCCGTTAGAGTAGGTATCGGTGTGCGCATCAAAGTGCACCAGCGCCATCTTACCGAAAGTTTTGGCATGGGCGCGCAGCAGCGGCAGCGAGATGTAATGGTCGCCGCCAAAGGTCAGCATACGCTTGCCGTTCGCCAGCAGCTTCTCAGCGTGCGCCTGCAGCTTGTCGCTCAGATCCTGTGAATCACCGAAGGCATACACCAGATCGCCGCAGTCAATCACGTTCAGGCGCTGACGCAGGTCAAACTCCCACGGCCAGCGGCAGCCTTCCCAGGCGAGGTTGGTCGAAATCTGGCGGATAGCGCCGGGGCCGAGGCGGCTGCCCGGGCGGCCGGAGGTTGCGGCATCAAACGGTACGCCGGTAATCACCCACTCGGCATCGCTGTCGTAGGGCTGGAAGTTAACCGGGAAACGCATAAAACCAAAGGCGTTAGACACCAGCGAGTTATCGTACTGATTACCCAGGGTGTTATACATAGCTGTTCCTCTCTGACTGACCAAAAAAAAGATGAAAAAAAATCCCCACCGCGTCGTTAAGCCCGACGAGGAAGGGATTGATTAAGCACTATTTTAACCTGGTTTAACGTTTAAAAATATCGTTAACAAAGTTACCTAAATCGGCAGAACCGGACTTCACTTCCGGCTTCACTTCACCACCCGGCGAAATACCGTCGACAAAGTTCGGCAGGAACTGGCTGAGCAGATCGGTGGCCCCCTGTCGATCGGTGCCCAGCTTATCCGCCAGCGACTGGATCTCGCCACCGCCAAACGCCGACTGAATTTCACCGCTGCCAATCGCTGCATTCTGGCCGTTGCCAATCCAGGAGTTCAGAATGGCACCAAGACCGCCCTGCTGAAACTTATTAAACAGCACTTCAATGCCGCCCTGCTCCTGAATCCATTCCCAGATGGCCTGAAACTGTCCCGCGTTAAGTCCACCGGCCGCGTTACCGCCGCCGCCGCCCAACGCACTTTTTAGTAAACCGTCAAGCAAACCCATATTCGACTCCTTCACTCTCGGCACTGAGTGCCTGGCTGGAGGCTTCTTATTTGCTGCGCGCCTTTAATAGCGCGCAGCGCCGGAAGATTATTCGTCTTCCAGATAAGTGTAGCCGTATAAACCGGCTTCGAACTCTTCCAGGAACTGCGCACGCAGCTCCTCATCCAGATCGCTCTGTTTGATCTGATTACGGAAGTGGGTCAGCAGCTCGGCCGGGTTCAGCTGCACATACTCCAGCATGTCCGCCACGGTATCCCCTTCATCGGACAGCTGAACTTCCACGCTGCCATCAGGGAAGGCAAACACGTCGACCGCTTCGGTGTCGCCGAACAGGTTGTGCATGTTGCCGAGGATCTCCTGATACGCCCCGACCATGAAGAAGCCCAGCATCGGCGGGTTATCAATATCGTACTGCGGCATCGGCATGGTGGTGGCAATACCGTCGCCGTCAACATAGTGGTCGATGGTGCCGTCCGAGTCACAGGTGATGTCCAGCAGCACCGCACGGCGCTCCGGCACCTGATTCAGCCCTTCCAGCGGCATCACCGGGAACAGCTGGTCAATACCCCATGCATCCGGCATCGACTGGAACAGTGAGAAGTTGACGTAAATCTTATCCGCCATGCGCTCCTGCAGTTCGTCAATAATCGGACGGTGCGCGCGGTTGCTCGGGTCCAGATGCTGCTGAATATAGTGGCAAATGCTGAGATAGAGCTGCTCCGCCCAGGCGCGCTGGGTCAGATCGTAAGTCCCCTGCGAATAACCGGTATGGATGTCAAACAGGTCCATCTGGCTGTCGTGCAGCCATTCGCGCAGCGAGCGGCGGTTATTCGGCTCGTGCATCTCCTGCCAGGTATCCCACATGCTGACAATCGGACGCGGGGAATCTGCCTGCGGCGGCTGCGGCTCGCTGAACTCGTTGCGTTCCACACCAATGATGTTGGAAACCAGTACGGTGTGGTGCGCTGTCACGGCGCGGCCCGATTCAGTAATCACCGTTGGATGCGGCAGGCCGTGCTCTTCACAGGCATCGCCAATCGCCCAGATAACATTGTTGGCATATTCGTTCAGGCCGTAGTTGACCGAGCAGTCGCTCTGCGAGCGGGTGCCTTCATAGTCAACGCCCAGACCGCCGCCCACGTCGAAGCACTGGATATTGACGCCGAGCTTCGCCAGCTCAACGTAGAAACGCGCCGACTCGCGCACGCCGGTGGCGATATCGCGGATGTTGGCCATCTGCGAACCGAGGTGGAAGTGCAGCAGCTGCAGGCTCTCCATACGGCCCGCTTCGCGCATGATCTCTACCAGCTTCAGTACCTGAGTGGCAGAGAGGCCAAACTTGGATTTCTCCCCGCCGCTCGACTGCCATTTACCGGAACCCTGCGATGCCAGGCGCGCGCGGATACCAAGGCGCGGCACCACATTCAGGCGCTCCGCCTCTTCGAGGACCAGTTTCACCTCGGTCATTTTTTCCAGCACCAGATAGACCTTGTGGCCCATCTTTTCGCCGATCAGCGCGAGGCGGATATATTCACGGTCTTTATAGCCGTTACAGACGATCACCGAACGCGTCATGCCCGCATGGGCCAGCACGGCCATCAGCTCGGCTTTGGAACCGGCTTCCAGGCCCAGCGGCTCGCCGGAGTTGATAAGCGACTCGATAACGCGCTTATGCTGGTTAACCTTAATCGGGTAAACCAGGAAGTAGTCACCGCGATAGCCGTAAGACTCGCGCGCGCGTTTAAACGCGGCGTTAATCGAACGCAGGCGGTGCTGCAGAATTTGGGGGAAGCAGAACAGGGCGGGCAAACGCTGGCCTTCGGCTTCGCGCTCTTTCACCAGCTTCGCGAGATCGACGCGCGCTTCCGGTACATCCGGATCCGGGCAGACGCTGATATGGCCCAGCTCGTTGACGTCGTAGTAGTTATTGCCCCACCAGGCAATATTGTAAGTGCGCAGCATGCGGCTGGCATCTTGATCGCTCATTGCTACCTCCTGCATCGAGCGGAGTACACCCTGTTCGCCAGCTGACGAACCCTTAATATTCTTCATGTCGTCAGACATCGCGAACCTCAAGTTGTAATGAAGCAAAACAGCCAGCAGCTACAGGAGCATCCTGTAGCAAGAAATCATCGACCGTCGCCCGGTTCAGCCCGACAGGCTGAGAGCGAAGAGTCGGCTTATGCAGTATAACATCGTAAAACAAGTCGCGGACTCCGTATCACCAGCCAGAGAGCCAACAGGGACAATACTCAGGATAATCCGAGAATATCGTGGTGTTGTGACAGTTTAACCAGTGTGTGGAAAAGCAAGAACTGAGGCTGAAAGTCAGTAAAAACACGGTGACTGACAGTCTGGTGCGGCGCAAGTCAAAACCGCAACGGCAGGCGCGGCGTTTTATACAGCTAACCCTGTGAAATTGCAAAATCTTACTGTGCTAAATGCGACCCCTGTCAGGATTAATTGCCACTCTTTACGCTAACTGAAAAATCCTTTAAGCAAAAAAAACTGGCAATCCGCTTAGCGTGTAACCTAAAATAGCCGTCCAGATGTTAATCCGTCTATACTGGTTAACTTCTAAGCGTCTTGTATTACTGCTCATGGCTTTGCCTGTGGGGGCGCTAATTCTGAGTGACCGGCTGGTTTCCAGTCTTTGCGCTATGCAGTCGATCTTCCACCCGTTCAAGTCAAGGTAAAGAATAAAATGGCTAAACACCTTTTTACATCCGAGTCCGTATCAGAAGGACATCCTGATAAAATCGCCGACCAGATTTCTGATGCCGTGCTCGATGCCATCCTCGAGCAGGATCCGAAAGCCCGCGTTGCGTGCGAGACCTATGTGAAAACCGGCATGGTGCTGGTCGGCGGTGAAATCACCACCAGCGCATGGGTTGATATCGAAGAGATCACGCGTCAGACCGTGCGTGATATTGGCTATGTTCATTCTGATATGGGCTTTGATGCCAACTCCTGCGCCGTACTGAGCGCCATTGGCAAGCAGTCACCTGATATTAACCAGGGCGTTGACCGTACCGATCCGCTGGAACAGGGTGCAGGCGACCAGGGCCTGATGTTTGGCTATGCCACCAACGAAACCGACGTGCTGATGCCAGCTCCCGTGACCTACGCTCACCGTCTGGTGCAGCGCCAGGCAGAAGTGCGTAAAAGCGGCACGCTGCCGTGGCTGCGCCCGGATGCAAAAAGCCAGATCACCTTCCAGTACGATGACGGTAAGATCGTGGGCATTGACGCGGTAGTGCTGTCGACTCAGCACGCGGAAGATATCTCGCAGAAAGATCTGCAGGAAGCGGTGATGGAAGAGATCATCAAGCCGGTTCTGCCTGCTGAGTGGGTCAACGCCAGCACCAAATATCATATCAACCCGACTGGCCGTTTCGTTATCGGTGGCCCAATGGGTGACTGCGGTCTGACCGGACGTAAGATTATCGTTGATACCTACGGCGGCATGGCTCGTCACGGCGGCGGTGCATTCTCAGGTAAGGATCCGTCAAAAGTGGACCGTTCGGCGGCCTATGCTGCGCGCTACGTGGCGAAAAACATCGTTGCTGCCGGTCTGGCCGATCGCTGTGAAATTCAGGTTTCCTACGCTATCGGCGTGGCAGAACCCACCTCAATCATGGTGGAAACCTTCGGCACCGAGAAAATCTCCACCGAAACCCTGACCCTGCTGGTGCGCGAGTTCTTCGACCTGCGCCCTTACGGTCTGATCCAGATGCTGGACCTGCTGCATCCGATCTATCGCGAAACTGCCGCTTACGGTCACTTTGGTCGCGAACATTTCCCTTGGGAAAAAACCGACAAAGCAGCCCAGCTGCGTGAAGCTGCCGGCCTGAAATAACCTTTTCGGCTAACAGTTTCAAAGGGGTACCTTCGGGTGCCCCTTTTTTTATTGGCGAGATGATAGCGGTTACATTTATAAATATCTTACTTTTCTGATAATTAAGATTTTCCTCTCTTAACATTTCGACATAAAATGCGCTATTTTCAGCACTGTCTGATGTTGATTGGGCTGCGAAATAATACACACTATAAATTGCTATGACTTACAGGTTACAAAGCGCAGCGGCAGGGAAAAAAGGCATTTTCAGATACTTCTGGTGTGTAAGCGATTACACCAGTGTGATCTGAAGTACAGTCTGATGCGCCTGGGTTTTCTAACATCTATAACAACAACAAGCGGTACTACCTAAACGGAGGCGTTATGCCTGATAATAAAAAAACGCAGCAGAACATCGAACAAGGCCATGACCCTGTTCGTCTGTTTTCTTGCAGCCCTGGCCGGTCTGCTGTTCGGCCTGGATATTGGCGTTATCGCCGGTGCATTACCTTTCATCGCGAAAGACTTCAACGTCACTGCGCATCAGCAGGAGTGGATCGTCAGCTCAATGATGTTTGGTGCCGCCATCGGTGCCGTCGGCAGCGGCTGGATGTCTTCCTATCTTGGTCGTAAAAAGAGCCTGATGATCGGCGCGGTGCTGTTCGTTATCGGCTCCCTGTGGTCCGCATTTTCGCCAAACCCGGAAATGCTGATTGTTGCCCGCGTCCTGCTGGGCCTGGCGGTCGGTGTTGCTTCCTATACCGCCCCGCTGTACCTGTCTGAAATCGCCCCGGAGAAAATTCGCGGCAGTATGATTTCGCTGTACCAGCTGATGATCACCATCGGTATTCTCGGTGCGTATCTTTCCGATACCGCCTTTAGCTTCACCGGCGAATGGCGCTGGATGCTGGGCGTGATTACCATCCCTGCCCTGCTGCTGCTGGTTGGCGTCTTCTTCCTGCCTAACAGCCCACGCTGGCTGGCGGCGAAAGGTGACTTCCGTAGCGCCCAGCGCGTGCTGGACCGCCTGCGTGATACCAGCGAGCAGGCCAAACGTGAGCTGGATGAGATCCGTGAAAGCCTGAAGATCAAGCAGTCCGGCTGGTCGCTGTTCAAAGACAACAGTAACTTCCGCCGTGCGGTTTATCTGGGCGTGCTGCTGCAGGTGATGCAGCAGTTCACCGGGATGAACGTCATCATGTACTACGCGCCGAAAATCTTTGAGATTGCCGGTTTCACCAATACCACGCAGCAGATGTGGGGTACGGTGATTGTCGGTCTGGTGAACGTGCTGGCCACCTTTATTGCTATCGGCCTGGTTGACCGCTGGGGCCGTAAGCCGACGCTGATCCTCGGCTTTATGGTGATGGCGCTGGGGATGGGTATTCTGGGTACCATGCTGCATGTGGGTATTCACTCCGACACCGCACAGTACTTCGCAATCGCCATGCTGCTGATGTTTATCGTTGGCTTCGCCATGAGTGCCGGTCCGCTGATCTGGGTACTCTGTTCTGAAATCCAGCCGCTGAAAGGGCGCGATTTCGGTATCACCGTTTCCACCGCCACTAACTGGATTGCTAACATGATCGTTGGCGCCACCTTCCTGACCATGCTGAACAACCTCGGCAACGCCAACACCTTCTGGGTCTACGCGGCGCTGAACCTGTTCTTCATCGTGCTGACGATTGCCCTGATCCCGGAAACGAAAAACGTTTCGCTGGAGCACATCGAACGCAATCTGTTAGGCGGTAAAAAACTGCGTGATATCGGTCAGCGATAACTGACCTAAACTCTGGCCGGGGCAACCCGGCCAGCTTATTGCTTATCCCCTCATCCCACCGTATCCTTGCCCTGATGAAACCTCAGAGACTCCCCATCGCCCTGCAACAGGCGGTTATGCGCCAGCTGCGTGAAAAATTGCAGCAGGCTAACCTGCGCCTGGAGCGTAGCTACCCGGAACCGGCGCTGGTCTATCAGCAGCGCGGCACCGCGGCGGGCACAGCATGGCTGCAAAGCTGGGAAATCCGCCTCAACCCGGTACTGCTGCTGGAGAATCAGCAGGCGTTTATCGATGAGGTGGTGCCGCACGAGCTGGCACACCTGCTGGTATGGAAGCACTTTGGTCGCGTGGCCCCGCACGGCAAAGAGTGGAAGTGGATGATGGAGAGCGTGCTCGGCGTCCCCGCACGCCGCACCCATCAGTTTGAAATCAGCTCGGTGCGCAGCCGTGCTTACCCCTATCGCTGCCGCTGTCAGCAGCACCAGCTCTCCGTACGCCGTCATAACCGGGTGATGCGTGGCGAGAGCGAATATCGCTGCCTGAAGTGCGGAGATATTTTAACAGCGGGTGATTTCCAGGATTCTTAAAAAACCTCATTTCGTCTAATAATCAGTCGATATCGGGCTGATATCTCAGCCAATTATTCGTAATTACGGGTACTTCTGTTACTCTCCACGCCTCTTTCATGGATTACAGATTTACTGGAATATGTCTCGCAAAATTTGGGCCGTTTTGGCTGTTACCCTGCTGCTTCCCTCCTTCTTTACCCAGGCACTCAGCCTGGATAACTATCACCAGAATAGCTTCAGCCAGGCTAAAGCCTATGCGGCGCAGATCAATGCCGCCGCCCCTGGTAGCTTTTACTGCGGCTGTAAAATTACCTGGCACGGAAAAAAAGGCGTGCCGGACCTCGCGTCCTGCGGTTACCAGGTACGTAAAGACGCTAATCGCGCCGGGCGCATCGAGTGGGAGCACGTGGTTCCGGCCTGGAGCTTTGGCCATCAGCGCCAGTGCTGGCAGAACGGCGGGCGTAAAAACTGTGCCAAAGATAGCGGTTATCGCCGTATCGAAACTGACCTGCACAACCTGCAACCATCGATTGGTGAGGTGAACGGCGACCGCGGCAACTTTATGTACGGCCAGTGGAACGGTGGGGAGCAGCAGTACGGTCAGTGCGCGATGAAGGTCGACTTCAAAAATAAGCTCGCCGAGCCACCCGCCAGGGCGCGCGGCGCCATTGCCCGCACCTGGTTTTACATGCGCGACCGCTACCAGTTGAGTATGTCGAAGCAGCAAACGCAGCTGATGACCGCCTGGAATAAACTCTATCCGGTCAGCCAGTGGGAGTGTGAGCGCGATGAGCGTATTGCCAGCGTACAGGGCAACCACAATCCGTATGTACAGCGAGCTTGCCAGCGGTAAAATCACTGACCTACACTAAGCCGCAATCACAGCGATTTGATAACTTTCAACAGGATTTCCATGCGTATACCCCGCATTTATCACCCCGAAGCTTTAGACGTGGGCAGTGAATTCGCCCTGAATGACGATGCGGCAAACCATATCGGGCGCGTACTGCGCATGGCGCCGGGCCAGCACCTGGAATTGTTCGATGGCACAAATCTGACTTTTTCCGCCGAGATTATTCAGGCCGATAAAAAAAATGTGCGCGTCAAAATCACCGCAAGCCGCGCCGACAGCCGCGAGTCACCGCTGCACCTGCACCTGGGGCAGGTCATGTCACGCGGTGAAAAGATGGAGTTCACCATCCAGAAAGCGGTAGAACTCGGAGTAAATGTCATTACCCCCTTGTTTTCTGAACGCTGTGGCGTAAAGCTGGATGCCGATCGACTGGCGAAAAAAATCCAGCAGTGGCAGAAAATCGCCATTGCCGCGTGCGAACAGTGCGGACGCAACAGCGTGCCGGAGGTTCGACCCGCGATGGCACTTGACGCCTGGTGTGCCGAGCAGGATAGCGGGTTAAAATTAAATCTTCATCCGCGGGCAGAACACAGTATTAATACCTTACCGCTGCCGGTTGAGCGTGTTCGCCTGTTGATTGGCCCGGAAGGCGGACTGTCAGCGGATGAAATCAACATGACAGCGCAGCACGGCTTTACCGATATCCTGCTCGGGCCGCGCGTATTGCGTACCGAAACCACCGCCCTGACGGCCATTACCGCCCTGCAGGTGCGCTTTGGTGATTTGGGTTAAACACAGCTAACTAATTTAGAGCGTAGTGGAGAAAAGAATGATCAAGCTTGGCATCGTGATGGACCCGATTACTTCCATCAACATAAAAAAAGACACCAGCTTCGCCATGCTGCTTGAAGCTCAGCGCCGTGGTTATGAAATTCACTACATGGAGATGAACGATCTCTATCTGCGTGGCGGTGAAGGCCGTGCGCGTACCCGTCTGCTGAGCGTTGAGCAGAACGTTGATAAGTGGTTTGAATTTGGCAGCGAGCAGGACATCCCCCTGTCCGATCTCAATGTGGTGCTGATGCGTAAGGATCCGCCGTTTGATACCGAATTCATCTATGCCACCTACATCCTTGAGCGTGCAGAAGAGAAAGGCACGCTGATCGTCAATAAGCCGCAGAGCCTGCGCGACTGTAACGAGAAGCTGTTCACCGCATGGTTTGCCGAGCTGACGCCGGATACGCTGGTGACCCGCAACGCCAGCCAGATCCGTGAATTCTGGCAGCAGCACGGCGACATCATCCTGAAGCCGCTGGACGGCATGGGTGGGGCGTCCATTTTCCGCGTGAAGAAAGAAGATCCTAACCTGTCGGTGATTATCGAAACGCTGACCCAACACGGCAGCTTCTACTGCATGGCGCAGAACTTCATTCCCGGCATCAAAGACGGTGACAAGCGCGTGCTGGTCGTGGATGGTGAGCCGGTGCCTTACTGCCTGGCGCGAATTCCAAAATCGGGCGAAACCCGTGGCAACCTGGCGGCAGGTGGTCGTGGCGAAGCGCGTCCGCTGACCGAAAGCGACTGGGAGATTGCCCGCCGTGTTGGTCCAACCCTGAAAGCAAAAGGACTGATCTTTGTCGGTCTGGATATTATTGGCGACAAGCTGACGGAAATTAATGTGACCAGTCCAACCTGCGTTCGCGAGATCGAAGCCGCATTCCCGATTTCTATCACGGGTATGCTGATGGATGCGATCGAAAAACGCCTGGCCTGATTGTTGCGGCGGGGCCGGATTGCCCCGCTGCTCACCCTTAACGCCCGGGCTTTAGAGCCCGGGCGTTAACCAGACTACAGAACATTAAGTATGAATTTACAGCATCACTTTTTGATTGCCATGCCTACGCTGCAGGACCCGCTGTTCAAACGTTCAGTGGTCTATATCTGTGAACATAATAGTGATGGAGCGATGGGGATAATCGTCAACAAACCGATGGAAAACCTGACGGTTGACGGCATCCTGCAAAAATTGAAAATCTCCCCGGCACCGCGTGATAGCGAAGCGAAGCTGGATAAGCCGGTGTTTGCCGGCGGTCCGCTGGCGGAAGATCGCGGATTTATTCTGCATTCGGCGCAGAAAACCTTTTCCTCCAGCATTCGGGTGTCGGATAACACCGTGATCACCACTTCGCGTGACGTCCTGGAAACGCTGGGCACGCCCGAGCAGCCCGAGCACGTGCTGGTGGCGCTGGGCTATTGCGCCTGGGAGAAAGACCAGCTGGAAACCGAGCTGCTGGAGAATGCGTGGCTCACCACCCCGGCCAACAGCAATATCCTGTTCCACACGCGTATTGCCGAGCGCTGGCGTGAAGCGGCGAAAAGTATTGGCGTGGATATCCACAATATCGCCAGTGATGCAGGGCACGCCTGATGAGCCCTCAGACTCTGCTCTCTTTCGACTTCGGAACCAAAAGCATTGGCGTGGCCATTGGCCAGCAGCTGACCGGTACCGCCCGCCCGCTGGCTGCACTGAAGGCCAACGATGGCGTTCCCGACTGGAACAAAATTGAAGCGCTGCTGAAAGAGTGGCAGCCGGACCGCGTGGTGGTGGGGTTACCGCTCAATATGGATGGAACCGAGCAACCTCTCACCGCACGGGCGCGTAAGTTCGCCAACCGCCTGCACGGCCGCTTTGGCGTACAGGTTGATCTGCACGATGAGCGCCTCAGCACCGTCGAGGCACGCGCCGAACTGTTTGAACGCGGCGGCTTTCGCGCCCTGAGCAAAGGCAGCGTCGACTCGCTCTCTGCGGTGATTATCCTGGAGAGCTGGTTCGAGAATAATTATTCGTAAATGTCATCGGGTCAGGCACGCCTGCCCCCTACAACATCGCCGTAGGGTCGAGGCATGCCTCGACCGCTGCTGAGTCAACTTAACCTAATAATCCCCTTCTCTGCCGCTCCGCCATGCTCTGCTCGAAGGTCTGCATCCCCAGCTGACTGCCGGTCTGCAATAGCGCGGGCAGCTGGTGTGTTTTACCCTCGCGGATCAGGTTCGCCACTGCCGGGCTGTTGACCAACACCTCGAACAGCGCTACCCGCCCCTGCTGCGCCGCCACTAAACGCTGAGCGATCACCGCTTGTAAACTGCCTGCCAGCTGGCTGCGCACCAGATTCTTTTCGCTGCCCGGAAACACATCCACCAGCCGCTCCACCGCCTGAGCGGCGCCGCGGGTGTGCAGCGTCGCCAGCACCAGGTGCCCGGTCTCCGCGGCGGTCAGCGCCAGCTGGATTGTCTCGGCATCACGCAGCTCCCCCAGCAGGATCACATCAGGGTCCTCACGCAGCGCCGCGCGCAGCCCATCACCAAAGCGGGTAAAGTGCTGGCCCATTTCACGCTGCTGGATCAGCGACTGCGCGCTGCTGTGCAGAAACTCGATCGGGTCCTCCAGCGTCAGGATATGGCGGCGCTGCTGCTGATTCATCGCCGCAATCAGCGCCGCCAGCGTGGTCGACTTGCCGCTGCCCGTCGCGCCGACGACCAGCACCAGCCCCTCCTGAAGCTGTAGCAGCGTCTGGCTGATGGCGGGCAGGTGCAGCGCTTCCAGCGGCGGACAGTGGCTGGCAATCAGGCGCAGCGCCAGCGACAGGCCGCAGCGCTGACGAAACAGGTTGGCGCGCAGCCGCACGCCATCCGGCATGGTCAGGGCAAAATCCACCTGCCCGCTACGCGCCAGCTCCTGATGCTGGGCCGTGCTCAGCCAGCGCAGCGCGAAGCTCTCCAGCCACTCATCGCGCATCACCCCTTCCCCCTCAATGCGCTCCAGGCGACCATTACAGCGCCAGAAGGGATAATGACCACTGCAAAGGTGCAGATCGCCTGCATTATGCTTTACACTAAGGGCCACAATTTCTTCAATATCCATATTTTCTCCCTGACTATGACTTCGATTGAGCACAACTTACAGCAAGTCCAGCTGCGGATCTCAGCGGCGGCAGCACAGTGCGGGCGCGATCCGAAAGAGATTACGCTGCTTGCAGTGAGCAAAACCAAACCCGCGAGCGCGATCGAAGAAGCAGTGGCTGCCGGGCAGCGCTGCTTCGGCGAAAACTACGTGCAGGAAGGAGTGGATAAAATCCAGCTGCTGGCTAATCCTGCACTCACCTGGCACTTTATCGGTCCGCTGCAATCCAACAAGAGTCGGCTGGTGGCGGAGCACTTTGACTGGTGCCACACCGTTGACCGTCTGCGCATTGCCAGCCGCCTTAACGACCAGCGCCCGGCAGGGTTAGACGCACTGAATGTTCTGATTCAGGTAAATATCAGTGACGAACAGAGTAAATCAGGCATTATGCTGGCTGACCTGCCTGCGCTTGCTCAGCAGATAGCGGAAATGCCGCGTCTGAAACTGCGCGGGCTGATGGCAATCCCGGCGCCGGAAAGCGACTACGCACGCCAGCTGGCGGTGTGTCAGCAGATGGCGCAGGCTTTCACGCAGCTGCAACAGGATTACCCCGGCGTCGACACCCTGTCGCTGGGAATGAGTGACGATATGGCTGCTGCTATAGCAGCGGGCAGTACCATGGTGCGTATTGGCACTGCAATTTTCGGCGCGCGCGACTACGGTCAGGCCGCTGCTAATCACAACAACTGAGGAACCTCATGCTAGCGTTGATCTTTCTGGTAACAACCGTGATGGCGATTTATATCAAAGTGTTGTTACTGCGCATCTGGATGCAGTGGGCGCGCTGCGACTTCTACAACCCGTTCTCACAGTTTGTGGTGAAAATCACTCAGCCGGTGGTAAAACCGCTGCGACGCATTATCCCCTCTATCGGGCCGCTGGATAGCGCTTCCCTGCTGATTGCGTATATCGTCAGCGTACTGCTGGGGCCGGTGCTGCTGCGTCTGTTCGTGCCGGATCCGATCTTCCTCTACCTCGGCCTGGTTATCCTGGTGAAAGCCGCCGGCGTGCTGGTGTTCTGGGTGATCATCGTGCGCTCACTGATGAGCTGGATAAGCCAGGGGCGCAACCCGGTTGACTACGTGCTGATCCAGCTGACCGAGCCGTTAATGGCCCCGGTGCGCCGCATTATTCCGGCGATGGGCGGCATCGATTTCTCAGCAATGGCGGTGATCCTGATCCTCTACATGCTGAATTTCTTAGGCCTTGAATACATCCCAGGCTGGGCCCAGTTCTAATCTAACCGTCGCCTTTTACCCTACAGGTGCGTTGGTCGCCTTCCTGTAGGGCAAAATTCCGGTTATATCACTCTTCATTGTTGTGGATTAACTATGCAAAAAGTCGTACTCGCCACCGGCAACCCCGGTAAAGTTCGTGAACTGGCTGACCTGCTGGCCGCGTTTGGCCTTGATATCGTGGCGCAGACGGAACTGGGCGTGGAGTCAGCCGAAGAGACCGGCCTGACCTTTATTGAGAATGCCATTCTGAAAGCGCGCCACGCGGCAGCCGTCACCGGCCTGCCGGCGATTGCCGACGACTCCGGTCTGGCGGTCGATGCGCTCGGCGGCGCACCGGGAATCTACTCGGCGCGCTACGCGGGTCTTGACGCCAGCGACCAGCAGAATCTTGACAAGCTGCTGGTCACGCTGGATCCCGTGCCGGATGGCCAGCGCCAGGCGCAGTTCCACTGCGTGCTGGTCTACCTGCGCCACGCTGAAGACCCAACCCCGCTGGTATTCCACGGCAGCTGGGAAGGTGAAATCACCCGCGCTGAAGCAGGCCAGGGAGGATTTGGCTATGACCCGATCTTCTATGTGCCGGAATTAGGGAAAACGGCGGCAGAGCTGACAAAGGACGAAAAGCGTGCGGTTTCTCATCGCGGTAAAGCGTTGAGCCTGCTGCTGGACGCCATGAAAAATGGTTAAGCTGCCCCCGTTAAGCCTGTACATCCACATTCCGTGGTGCGTACAGAAATGCCCGTACTGCGATTTCAATTCCCACGCGTTAAAAGGCGAAGTGCCGCACGAGGAGTACGTGCAGCACCTGCTGAACGATCTGGATATCGACCTGCCGCTGACCGGCGGGCGCGAGGTCAGCACCCTCTTTATTGGTGGCGGCACCCCGAGCCTGTTAAGCAGCGAAGCGATGCAGATGCTGCTGGACGGCGTGCGGGCGCGCCTGCCGCTATCGCCAACGGCTGAAATCACCATGGAAGCCAACCCGGCGCCGTGGAAGCCGACCGCTTCAGCGGCTATCAGCGCGCGGGCATTAACCGCATCTCGATTGGCGTGCAGAGCTTCAGCGCCGCCAAGCTGGAGCGGCTGGGGCGCATTCATGGCCCCGAAGAGGCCCGGCGTGCCGCAAAGCTGGCGGAAGACCTCGGCCTGCGCAGCTTTAACCTCGACCTGATGCACGGCCTGCCCGATCAGTCGCTGGCCGAAGCGCTGGACGATTTACACCAGGCAATTGCCCTCAACCCACCGCACCTGTCGTGGTATCAGCTGACCATTGAACCGAACACGCTGTTCGCCTCACGGCCGCCGCGCCTGCCGGATGAAGACGATCTGTGGGATATTTTCGAGCAGGGGCATCAGCTGCTGAGCGCCGCCGGCTATCAGCAGTATGAGACTTCGGCCTACGCCAAACCGGGCTATCGCTGCGAGCACAACCTAAACTACTGGCGCTTTGGCGATTACCTCGGCATCGGCTGCGGCGCGCACGGCAAGCTTACCCAGCCAGATGGCACGATTATTCGCACCACCAAAACCAAGCATCCGCGCGGTTTTATGGCCGGGAAATATCTTGATAAGCGCCATGAAGTGGCGGACAGCGAGAAGCCATTCGAGTTCTTTATGAACCGTTTCCGCCTGCTGGAAGCCGCGCCGCGTGCCGAATACAGCCTTTACACCGGTCTTGCGGAAAGCACCATCCGCGCGCAGATTGACGAGGCACTGGCGAAGGGTTACCTGACGGAAACCGCGGAATACTGGCAGATTACGGAGAAGGGAAAGCTGTTCCTGAATTCGCTGCTGGAGCTGTTTTTAACGGAATAAAAAAGGCCGACCGGTAAAAAGGGTCGCCCCCGACAGCGGTAGGGGCTGACCTTCTTTTTCGGTCAGCCCGCATAAACCACGATTACTTCAATCCGGCAATCAGCGCCTTGCGTTGCCCTTCCAGCGCGGTCACGCGATTACACACCTCATGACCAAAGTTCTGGAAATCCTGCTCCTGATTGCTCCACTCGGCCTGAATTGCCTGCTGTAAGCCACCAAGGTTGCCCATGATCGCCTGCAGCGGATTATCGCCGCTGGTCTGCTTGCTGCCCATCTCGTTCAGGCTGTCCTGCACCACGCCGCCCAGCGCGTTCTGCACCAGCTGTTCACCGTCCTGACGTACCTGATTGACCGCCTGATGGTGGAAGGTCAAGCCGTCGCTGCGGTGCTCAATAATGCGGTTCATCTGCTGCTTGAGCTGGCCGTCCAGCGTCGTCAGGCGCTGACGCACCTTGCTGTTTTCACCCAGCTTCTGCACCACCACCCGGTCCAGCGCCACGCGGCCTTTCTCCAGGCGCTGCTGGGCACCACTATCAATCCACGGCAGGTCGCGGCGCAGCGCGCCTTGGTAATCAATGGCTTTCTGGCGCGTGGCGGCGTCAACATCGACCACTTTGCCGTTGCGCTGCACATCGCCTACCGGAGAGATTGCCAGTTTACCGCTGGCACCCACCACCTCAACCTGGTTTGGGCTGATGATGATGTCGTCCTGAGGATTCACGCTGCACTGATAATCTGCCTGTGCCTGACCGGCGGCCAGCAGCAGTAATGCCCCGCTGAATAGCGCTTTGCGCATAAATTTCGCTCCTTGATTGAGAAAGGGCCGATCGGAAAAAAGATCGGCCCCTACAATGGGTGATGTGCTTTCTCTCGTAGGGGCTGACCCTCTTTTTCGGTCAGCCCTGACAAGTTAGTCCCACCAGACGTCGAAAAGTTCGGTCACTTTAACATCGTTTAACTTACGCGCTTCCAGCCAGTTCTTCACCAGTTCGCGGTGCTCATCGGTGCATTTACCGATTTTCTGCAGGCAGATCAGACCTTCCCACTGCAGGTAGCCGCTGCCGTCAAACGCCAGGCCGTTAGGGTCGATCACTTCATTGATCAGGGCATCAACCGTACTGTCGATGGTCTCTTCGCTACTGCCTTCCGGGAAAGTGAAGCCCACGAAAAACCTAACTCCTGAAACTCATCAATGTGCATTTTCTTACGAAGACGACGACTGCGTTGTGTAGCCATTATTTAACCCTCTCAAACATCAGATCCCAAACACCGTGGCCAAGACGCTGGCCGCGCTGCTCAAATTTAGTTAACGGTCGTGATTCCGGGCGTGGCACCCAGTTAGCCGTTTCCGACTGGTTTTTGTAACCGTCGATGCTGCTCATCACTTCGAGCATATGTTCAGCATAGGCTTCCCAGTCGGTTGCCATATGGAACACGCCGCCCAGCTTCAGCTTGCGCATCACCAGCTCGGCAAACGGCACCTGCACGATGCGGCGCTTATTGTGGCGCGCTTTATGCCACGGATCGGGGAAGAACAGCTGCACCATACGCAGCGAATTATCCGGGATCATGGTGTTCAGCACTTCCACCGCGTCATGGCACATCACGCGCAGGTTATCGACGCCCGCTTCCTGCGCCGTAGCCAGGCAAGCCCCCACGCCAGGCGAGTGCACTTCAATGCCGAGGAAGTTCTGCTGCGGATTGCTGGCCGCCATTGACACCAGCGAAGCGCCCATGCCAAACCAATCTCTAATACCACCGGCGCATCACGGCCAAACAGCGTGGTTAAATCGACCGGTTCCGGCTGATACTCAACGCCCATCACCGGCCACAGCTGATCCAGCGCCTGCTGCTGGCCTTTAGTCAGACGGCCCTGGCGGCGCACAAAGCTGCGGATCCGGCGCATAGCGCGGCCGTTTTCGTCAAATTCCGGTGAGATAACATCGTTTTTCATGATTCTGCCTGCGGCTGTGCACTTTGGAAAGCGGGCATTATGCCTTCAGGAAGGCAAAACATAAAGACCGCCCTGCTTGTCAGCTTACCCGGCTAGCAGTATAGACGCCGCAGGCATCGCTGGCTGCATCCGGCCAGCAATGCGATAACAAATTACCGTGATTATCCGGTTTACACTCCTTACTGTCTGTGCTGGAATCCCTGCCTGATTTTTAGCAACGACAGGGCGGCGGTTTCGATGATGCAGGCAGCACAATTTTCTCAGCAGGTACTGGCATGGTATCAGCGCTTCGGGCGGAAAACCCTGCCGTGGCAGCTGGAAAAAACGCCCTACAAAGTCTGGCTGTCCGAGGTGATGCTGCAACAGACGCAGGTCGCCACCGTCATCCCCTATTTTGAACGCTTCATGTCACGCTTCCCGACCGTTACCGACCTCGCCGCCGCGCCGCTGGATGAAGTACTGCATCTGTGGACCGGCCTCGGCTATTACGCCCGCGCGCGCAACCTGCATAAAGCGGCGCAAAGGGTGGCCGAGAAGCATGGCGGTCTCTTCCCGCAAACCTTCGAAGAGGTCGCTGACCTGCCCGGCGTCGGGCGCTCCACCGCCGGGGCTATCCTCTCTCTGGCGCTCGGTAAGCATTTCCCTATTCTTGACGGCAACGTGAAGCGCGTGCTGGCGCGCTGCTATGCGGTGGATGGCTGGCCGGGGAAGAAAGAGGTGGAGAAACGCCTGTGGCAGCTCAGCGAAGAGGTCACCCCTGCCGAAGGGGTCGGCCAGTTCAATCAGGCGATGATGGATCTGGGCGCAATGGTTTGCACACGCTCCAAACCCAAGTGCGAGATCTGCCCGCTGAACCTCGGCTGCATTGCCTATGCTAACAGCAGCTGGGCACAGTACCCTGGCAAAAAGCCAAAGCAGACTATCCCACAGCGCACCGGTTGGCTGCTGCTGATGCAGCAGGGGCAGGATGTCTGGCTGGAGCAGCGCCCGCCGGTGGGGCTGTGGGGCGGGCTGTTCTGCTTCCCGCAGTTCAGCACTGAAGAGGAGCTGCGCCAGGCGCTACGCAACAACGGGGTGGATGACCAGCGGCTGCAGCAGATGACTGCCTTCCGCCACACCTTCAGCCATTTCCATCTGGATATTGTGCCTATGTGGCTGGATCTGCCTTCGGCCCGTGTGGCAATGGATGCCGGGCCGGGTCTCTGGTATAACTTAGCGCAGCCGCCCGCCGTAGGGCTGGCCGCGCCGGTGGAACGTCTGCTACAGCAGCTGCGTCAGCCGCAGCAAATGGCGCTGAGCGCTCGCGCGACAGAAGAAGAGGAAGAGTAATGAGCCGAACTATTTTTTGCACGTTCCTGCAACGTGACGCCGAAGGGCAGGACTTTCAGCTGTATCCGGGCGATGTGGGTAAGCGCATCTACAACGAGATTTCTAAAGAAGCCTGGTCAAAGTGGATGGCAAAACAGACTATGCTGATCAACGAAAAGAAACTCAGCATGATGAACCCAGATGACCGTAAGCTGCTGGAGCAGGAGATGATTAAGTTCCTGTTTGAAGGCCACGAAGTCCATATCGAAGGTTATACCCCGCCAGAAGAATAAGCGTTGGGCCTCACAGATGAGGCCCTCTCAATTGTGGGCGAAGCATTAAACGATGAACAAGAAACTGATAAGTCTGCTGGTTATTGCACCATTACTGATCTCCTGCTCCGGCAAGAAACAGAATAACTATCATGAAGAGTGGGTTAAAGACACCAACGGCTTTGATATCCTGATGGGTCAGTTTGCCCACAACATTGAGAATATCTGGGGCATTAACGAAGTACTGATCGCCGGTCCAAAAGACTATGTGAAGTACAGCGATCAATATTATACCCGTAGCCATATCAACTTCGACGCCGGTAGCATCACCATCGAAACCATCGCCGGAACGGATCCTATGGCCAGCCTGCGCCAGGCGATTATCACGACCCTGCTGATCGGCGAAGATCCGGGTAATGTCGATCTGTACTCCGACGTCAACGATATTCAGATCAGTAAAGAGCCGCTGCTGTACGGCCAGGTGCTGGATAACACCGGCCAGCCGATCCGCTGGCAGGGGCGCGCCGCCAGCTTTGCTGATTACCTGATCCAGAATAAGCTGCAAAAGCGTAACTCTGGCCTGCATGTGATCTGGTCCGTCACCATTCCGATGGTGCCAAACCACCTCGACAAGCGTGCGCACAAATACCTGCCGATGGTGCGTAAAGCCGCCGAGAAATACGGGGTCGATCAGTCGCTGATCCTGGCAATTATGCAGATTGAATCGAGCTTCAACCCCTATGCGGTCAGCCATGCGGATGCGCTGGGCCTGATGCAGGTCGTGCAGCACACCGCCGGGGTCGACGTTTTCCGTATGAAGGGGAAATGGGGCAAGCCGAGCCGCAGCTATCTGCTGGACCCGGAAAACAATATCGATGCCGGTACCGCGTACCTGTCGATATTGCAGGGCAGCTACCTGTCCGGCATCAGCAACAGCACCTCGCGCCGCTATGCGGTGATCACCGCCTACAACGGCGGAGCGGGCAGCGTGCTGCGGGTGTTCTCCAGCGATAAAAATCGCGCCTTCAGCAACATTAACGATATGTCACCGGCGCAAGTCTATCAGCAGCTGACCACCAACCACCCGTCAGCGGAATCACGCCGCTACCTGGTGAAAGTGACCAACGCGCAGAAAGGCTATCACCGCTACTGACAGCCGCAGAGGCCGGGCATGCCCGGCCTTGTTTTATCGCCCCGCTAAGCTTTTTTCATTTTCTCGCTGAGCGCCGCCACAATAAAGCTGTGCAGTCAAAATACACCTGGTGTGCTTTCCTGCAATGACGGGCGCCCTGTTTTGCGTAACGTTACGCAATAAAAAAAGGGGTGCAGCACGGGCTGCACCCCTAAACGTTACGCTGAAGCTAGCGACTGATGTTTTTAAATTTTTTGGTGGTGTCGGTCAGCGCCACTTCGGTTGGCAGGCGTTCCATCGAACTGGCACCGTAGAAGCCGTCGCACTGCGGGCAGTTTTCAAGGATGTACTGCGCATCTTGCGGGCTGGAGATTGGCCCGCCGTGGCACAGCACAATCACATCTTCACGCACCGCTTTGGCCGCAGCGGCCCACTCGTTGATCAGCGGCACACAGTCCCTGAGCTGCAGGGCGGTTTCTGCACCGATATTACCGCCGGTGGTCAGGCCCATATGCGGCACGATGATATCCGCACCCGCTTCGGTCATGGCCACCGCGTCTGCGGCGCTAAACACGTAAGGGGTGGTCAGCATCTCTTTCTGATGCGCCAGACGGATCATCTCCACTTCCAGCCCGTAACCCATGCCGGTCTCTTCCAGATTGGCGCGGAAATTGCCGTCAATCAGGCCCACCGTCGGGAAGTTCTGCACGCCGGAAAAACCCAGCGCCTTGAGGTCGTCGAGAAACTTATCGAAATTGCAGAACGGATCGGTGCCGTTGACGCCAGCCAGCACCGGCGTCTGTTTCACTACCGGCAAGACCTCTTTCGCCATATCAACGACGATCTCGTTGGCATTGCCGTAGGCCAGCAGCCCGGCCAGTGAACCCCGCCCGGCCATGCGGTAGCGGCCGGAGTTGTAAATGACGATCAGATCGATACCGCCAGCCTCTTCGCACTTGGCCGACAGCCCGGTCCCCGCACCGCCGCCGATGATCGGCTCGCGGCGGGCAATCATCTGTCTGAACTTAGTCAGCAGCTGCTGACGATTAAAAGCAGGCATAGTTATTTTCCTCTGGGTGCCAGTTGGCGAAATTGAGCCACCGCCGCAGCGGCAAATTGTGGATGATTAATATTCCACGGCAGTCTGATTATTTGTCGCAGCGTGGTTGCTTTAGCTCAGCTTCCAGCGTGCGGATAAAGGCCCGATCCGCTTCCGGTGACCAGAACGGCTGGCCTTCTGCATCCAGCGCCGAGAAGCCACCTTCCGGGATCAAAAAGCGGATCTCGCCCGCGCAGCGGTTGAGCTTTCCGCGATCCAGCGTGCCATCGCCACATTCTCTTCCACCGTGGTGCGCATCAGCGTCACCTGCGGATTGTGGTGATAGAACTGGCGAGCCGCGTACTTTGCCGGAATAGTGGAAGGATGGCCGAAGTTGACCATATCCAGTGCCCCGCAGGAGATGACGCAGGGTACTTCGCTGCGCGCCAGCGCATCAAACGATCTTCACCGCAGGCCAGTACGCCCTCAAACAACAGATCGCACACCTCGGTGGTGGTCAGATCCAGCATCCCGCAGAGCATATGGCTGTCCGCCAGCTTCTCCATGGCTTTGCCGCCGCTGCCGGTGGCGTGGAATACCAGACAGTCATAGTCGGCCTCCAGCCCGCTGCTCACGGCCTCAACGCACGGTGTGGTAACGCCAAACATCGTCAGGCCGATAGCCGGCTTATCGCTGCTGTCCGGCGGCACGGAAAACATTACCGCCCCGGCAATCTGATGCGCGGCATTGCCCAGCACCCGGCGCGAAATGCGGTTCAGCCCGGCAACATCCGTCACCGAGTAAAGCATGGCGATATCGCTGGCGCCGATATAGCCGGAAACGTCACCGGACGCCATGGTGGAGACCATCAGCTTCGGGATGCCCACCGGCAGCGCCTGCATTGCGGGCGTGATCAAGGCCGTACCGCCCGAACCGCCTAAGCCGATCACCCCGGCTACATCATCGCGCTGGCTAAGGAAAATCTCAAAAGCCCTGGCCATCGCCACTATCGCCTTCCCCCTGTCGCCACAGAACACTGCACCGCGCCCTTCAGGGTGGAAATCCGCCACGGTTTCGGCAGAAATATCACCGGTAAAAGGTGTGCTAAGTTGTTGAGTTGACAGGTCAACTGTAACGACTTTTACCCCAGCCTGAGCAATCAGCCCGCTGACGTAAAACAGTTCCCTTCCTTTAGTATCCGCTGTCGCAACAGCGTAGATGGATCCAGTATCATTATTCATTGGCGTTAAAAAAACCTGTTATTTAGATTAATAAAGAGTTGATTAACTTGAGATAAAAACGTAAATAACCATAAGGTACAAAGAAACCACACTAAGTGATGCTAACAGTAGCACCTTGAAGATTGATAAATCAATTGAATGAAATATGAGTCTCTTAGTGATTTTGACTACGCTTATATGACCTGGGAGCAGCAGCAACCCTCCCCGGGCAGTCAACGCCGGTGACACTTATAGCTGTCTGCCGACCCGAAGATGAGATCGTTTGAACTGGAAAAATGAGGTTATCGTGGAGCAAAGGGATTCCGCTGGGGTGTTAGGGTTAACATCAACACGCGCAAGAACACGCCGCTTACTGATTGATACAGCGATGAAATTGTTTGATAGCGGGGCCTTTCCCTCTATCACTGAAGTAGCCCAGGAAGCGCAGCTGTCGCGCGCCACGGCTTATCGCTACTTCCCCACGCAAAGCGCGCTGGTCTCAGCTATCGTCACGGAGACGCTTAGCCCGATTAAACACTGGCAGCCGACCAAAAAGGATGCCAGCGAGCGCATCGATGAGCTGCTGAGCTTTGCCTTTCCGCGCATGCTGAAGCATGAAGGTACGCTGAGGGCCGCGCTGCACCTGTCACTGACCCAGTGGGCGCAGTCGCAGTCGACCGATGCGGTGCCGCCAAAAGAGAAGCTGGTGCGCGGCAATCGTAAAGCGATGCTGACCCAGGTCGCCGCGCCGCTGAGTAAAGAGCTGCCGCCCGCGCTAATGGAGCGCGTGCTGCAGTCGCTGTCGCTGGTTTACGGCTCAGAGATTTTTCTGGTGATGAAGGATATCTGGGGCTGTGACAACGATGAGCTACAGGATATCGGCAAGTGGATTGCCAAAGCTATCGTGCGCCAGGCGCGGGAAGATGCTCTGGAACTGCAATAAAGCGTGGGTTAGTACCGGGCGAGGCATGCCTCGCCCCTACGCTGAACCACCTCAATGGTCGGGCATGCCTCGCCCCTGCGCTGAACCACCTTAACGGTCGGGCATGCCCGACCCAGTTTTTCACACCAGCACATACCCCTGCAGGCGCTTTACGCCGTCTTCACCCGCTTCGACATACACGCCCTGCAACTCCGGTGAGAAGCCCGGCAGCAGGTTCAGCCCCTCTTCCAGCGCCAGGAAGTAGCGCTGAACCGCCCCGCCCCACACTTCGCCCGGCACTACGCACAGCACGCCCGGAGGATAAGGCAGCGCGCCTTCCGCCGCGATGCGTCCTTCTGCCTCAGCGATCGGCACCAGCTCCACGTTCCCGCGAATAAACTCGATATTGGCATCCTGCGGGTTCATCGCCACTTTTGGCAAGCTCTGCTGGCGGAACATCGCCTTTTGCAGATCCTTCACGTCGTGGCTGACGTACAGATCGTGCATCTCCTGACACAGGCGCTTCAGCGTATAGCCCGCATAGCGGGCCGCATTTTTGCGGTAAATGGTCGGCAGCACGTCGCGCAGCAGGGCATCTTCTTTGATGTGCTGCTCGAACTGCGCCAGCTTCGCCACCAGCTTCGCCATCTTCTCTACGCTCTCCGCCGGGGTCAGCAGGAACAGGATCGAGTTAAGATCGCACTTCTCCGGCACCACGCCATTCTCACGCAGGTAGTTGGCGAGGATGGTGGCTGGAATGCCGAACGAGGCATATTTGCCGCTGGCGGCATCAATGCCCGGCGTGGTCAGCAGCAGCTTGCACGGGTCGACCAGATACTGATCCTTCTCATAACCGGCAAAGCCGTGCCACGCTGCGCCTGGCGCAAAGCTGAAGTAGCGCGGATCGGCGGCGATCGCATGCGTTGGCGCATCCTGCCAGGGTTACCGTCAACCTCGTCGGGAATAAATGGTTGGATCATCTCACAGCGCGCGAGGATCGCCTTACGCGCATCAATCCCCAACACCACGCACTCGTGCCACAGGCGGCGTCCGGCCTCGCCCTGATGCATTTTCGCGTTGATATCCAGCGCGGCAAACAGCGGGTAGAACGGGCTGGTAGAGGCGTGCAGCATAAAGGCATTGTTCAGCCGCTTGTGGCTGCAAAAACGCTGCTGGCCGCGCAGGTGGTTATCTTTTTTATGGATTTGCGAGGTCTGCGAGAAGCCCGCCTGCTGCTTATGCACCGACTGAGTAACGAAAATGCCAGGGTCTGAGGGTTTGAGATCCAGCAGCAGCGGCGAGCAGGCCTGCATCACCGGAATAAACTGCTCGTAGCCGACCCACGCCGAGTCAAACAGGATGTAGTCACACAGGTGACCGATGCTGTCGATCACCTTACGCGCGTTGTATACCGTGCCGTCATAGGTGCCAAGCTGGATCACCGCCAGGCGGAACGGGCGCTCGTCGCTGGCGCGATGCGGCGCAACCTGCTGGATCTGTTTGCGCACGTAGGCTTCATCAAAACAGTGCGCGTCAATGCCGCCGATAAAGCCAAACGGGTTGCGCGCGGTTTCCAGATAAACCGGCGTCGCCCCGGCCTGGATCAGCGCCCCGTGGTGGTTGGATTTATGATTATTGCGGTCGAAAAAGCACCAGATCGCCACGCGTCAGCAGCGCATTGGTCACCACTTTATTGGCGCTGGAGGTGCCGTTAAGCACGAAGTAGGTTTTATCGGCGTTGAACACCTTCGCGGCAAACTTCTGCGCATGCTTGGCCGAGCCTTCGTGGATCAGCAAATCGCCCAGCTTGACGTCCGCATTGCACATATCAGCGCGAAACACGTTCTCGCCAAAGAAGTCGAAGAACTGCCGTCCTGCCGGATGCTTTTTGAAGAACTCACCGCCCTGATGGCCGGGGCAGGCAAAGGTGGTGTTATCCATCGCCACGTATTTGGTCAGCGTCTGGAAGAACGGCGGCAGCAGCTGCGCCTGGTACTGCGCGGCGGCGGCTTCCAGCAGCGCAGCATCTTCCGCCTCTCCGCTCAGCACGCCGTCCACCGCCGGCAGATCTTCCGCCTGCGAAGCATCATCCAGCGCGATAAACACCGGCAGGTTAAAACCGGTATGACGCAGCAGCGCCAGCACGCCGGATCGCGAATCAGAAACGGAGAGCACCACCGCTGCCACATCGGTAAAGTCGGTGTTATCCAGCGTCACGACTTCGCGCCCGGTCTGGAGGTGAATAGCGACGGTGGTACTGGCTGCAATTTTCAAAGGTGTCATAGCACAAATCCCAGGCGGTCAAGGATGAGTGGGTGCCAGAGGCACAGCATAGCAAGGCGCAAAAACGCCTTGCTGGCGAAAGAGTCACAGGCTGTCAGCGATGAAGTGCCGCTCAGACCGATAGACATCAGTAAAATCAGATCGCGTCTGTTTTTACGCATGGCCAAAAGTTAAGCGTAAGAAAACCTCACCGCACGGTGAAAGAATTTATCAACAGGGTATTACAGCAGGAAGATCGGCGGGCGCCCGGCATCAGCAGATGTCGGTTACAGATGCTGGCTGGCAGCAGTGAACCTCTCATGGCGGCGACCTCGATACGGGGATGATGAACACGTCAGAATTTTCGCAATAATGGCATTTTTTAATTGCTGGTTCAACCGGCAAAACAGCCTGCGCGGCAGGGAGTTCAGCGCCTCAATGCTATGGATTTTGCCCGAAAAAGTGACGATAAGTTGGTCTTTCAGAACAGTATTGATGGAAAAGAGTGCAATCAGTCGCTGTTCTTCAATAAAGCCGTTGACGGATCGATGGCATACGGTTTAATGCGCCCCGTTGCCCGAATAGCTCAGTCGGTAGAGCAGGGGATTGAAAATCCCCGTGTCCCTGGTTCGATTCCGGGTTCGGGCACCACATTCAGAAGAACCCGCCTATGGCGGTTTTTTTGCTTTCTGCGGTATCTCACAGCGGAATCATCACGGCACATCTCCTTCTGCAAACTCACGCTGAAAGTTTTTATCCATCGTCACTAGACGACTGGTCTAATTGGTGTTAACTTTACTTCAGCCACACCGCAGGCACGAATCTCACCGCGCCATAGACGACTGGTCTAATTTAACGCTAAACTTAACGGCAGGAGATTGATGATGAAGATTCTTATGGTGTTAACCTCACACGATCGGCTGGGCAATACCGGACGCAAAACCGGTTTCTGGCTGGAAGAGCTGGCTGCGCCCTACTACGCATTTAAAGATGCCGGCGCGCAGATCACCCTGGCCTCGCCAAAAGGCGGCAACCCGCCGTTAGATCCAAAAAGTAATGAGCCTGACTTCCAGACTGAGCATACTCACCGCTTTGAGGCCGATGCGGCAGCAACCGCCCAGCTCGCCGCGACAGTTCGCCTGGACAGCATTTCAGCGGCTGACTACGACGCAGTATTCTATCCAGGCGGCCACGGTCCACTGTGGGATCTGGCCGAGGATGAAAACTCCATCAGGCTTATCGAGAACTTCCTGGCGGCTAACAAACACGTCGCCCTGGTTTGCCATGCGCCGGGCGTGTTGCGCCACGTCACAACGCCTGAAGGAAAACCGCTGGTGGCAGGCAGAAAGGTGACCGGCTTCACCAACAGCGAAGAAGAAGCGGTCGGCCTGACTGAGGTGGTGCCATTCCTGGTGGAAGACGAGCTGATTGCCAAAGGCGGGATCTACTCCAAAGGCCCGGACTGGAGTTCCTATGTGGTCAGTGATGCCTGCTGATCACCGGACAAACCCAACGTCGTCTGCAGCGACGGCAGAACAGCTGCTTAAACAGCTGGCTGAATAGAAGCAGGCTGATATTGTGGCGTGGACGAGTAGAGCCGTTTTTGTGAAAATAGGGTTCTACTCTCCCGCGAACAGACAACCGACCTGGCTTTTGGTAACGTGACCCTATGACAACTGCAACTCAATTCCATGGCAATGAAATCCGCGACCACATTCTTGCTACAGGCCAGCGCATCATGGCCGGTAAGGGATTTTCTGCCGTTGGATTGAATGAAATACTCAAAGATGCGGGTGTCCCTAAAGGCTCGTTCTATCACTATTTCAGTTCGAAAGAAGCCTTCGGCGTTGATATGCTGGCGCACTATTTTGCGGATTATCTGGCAGAGCTCGACAGCACGCTCAGCCAGCCCGGTCTGACGATGGCGCAGCGGCTGATGAATTACTGGCGACTGTGGCAAGAAACACAGTCATTCTCCGATTGCCAGGGTAGGTGCCTTGCCGTCAAGCTCGGTGCCGAAGTGGCCGATCTCTCAGACAATATGCGTGCCACCCTTCAGTCTGGCACGTCTGGAATTATTTCGCGCCTGGCTGATGCGCTGGAGCAGGGCGTGGCCGAAGGCTCACTGGTGATTGATGATACTCCCGCTAACGTCGCTGAAAGCCTTTACCAGCTCTGGCTGGGCGCCAGCGTGATGGTTAAGATCGTGCGCAATACCAGCCCGTTTGATTCCGCCATGAGCCTGACGCAGAAAGTGATGCGCGTTACCCCATAGCGGAAAAAGTACCTGATCAATCCAGAGAGCGTCCTCCTCTCTGGATGTGATCCACAAAGGTATTACTCTGGACTCTCTTCCACCATCACCTTCTTCTTCGCCGCAAAGTTGTACACCACCAGCAGCGCAAAAATACCGGTAATGATCATGGTGATGGTGCCTTTATCCATAAAGCGCGCCATATTGCCGAGAAGAATACCCACCACGCCAAAATCGGTATCCGAGAAGGTGGTATTGGTCAGCCCAATCGCACCGAGCACCGGCAGCAGGGCCACAGGCAGGAAGGTGATCAAAATGCCGTGGGCAAACGCGCCGCAAATCGCACCGCGCTTGCCGCCGGTCGCATTACCAAATACCCCAGCCGTAGCGCCGCAGAAGAAGTGAGGTACCACACCCCGGCAGGATCAATACCCAGTGCAGCTGGCCGAGGATAAACAACCCCACCAGGCCGCCTACAAAGCTGGAAATAAAGCCCACCAGCACCGCGTTAGGGGCATAAGGGAAGACGATCGGGCAGTCCAGCGCAGGTCGTGCGTTGGGCACCAGCTTCTCAGAGAAGCCGGTAAAGGCCGGGACAATCTCCGCAAGGATTAAGCGCACGCCCTGCAGAATGATAAACACCCCAGCAGCAAAGGTGATCGCCTGAATAAAGGAGTAGACCAGGTAGTTTTGACCGTTGCTGAAGTGGCTCTCGACATACTCTTTACCTGCGGAAACAGACAGGATCAGGTAAATGATCATCATGGTCAGGGAGATGGAGATGGTGCTGTCGCGCAAAAAACTCAGGTTTTTTGGCATGTTCATCTCTTCGGTGGATTTCGAACCTTTCCCCACTACCGAACCAATCCAGCCCGATAACACATAGCCAATCGTTCCGGTGTGCGCCAGGGCTACATGATCGCCACCGATGATTTTACGCATATAGGGCTGGGCCAGCGCCGGGAAAAATGCCATCAGCATGCCCAGAGCCAGGGAGCCGGTGTAAATCAACTGCACCCCTTCAAAACCGGCCACCGACAGAATAATGGCCACCATACAGGCCATATAAAAAGTGACGTGGCCTGACAGATAGATATATTTCAGTCGGGTAAAACGGGCAACGACAATGTTAGCCACCATACCGAAAGCCATAATCAGCGTAGTCGGTGCGCCATACTTCGCCAGTGCAATGGATACCATCGCCTCATTGTTGGGGATGATCCCCTGCACATCAAAAGCTTGTTTGAAAATGTCACCCAGCGGCGTCAGCGAGCCGACCAGCACCGTTGCCCCGCCAGCCAGCACCAGAAAGCCGAGGATGGTTTTCACCGTCCCTTTAATCACCTCGGGGAAAGGCTTTCTCTGTGCCACCAGCCCGAATAGCGCCACCAGCCCCACCAGAATGGATGGCACCTTCAGCACGTCGACGACAAATTGCAAAAGGTTTTGAGTAAACATAGTAACCTCTAGGGTAAGGTGTTCATCTAAAGTGACAAATTTTTTTATTTATCAAAATACTCGCGTATTTTATTTTCGACTTCTTTCAGGTCGATAATATTATTAATAATGATAACTTTTCCCTCCGGAAGGTGGCGCTATAAGCAATATCCTTCGCCATGACGAAGACATCTGCTACATCAGGGGTCACAGACCCGAGATCGGAATGGTCAACATCCGCTTCGATTTCGAGTTTCTTCAGCACTTTCTTGATATTCATTTCCATCATGAAGCTGCTGCCTAAACCTGAACCACACACCGCCATAATTTTCATCTCAGACCTCATCACCTGTTGTTGATAATCAAACTGTCCGTTAAGCATTGCCTGCTAACAGAATCTGTTTAAGCGCTTCCTGACTGCGCGCATTAAAAATTTTGTCCATTATCTCTTCGTCAGAAAGGACCTCCGCCAGCTGCGAGATCATTTCAATATGGCTATGACTGTCCGGGGCAGAAAACATAAAAATAGCGTCGACCGGGTCATTCTCTTCCGAATCAAACTTCACCGCCTGCCCCAGCTTGACGATTGATAACCCCAGCTGACTGGGCCCTCTTCCGGGCGCGCATGGGGCATGGCAATATGTGGGGCGATGACAAAATAAGGCCCAATCTCCTCTTTCTGCCGAATAATGGCATCAATATAGCTCTGTGCGATTGCCCCTTCATTAAGCAGAGGACGCGCGGCAATTTGCAGCGCTTCTTTCCAGTCCGCCACGTTATCAACATACTGATTTTTTCGTTATTCAACCACTGTGCCAGCTGCGACATCGCCTTTCTCCTGGAAAGCTCGCAGTGATGTACAGTCAGCTTCGGAATCTCTGAATGAAGCTGATAGCGTTATCTGTCACATCATTGAGAGCTGCTGCCCCTGTCACTTGACTTTGGTACTCTATGATCAAGTCTAGACAGGTTTAAGATGTATAGTCATCTTGATGATGAACCCGGAGGGTGTACAGATACAATATGTAAAGTTAAAATAGTGCTGGACATGTTGAGCTTGAATGTAAATTCGTTAACTTGATCACAACTCGATGTCACTGAAGTGGCATACAGCAATAATAAAGAGCACACCTGTGCAGGCACGACTCAGGCGAGTCGGCCCTCACTCTGAGCGGGATGAATTGAAATGATCGATGGCATTACAGAAAAACAGAAAGAAGTTGTCGATTATATCCTGACAAAAATTAAAGCTGACAAACTGCTGCCCGGAGATAAGCTCGATACGGAAATTGCCATTGCCAAAAATATTGGCATTACGCGCGCAACCGTGCGCGAAGCGACGCGGATTCTGATTGAGCAGCAGCGAATATACCGGGTGAAAGGATCCGGGCTGTTTGTTGGCTCTATTGGCATCAGCAATAACGCAGGACGGTTTCATGCCCTCTCCCCTTTTGATTATCAGGCGCAAAAGCACGGCCACAAAGGGGTAAGAAAAATAGTCTCGGTCAGTATTATGCGCGTGCCCTCGCCGGAAATAGCGCAGGCGCTACGCATTAAGAACAGCGACCAGGTATATAAAATTTTACGCCTGATGTGCTTTGATGATATTCCTGTGGCGCTGGAACACATTCACCTGCCGGTCAGCCTGTTTAGCAGTATGGAGTTCAGCAAGCTGGAAATATCCAAATACTCATACCTTGAGCAGATAACCGGTAAAAAAATACAGCGCAGGGATCAAAATTTAACGGCGCTCAATCTCACCGATCCCGACGTACTGGCCCTGCTTAACCTGGCGCAAAACGATGCGGTCATTGAAATCAACGAAACCGTGTTTCTTGATGATGGTCAGCCGTGCGAAGTGAATATTGCTATTATCAATACCCGCCTGTTCCCGCTGCGGCAGAACTCGCAGCGGCCTTAAATTTAGCCCCCCTAAAAAAACCACCGATGGCCTGAGGGATGTCCAAAAATTTTCCTCCGCTAAACCTTAAGCAAACAGGTTAAGGGCTGATTGCAACAGGCTCACGGCCAGGGGGTGGCCGTGAGCCTCTCTACAGGGATGCATTCATAAAGCTTTCGTTATTCAGAGTGCCGCAGAGCGCCCTTGCCCTTCACCACATCCTGCGCCGCAAGCTCCTGCGGGGTTTTCAGGAACGGGGTCAGTACGCCACTGAGCACATACAGCCCGGCATAAATCCCCAGTACGCCGCCAGCACCCAGCGAAGAGTAAAATAGCGCGGTGATGGCAGGTGCGATAAATGCCCCCAGACCGGCCCCCAGGTTCAGCACCGACATCGCCGCCCCTTTACTGTCCGGCGCCAGCATCGGGAACAGTGCCGACAGCGGCACGTAACCCGCCATGGTGATCCCGCACAGGCACAGCACAAACATCATCACATAGAAGTTGTGGCCCAGTACCTGCGGCACCGCCCACACCAAAATCAGCACCGCAGCATAAGCGAAGCCACCGACCCACATAATGGTGGTGCGCCAGCCAAATTTATCGCCGAAGAAGCCAAAGAACAGGTTGGCAAAAATCGCTACCAGGAATACCGCCGACCACATATGCAGCCACTCGGTTTTACTGTAGCCGTAGCTGATCAGGTAGAGCGGCAGGAACGTCGCCAGGCCATATTGCGCAATGCCGTTCACCGACTTCACCACCAGCCCCATGGCAATCACCGGGCGTTGCAGGATGGTGATGCCCTTCAGCAACTCGGCGGCGCTGAACGGGTGGATCTCCGAAGCCGGCACCACGTCGCGGTTCACCCAGATCCCCAGCACCGAGCCGACGATCACAAACAGCATCCCGACCCACAGCACGTGGATTTCGCCCAGCACCGGCAACGCCAGCGAGGAGAAGAACGGGCCGATAACGCTCAAGCCCAGCGAGAAAGTGAACCAGAACCAGCCAACCGCCGTCGCACGTCGTTCAACTGGCGTGCTGTAGTTAATCCAGATCAGGAACGAATAGGCAAACAGGGGATAGCCAATGCCGCGTATCGCGTAGAACGGCAGCATCGATGCCATATGCATGGTTTGCAGGCCAATTGCGATAAAGCCAACGCTGCCTATCACAAAGGTCACCAGGCCAAACAGCATCACCTTACGCGGGCCGAGCGTTTGTACCAGCACGCCGGTCACCCAGGCGGCCAGGGTCACGGTCACGCCATATGCGGTCAGCAGGTAGGAGGCCTGGGCGACAGAAAGCCCTTTTTCCACCAGCCAGATTGATATCCAGGCTTGTTCAACGCCATCGCCGATCATAAAAATAGTCAGGCCGATATAGCCCCACAGCAAGTTCTTAGGCAAACCTATTTTATTAAACATAGTTTCCCCCGGTGTCTGACACCGACTGGTAGTGAGTAAGAGGTAAGTTTTTAATTTTGTTTTTATACGGCGATCATTTTCATCAGCATGCCCTGCACTTTAAGTGCATCCTGGCTTTTGATCAGCCGATCAATTTCGTCAATGCTCAGGCGGTCAATAAAGCCTGCCAGCGCCTTATACATGCGGATATTTTGCGCGCACTCGGCCACCGGATCTTCGCGGCTCGGGAAAGTATCGAAATAGATCAGGCCGCTGAAATTCACGCGTTTTGCGTAGTAGATGTATTCCAGGGTCTGCATCAGATGCACCGAGCCCAGCATCAGACCATCGTCAAAATGTCCGTAGCCGTCATTCAGATGGAAGCCGACCAGGCGATTTTTGCGAGCCGACTGGAACAGTGAGAAGGCCGGGTTCTCTTTCTTCATGATCATGTGGCAGAAGTCGAGAGTAATGCCGAGATTATCCGCGCCCACATCGTCAATCAGCATCAGGGTTGATGACACATCGCCGATAAAGGAGAAAGTGCGCGGCTCGTAGGGTTTGTATTCAAAGCTGAACTGCATATCCGGGTGTGCATGGGTGACGGTCTGCAGGGCGCTGACCAGCAGCTCGTAAGCGCGGAAGTAGTCCTGCTGAAACGGATAGTCGTAGCCATCGTAGCCAAACCACAGCGTGACGGTATTGCCGCCGAGGTACTTGCACACTTCTGCCGCTTCCAGCGTGATATCAATCGCTTTTTGGCGCAGCGCGGCATCAGGATTGGTGAATTCACCGTCGATAAACTCCTTGTTATAGCGCAGCGCGATGCCGCCTACCTGCAGGTTATTATCGGCGATGGTCTGTTTAATCAGCTCTTTACTCTGGCCAACAAAGTGTTCCGGATAGTTAAGTTCAATATGCGTTAAGCCATCTACGCTACCCATTCGGGTAATCAGATCGCAGGTATCCATTTTATTCTTAGCGTCAAATAACTCGGGACGAGAACGAAATGAATTAATACGGGAAGAGAATTTCAT